>OY728132.1:1129728383-1130259312 GCA_963277665.1 Viscum album
TGTGCGGTTAATTCCTACATGTCAAAAATGGTTTATAGATCATTGACTTAAATTATCAAGATAACCTGATCACATTTTCTTTGTTTCGAGTATGTGATGTGTGTTTTGAATTAAAATGTCAATTTTAAATCAAAACACGCAACTTCAATCATACTGGGAACACAATGTATTAGATTAATGTGTGGCTCATTATTATATATCAAAAATGAACTATGGATCATTTTATTAATGTTTTAAGACAATCTGAGCATGTTTTATCAATTTTGATTATGTGATGCATATTTTAAACTTAATTGTCAATTTTGAACTAAAAACACACACTTTGAGTTATATCAGGCACACAATGTAGGAAATTAATGTGCGGTCAATTCCTAAATGTCATAAATGAATTATGGATAATTTTCCTAAAATAATTAAACAATATGAGTATGTTTTATATTTTTTAGTGAGTGACACATGTTTTTAACTAAAATGACTTTTTAAACCAAGAACACACACTTTAAGTCATATCAGGAACACCATGTTTCATATTGATGTGCGATTGATTCATGCATGTAAAAAATTATATATGGATTATTTTCCTAAATTATCAAGACCGTACAAGTTAATTTTCTTGGTTTTTAGTGAGTGGTTCATTTTTGAACTAAAATTACATTTTTAAACTAAAAACAAGTACTTCAAGTCATACCGAGCACACCGTGTGTCAAATTTATGTGAGGTTTATGCTTTTCTAAGCCTTGGTCTAGAATTGATTATTCTCAAAGCATTTTGTGCTCTTCATAGAGTACAAAATGGTTGTAGAAGAATCAATTATTGATGAAGTCACCTCTTCATGATCTCTGTAAAATTTGATTAAATAAGTAGTAGATAAAAATGATAAGACAATTAACCAAAAAATAAGTAGATAAAATGATGAAAAAATTAACTAAATAAGTAGTATGAAGTCACCTATTTATGGTGTCTATATACATTTTGACACCATGTATTTTGACCACTCATTTCTAAAAAAATATATTTCCCCTTTTGAATACATGGACTGTCAAAAATCCTGGTTGTACTAGAAAAATATAAATAAAAAAATGATTAATAAATATTTTAAATAAAATTGTAAGTATCATAAAAAATACCTTTTAGGTATTCTATTTTATTGATGTAATATGATATCTTTCATAAATTTTCAAACGTAATAACCACAATCTATGTCATTAGTTTGTTTTGAACACTGTAGAAAAATTGAGGAAAATAAGTAATTTTTATTGATATATGTTTTGATAGTGAAATTTTATTATAGACACCTTAATAATTATCTAGTTGTAGAATTTGATAGGATTATTGTCCCCATAGACCATCTTTATACCATGATTTTGAATATATTTAAACATTTTCATATCATTAAAAAAATTAATTAAAACATTATATAAATATATAACTTGAAGTTTACATGTAAAATGTCAATTTTAGTTTATTAAAAATTGATAAATGTCCTCATGTGTGGTTGATTTGTTGGTAATTCATCCATTGAATTCAAAAAAATAAATCCTTAGAGTATCCAAATTGATTTCATTGAATGACCAATTCTCCCTAAAAAACATAAAGGGAAAAGTAATGAAATAAATGAAAATATATTTGATATGATTAAATTATAGAGTTTTACTCTTGTATCATGGGTATTAAGAAAGTAGTTTATTGAATAACATTTTCAAAACACAGTAATCCGAGCTTGGGAGTGAAGTTTCATAAATGGGGTTTTACCTTGACAAATTACAAGAAGAACATTAATAAGTGAGACTTGATCATAACAATCAACTGATGAGATAAAGGTGTTGAGAGTATACATGTTGGAGAAGAAGATTCATCAATTTCAAGTGATGAGGAACAATATCATTCATCTTATACAAGGCAGAGAATATAAGTGAAGCTTCAAAATATCATTAAAGACCAAATACAGTAAGTACAGAGTAGGAGAACTTTACGAATGACAAATTATACGTCTTTATTTTCTTAAGTAGAACCTAAAAATATTGTAGAAAATGAAAATTTAGTAACCTAACCAAATTACTATATCAATACTATACATCATTATAATCCCCCTCCATTACTTCATACCATGTTTTTTGATCCATTCCCTATGAATCTAGGACCATGATATCCTTATAAAACTAGTTTTACTTACCATCTTTCTCACCACAAACAAGTCCATCTTGAAATGGAAGAGTTTCCAACTACCCACAACCTAACAATATCATCACCATCGGTCATATCTTGAACCACCCCTATTCAAAAAGATTTTATCCTCAAGGAAATCTCCTGCCCCTAACCTGGGTAGTCCTGAGAATCTTTAGATGAGGTACCATCTAACCTTAACTCACAACCTATGTTAATTATCTAATTCGAGTTAGCAAATATCAGAGACTCAACACCATTCTTATTCCTGAAATAGAATTTTATATCTTTCCTCTTATTAGAATAAATATATCATGATAAATTATTACGACGTTTATCCTTAACAATCCCAATGTCTTGACACCACGAAAAAAAGTGGGGGTATCCTCATATTCAATTTTCAAACCAAAATCATTATCCAACATATAGAATGTTACCCTTCCAATGTAAAGGGGGATTAGGTTCACTTCGACCAAGATACAAACATAGAAGTCAAACTTGAATTCCTCTGTTTCTTGGTCCATTTTAATGGAAACACCCAGAGTAGCATAAATTTCATAGAGATTTTTTTAAGACATAAAATCCAATAAATACCATATATTTTAAAACAAACCTAAGCCCTAGAGTTCATCACCTCAACATGATTAAATATGTGATCCCACTCTTACAAGAACACTATTCTCAGAATTAACACAATATATCTAATTACTCATGAATTTTTCTTTAGCCCATGAGAAGAAAATAGCATGTGAAATTATCCACACACTATAGGGATAAATTTTATGTTTCTAAAACCCTAAAAGTTCGATAATTGATTGGCTAATTTCTTTGTATTCCAGAACTTATTTCCAAAAGGATGAACTAGCTAGGAGTTTACCAAAAACCAATAGATCTTGAATCATTTCAAAATTACATCCTGATTTATAGTAAGATGTACAATATTACCTTGTTTAAGAGGAGAAGGTTGGGATGTCGAGGTGGAGGAGAAGGCCGGGAGGTCTAGGTCGGGAGCCGGGAGGCGGAGCTGGGAGTCGGATCCGGGAGTCGGAGGCCAGGGAGGGGAGTCAGAGAGGAGAGGAGAGGGCCGGGAGGCAGTGGTCGGGGAGGGGATGACATGACCGGGAGTCGAGGGTCGGGGAGGTAGGGTTGAATCGGGGGAGCGCAATGGAAGTTTGAGGAGGAGGAGCCCAATAGTTAGGTCCGGTGGAAGTTTGAATACCCACGGTTTTAAAAAAAACCATGGTTAGAGAAAACTAAAACCAATCTATCCTCATGGTTTAAAGAACAATGGGGATAGATGCATGGGGATAAACCCCATTTCTAGTAGTGACATAGCTGATTGAACAATTAATCAATTTTGGGGAAAGGATACTTGTTATTTATTGTAATTTTTTTAATATCACAATAATTAATGCAATGGACCATTGACCCATCCTTCTTATTGATAAATATGACTTGTGCACCCCATGGTGAAGCACTGGGGCATATAAACCCTTTAACCATATTTTCTTGTAGTTATTTTTTTAGCTATTCAAGATCTATAATAGAAATTCAATATAGAGTCTTGGATATTGGCAATTCCATAAGTAAGATATCAATCAATAATTACCATCTATTCTAGGAGGAAGACGAGACAATTCCTCGATAAACAAATCACCAAATTCCCTCATAATAGGCATGTCTTCAAGGATGGTTCCTTCTTTAGACTTAATCATCTAAGAAATATTCACATTCTCATAGGACAGTAAGATCCATTCTTGAGATGATGGTGCTAAAGAACATTCATCCTCCTCATTGCACTTGTATAGAATCATGGGTGGATCCACCATGTGTATAGTGATTTCCCTCCCACAGTAATTTATATTGGCAATATATAGGGAAATCCAATCCACACCAAGAGTTGCATCAAATTACACCAGAGGGAGATTGATGAGGGTCATTGGGAAGTGGAATCCACAAATTGTAACATTGGAGGAGTTATTATCATGGGATTCAATAATGACCCTATTTTCTGCTCTCACCGATATCTCAACTTACATGATTTTTGGTGGTGTTTGGATTGTTTTACTAAACATTTGGGATATTAAAGAATGCATAAAACTTGAATAAACAATTATGTTCACTATCCATGAATTAATAACAAGTTCACCTATCACATCATTTTCAGGATCCACTTCATTTTTAGTAATGGAAAAACTTTCCCATGTTGCCTTGGAGGTTTTTGGTTGTATCCGAAAACCATTGTCTTAGGGAACTATTTAGAAAAGTTCCCTAGTTCATGGAAGTTTTGGAAACGAACAATTTGTTGAGGGTCAAACGGAGTGTTCCTTTCCTCTATCACAAAGGCATTTTTTTTCATGTCATTAATTATTTTCTCGGTCCCTTTATCTTCCACACTTAATGCATTTCCTCACCCCCTTCAGGAAATTTCCTATGTACTTCTTTCCACACCATTGGTAAGTGGGGTGCTGGAATTACTTGCACCATTGGACTTAACCATCATACCTCCAAAATTAATGTCTACTTTCAGGTTTATATCCCCATGATACCCATAAGATTCATCAATCTCTATTTTGACTTTTAGGGAACATAAAACAATTTCCTCATAGCTATCAATATCATGGATTACTATGGCTTTTTGTAGGCTAGGTTTTAGACCACCGATGAAGGGGTAAATCTTTCATTTAGGGGTATTGACAATGATAGAGGATTATTGTGGAACCCTTGTGTTGTTTACCTTGTATGATCCAATTTATTCATCATCTTTTTTCATGAGGACAAGGAAGTACCTTTACATCATAAGGCGGTGGGTGCGAGAAAAATATATATCAGAAAATAATTTTCAGAAATACTTCCATTACAATGCTTTGATCTCTTCCTCAGTCATCATATTTTTTATCAATGCCCACCATTGATCATCCTTACCATCCATATGATAAGAATCTATAATAACCTTCTCTTATTTGGAACATTTATGGATGGAGAATATCTTCTCAATGGAGTTGATCCATTGTTTGATGATTGAGGGATCAAATAATCTGTTGTAAGTAGGATGCCTTTTTTCCATTGATGCTATTGATTTCAGCCTGGACATTCTTAGGGGGGGGGTTGGACATTCATATTGACCAATTATTTTATTCAAAACATGAGTTAATTTAGAGAGTATTGTGAAGAAAGGGATAACTTAAAAATTACATGTATTTCCTTAACATAAGTTTTAATAGGCTTTAATCTGTTTTATCCATGATCTAATTCTGAAATTATATTCTTATGGGATTTTTTTACCTTAATAATGGTACATACCAAGATTGTGAATTTAAAAATTCATATCTATCGGGAGTGTCGAACCAAGAGTATGGAAAGTCCCGTTTTTGTGCACCAGTTCCCGTTCAAGTCTAGTTCAAAGCAGTGTTTTCGAGTTTTACACCTAGATACATATGTGCTAGAGCCACCTCTACTTGTTCATATACAGATAGGGATTTATTTTATTGATAAAGAACTAAATGTATACTGAAAAAAAATTAGTGATTATTTTAATATACTCAGTCTTATCCCTAAGTCTTTCACTAGAGTATTATAACCCTAATCCCAAAAATAACTACTCCTATCCTTTAATATGAACAATAACAACCCTACACTATTATTCATATTTAAACATGATTTATTACATAAAATTGTACTTAATACAACTCCAAGGATCAATATGTCTATTTTTTAGGAAATTAGGAACATTACATAAAAATTTAAAACATGAAATAAAACATCATTATTGAAATCTTCTTTTATATGACCACAACATTCCTTCATACTTAACAGTGCATGGGATAACCTGAGGATGTAAACATGAAAGGGGTGGGCTACAAAGCCCAAAAATGGAGAAAACAAGGCATGAAATGAACAATACAATACATTTTAGGAAATATGTATATAAATGGAGAATAATAGAAATATGAACATAATGGTATGATATATCATGATTATAATAACACGGAAATGTGTCAACAACATACAACATGATATTTTCATGACCCAGGGCTCATTACACATGGATTAGAACAAGTAAAACCTTATTCCACATGAATTAGAATGAGTAAACCGTCATTACAAATGGTGTATCAGGATACTAAATATTACCTAATGCATTGGAGTTCTATCAGGGCACACCCATCATAATTATTTTAATCTCATGATTAAGTGTGCCACATAGATCATATAACATAGAGTTATTCAACATCATCATTTATTCCACGATAAAGGAATATAGAATAAATAAATGAATGTTTATAATAAATAATTATATGTTCATAAAGGTGAGTAACCTTGATAGAGAAATGGGCATGGTATTCACTACATGATGATTTTTGAATGGAAAATCGCGGTGCAATTTCCGCAGCCTAACGACGTGACAAAAAAATCATAATTTTCTTTGATAAGAGATAAAGGGGTATGTTATACTAAATAAATGGAATGAAAAGTAAGGGTTCATATATATACATGTCCCAACACATGTAATTTGGAAATATAATGTGTAACATGGTAATGAAACTTAAAAAAAGATGAGAAATGGAATAACCGTTATGAAATTTCAACATGTTAACGGGTGTACATGGGAGGGATTAATGAGAGAGAAAGAAGTCTCACAATATAAAAACATAATATGGAAATATTAGGGAGGTGTAAAAACATACCCCATCATTTATAATTGAAAATATATTGGTGTAACAATATAATGAAACTTGGATAAAAATGAGAAGTGAAGGAAACCCTTACTTGAGTGTGTGACTTCAAAAACATGAATAAGGGATTCTTGAGACCTTGGGGAGACATGGGGGGGGGGGGGATTATAGGTATAGGAGAACAAATTAGGGACGTGATCCAAGGATTTTTAGGGAAGAGATGTTGGATCCTGGGTGGGTGTATATAGGAAATGAGAGGGGAATTCTTTAATTTTCACAAACATAGGGTTTTGAATCTATATAATTAAATATTCAAAACATGAAACCATAAAATGGTTTTTAAAAATGGTTTTTCAAAAAGGGGAGTGGAAAACATTAATTTTTAATTCCATTTCTAAACATATTAAAATATTATCCTTTCTTATGTGGAGTTGGGTCACATTATTAATAAAATAAAATTAATGTCATAAAATATATTAGACATTTTGGAGGATTTACTAAGGCATTATAAAACATGTAAAACAAATATTAAATAACATTATTTTAAAATTATAACATATATTGGTACTATAATACCCATTATTATATTTATTACATAATTTTGGGGACATTATGATTTCATAAGACACATATTTTATTTATACGATATTTAATTTTTACCCAAAAATTCGATTTTCTCATAAAATTATGTAAAATTAATAGTTGGATAATTTCGACGTCCTCATTGAAAAAATAATATTTATTTTATCTAAATAATTATATAAATTTTTGAATTTTCACATTTAAAATGAAACCCAATATTTATTTAAAATTCATTGGATTAAACAAAAATAGTCTTCAAAACATAAAAAATTACATTTGACTTCATAAAAATTATATACTCATTTATAATTAATTAAATTAATTTGATAATAATATTTTATTAAAATAATATTTATTTAAAAAATTCATTAATTAATTAATATAAAATTTTAATTTCAAATTTACACTCTATGTTTTAGCGTATAAAAATATGAATCTTATAAAACTAATTTCCTAATCGTTTATAGATAAAGAATTGATATAATTATAATTTATAAGAAATTTTATGATATTATTAATATAAAATAATTTTTAATATAATAATGTATATATTTCTCGAATGTACCATTTTTACCTAATGAATCAATTTATCAAATTCATTAATTTTTTAAGAAAGACTATTCTCATAATGGAATTAATAGAAAAAGACTTTTATTTATAAAAATTTATTACACAATAATTAAGTAATAACTTGTTACATATCCAATTATAACACCCTCATAAGACCTAAGGGTACAATGTGCGATGGTGAATGACTCTTGGGGAGGCTCTGATAACATTGCCTGGCTGGTAATCTCTATTAACTTCAACTTCACATGTAGGTGATTCCATTCACGATGTACATGTTGAATCTCAACTTGGCCATGGTCAAGAGTGAAACCCAGCAATAATACCTCCTTTCTAAACTCTGAAAATTGACCTTTGTATGGCCCAAGTCTACTCTATTAGTCCATCCTTTACTTTTTCTGTGTGGAAACGGTTTTTTTTAGTAACCTTATATTTATATCAGTTCTATGATCACTATTCAATGGATATATTATCAATGATAATGATACTTAAGGGTAAATTAATCCCAATAATAATAATAAAAAGAGAGAACTTTCTTTATATATCCATAAGACATTAAAATAAATGGAATTTTATTAAGAATAGATAAGGTCGTCAAATATTTGATGCTTTGTAAGTCTAAATAAAGAGATATCAATTGTGACTTAGCAATAACAAGAAAAATGGTCTGATAACATGATATTAACATTTTAAAATAATACCCTTCATATCATAGGTCATAATATTGAGCCGTGGAAAAAATATATGATGTTCATAAGACATGAATCATAATGCGTTTATAGAACATGATATATAATAACATAAATTATGATATAATTATGTCATAAAAGAGTTTAATAGTGTGTGGAATAAATATAATCATAGAAATATAATCTCATGGATACCCACCAATACATTCATAATATGTTATTATTAGGATAACCACCTTTGTACCAGATTCAAGATTGGGATAACCTACCATGTACCCTCTTTTAATATTGGGATAACCTCCCTCGTACCCTCTTTTTTTGGTCATGGGATAACCTCCCTTACACCCCATAATCTCATAAAACATTATCATATTCCCATTTAATTATAATGATATTTAATTCAAGGATCATCCCTTATATAACCATAAATCTATTCATTTTGTATGCCACAAATCATAAGAAATTCATCATAACATAACTTAATGAAAATAAAATGGTTTTCAATGATATTTCCTCATCATAACAATGAAACATATAGAGAAACAATAATGATTCTAACATTATATCATATTACCATTCAATAAAATGTAATATTAAATAATGTATCCATATAAATAACTTACATTTGAATATCATTGGAATATTACATTAGTAAAATTCAATCTTTAAATTTAAATAACATATTAAATTTAAAAAATTTCTCAATACCCATGTTAGTAGTATTATTTGAATATAACATTGGAAACCTGTAATGTATGCTTTTATGCATTGACTTTTCATGAATGTGGAAAATTCAATTCTTTCTATGTATTGTAAAAATAAAAATTCCTTTCACATTTAAGGTAAAAATGAAAAAGTACCGCATTCTAAAAATGAAAATAAGATTACATCATTTTTTTTATAAAAACTAAAACAGGATTAAAAGTAAAAATATTATTTCCCAAATTAACATTAATAAAATTACTGAAAACATGTTTAATAGAATATGGACATGGAAGAAAAAGTATTTTCAACTTAATAGAAAGGTAAAGTTTATTTTCATAAAAAACATTATTTCGGTCTATTGAGTTCTTAGGGAAAGAAAAATTATATGAATACTTGTAATATATATATTTAATGGAAACTAAAAATTAATAGAATTAATTATTTTTAGATTAAATAATTTTATAATTATAAACTTAATCATAAATAATTTCTACAAACAATGAGATTGTAACATAAAACGCTTACCCCAAGTTATACTACATTTAAATTCATATCAATATAAATTATAATAAATTTAAATATATTATAATTATATTAAAAATTAATAATAATTATTATAATATCATATATCATCCACTTAGGACATTTTAATAAACAAATTTTAATAATTCATAATTATAATAGTCATTTTTGTGTGAAAACTATTTCATTTTTTAGGAGAATTTTCATTTAGTAGTTTTATTCCATGTTTTTTATCATTGTTCCATAATATAAAGAATATTATGTATTATATAAATGTCATATACATTGATTATATTTATATAGTCATGAATAAATGATATATGGAGAAAAATTAATTACATCATACATGGATATGGTAGACCGTACATATGCTTGAACGATGTTTTCACCAGTCAAAGGAAGAAATGAATGAATGTTAAATAATTTTTCAAATTTATATAATCATTTTTAAATTATATATATATTATGAATTTATTAAATCTATCTATATTATTATACACATAAAATGTAAATGGATAATGAATCACATAGCATCATGAAGGTGGTAGATCACACATATGCATGATCGGTAATATCATTTTTAAATTTATTGGAAAGAAGGTAGATAATTTGATTAATAATCCTAATATAATATAAGTATATATAGGATAAATAATTTATTATATTATTATAGATACCATATATTTAGTGTATTTGAGATAATAATAATAAAATAAAGTGACTAGTTAAGGCGATTACCTATTCATTATAAGAAATCCTTTAAATATTATGTTATGGACAATATGGATATTATTTATAAAATAATAGAACCTATAGAAAATTTATAATAATGTCTATATGATATATTAGTAGGAATATATATATATATATATATTAATGTTTTGTGAAGATATGTTTGATGTTGTGTTCTTTAATATGGGAGGAAAATGACACACTTGGAATTATCAAAAAGATTATAATATGATGTGTATTTCTCAAGAAACATTATTCCAATTAGAAATTTATTCCAATTTAAATAGGCTCTCATTTATATATGATCATAAAAAATAGATATCAATTAGAATCACTTTTAAAACTATAATTTGGTTTAATCCATTGGTCATCCAATTTTAATGGTAACCACGATAATGACATTTTAATATTAAAGGGTTTCAATTTTACCTATAAGGTAGATATTGTAATATTAATGAAAAAGGGATGAAATTTTAGGGCATTTATTATCCAACATTTCATTTTCAATATTTTTATGGGGTTTTAAACAATTAAATAAAAAATTGTATCTTATTTTACTAGTATATATTTTTTGAATTATATACATATTTTGACATTAAAATCAACATCAATGAAATTGAGTTTGAATATTGATTGTTGACCCATATATAATATGTTATTTTTGTAAAAAATATCATGGATCATTTTAAGTCACTAAAATTGAATTAAATTTAATATTTTTAAAGTCATTTAACTAATTTTTCTATTGATTTCATACATACTATATTGGTGTTGTATTAGAATCTAAGGTAATTATTTAATCACTAACAATTAGAAATTAATTACATTTATTGAAATATAATTTATATTTTAAATAAATATTTAGAACCAAACATATCCTCTATTTATTATTACATAAAAATTTTAAAGGTAATAAATTCAATAGATTGGCATTTTAAATTTATTGTTAATTTAATTTATATAAGGGTCATAATAAAAGAATTATTGAATCATGAGGCCATATATTCTAGAATTTTATAGAAATTTCCAAATTAGGCTAATCAAATAGGATAAATTAAACTATTAGATTAATTTTAATTCCTCTACATAATGTTATAACCATTTTTCTATTATCGAAGTGATAAAAAAATACCTAGGTTACTATTCCTAATGACAAAAAATAAATGCTATATATTTACGAATTTTTATCCTTTGAAGTACAATGATGGTATCCATTTCTGAATATTCAATTTCTATTAGTGTTATAATATAATTTTTTAAATAATTTTTCAAAATAGGATAAAGAACATTTATTTAGAAAAAAAACATTTTAAGCATTAAGACTATTTTATTCTAATACCAGTCCTGTGAAAAATTAAATGAATATTAAAGAATATTATTTAATATATAAATATATATTACATTAAAATCATTCAATATGAGTAATTAGTTTTATTTTCTAAGTTAAAATCATATTTCGTGCATATGTTTTTTTGGAAAAAATCTATTTTACTTCAAAATTAGTTCAATTGAATTTCTAATCAATTAAGGGCTAATAAATTTATTTTATAAATGTGTAAAACATACATTTATTATTATTACTTTTTCTTATTCATACCATATAATTTCATAGATAGGTTATATTAGTATACAATTGTACTGTTTATTTAGACATGGGGTTGTATGTGTCATAGTTATTGTGGAAATTAAACTTACTTGAAGATAAATAAATCCTAAAGAATACAGTTTTCACATTCTAAGGCACTTATAAATAATTTCACTCTTACAATTATTTCACTCTAACTCGTGTAAAGGAAGATGTTTCTAGATCATCAATTTACAAAGATTCCAACTAGCTTCGTAGAATTTTTGATTAATCCAAATAACATTAACTAGGTTAGTAGTTTTATTTAATATTACCATATCTTTATATTTTAAGGATAATAAAAGTTATTATTAATAGGAATTTTCTTTCTCCTTTAGTAATATCAATTAATTTAATAGATTTGATAAATTATATATTTACTTCCTCAAAAGAGATACATGGAACACAGTGTGAACAAGAAAGAGGTAAGGTGGAGGCATGAAGAGATAATATATCATACGTAATTAATAAAGAATACTGAAGGGCCCAACATTCCTAGTAATTATCATTCATTTATTTACAAATCATATAAACTTATTCAACTGATAAATTCATGTAAATTAATTCTCAGTAACATATAATTCCAAATTTCACCAACAATTTCCAGCAAAACATTTCTATTGATTTGGAGATTCAGTGATATGTTGCTGAACATATATGAATGTATTCAATATATCATTAAATATATTAGGTGTCAATATATATATATATTTTAATTCAATGTAGAATGCTGTTGTTCTATATTTCCTTCCATATAGGTCTTCATAAGGAGATGTATTAATGCTTAATTAGAATATATTGATTTATAAAAACTATAATAGGGGAATTTTTTGATCTAAAAGATATTTGAAACACATAGAAAAATATCTCAACATATCATCTTGGGTTTTAAATGTTATCGAAAACTAACCAGTAATCATAAAAATATTCACTATTCTAAAACCAAGATATGTTTCCCAATCATGTTAATTTCTTCCATAGAACATCAATGAAACCCATATATCCCAATCATATATAACATAATGTGGTAATGAATACAACCTTACAAATTATTTAATGTAAATTAATGTAATATGATCAATAGATAAATATTATCTAATATAATTTAAGTATGCCGACATCATAAGGATATAGATGACAACCAAAATAGAATTATGGACATTAGATGTTTTGGGGAGATGATGAAACTATCTATGGTGGAGTTTCTACATTTTCCATAATGGTAAGGGATATGGTTATGATATACCCTATAGAATTTTCTACTCATCAATAGAATGATGACATACCAAGAAGTGAGATACACACTCTTCACTATCTCACATTATGCTATCCCACTTAAAATTCCCTTTCAAATCTCTATACATCTTCTTAACTATAGGATGAATAAAGAATGATTCATATTAGCCATATTTTAATGATTATTATTGAAATATGATATATATGGAAAACAAACATTATCAATGAAACTTTTAATTCCATCCCCATAAATGTTGAATCGAATATCATATATTACATTCTTCTCTAGTCCCATATATTTCTTTTACACCACATTAATCCTTACAGAGATATATGATTGACTATTAATATTAAAAATTTAAGATTTCTTCCCTTACTTTAATATTTATCGACCCATCCTTTTAAATTATAAAAATATTTTATGTGTTATATTCATCTTCATAGAGAATATATCATGATATTTTTGACTCAACGCATCAATGAACATGTTCTCTTTCCCAGAGGTATTAAGAAGTCATATTGTTTTATCAATTCCCACCATCTTCATTGGTGAACATCTAAATAATTTTTAATGAATATATACATTAAACTTCTATGATCAGTATATGTATCTCACATTTCTCATTATTGATAATTCCTCTATATTTTTAATTTGAAAACATCCATAGTTAACTCAAAAATCAAGAGTTAGATTTTTTTTCATGGATCGTCAATTGTCATTAGGGGTAAGTTATGATCATAAATTTCAGAATATGGACACATCATAGTCCATTTATCAATGAATCACTGTAAATAAAAACACCTTGTCCATAATGAAGTAATGTTAGTTTAAATTTACTAACAAACATTCAATTTATTTCCTTGAATTTCTCTTCACATCCATCTACCAAATGATACATTGGTCTCTTCTATGTTAACATAGTGATTAAATTAGATAGATTTGTAAAATTATATAAAAATCAACAATATTAAATAGAAGAACCAAGAAAAATATTAATCTCAGTCACTATGGTTCTTCAAGTCCAATGTTAAATAATGTTAGTCATTTATGGATCCATATATATACCCATTTTTGGAATTATATGACTCAAAAATTAATCTTTTATAGTCAAGATTTACAGATAGAAATTTATCCACAAACCTTCTCTTTTTTATTGTCTATAGTAATGTTCATGTGTGATGTTCAGTAATTCCATACTATTTTTATATATAGTAATAAAATATATAAATACTACCATAAAAAGATCATGTTAATAAATTAAAACTCATTTCATGGAATCCAAAATTTTTTATGGGGGAATTTTTAAAACCAAAAAGAAGCACTATAAATTCAAAAAGTATAAAAATTGTACAGAATGTTATCCTCTGTACATCCTTTTTATTATCCCTCATTAGATAATATATAGGGAAATTTGAAATCATATAATAGTATTGTCATCCATATAGTTGATCTATCAAGACATCAATATGGGTAGAGGATAATTTTTATTGATAACAGTGATAAAAATTTCTAAAAAATCAATTTTTAGTATATTTTATCCATATTTCTTCTAAAAAAAAGAATAGGTGCATCCCTAAATGATACACTTGGATAAATGAATCCTTTTTCTTAATTCTTGTTAGGCTATGTAATCAATTCCAAAAATATAATCAAGACCATTCTATATGGAGAATTTAAATTTTTTTGTAGAATTGGATCTGAGTTTTATTGAAAACTAAACATCACAATTAGTTTGATGACTATGAATATCTATTAGAATAAAATAAATAGACCTCAATAAAATAGGAAAATATTTCATGATCAGTTTCTCTAAATGAGTTTGATATAAACACCCCTTTTTATTGGAATATAGACATATTTAATAGATGTGGTTTACATAATAAGATCATATTTTTCATCACTCTGATATATGATAACAGGTTGGGTTCAAATATAAAACAAGGATTCTGGTCCTCAAAAATTGATATGGTATATACATAAATAAAACATTCCATTCCTAATATAATTTCAAATATAAGTATATCAAGAATAATGATATTTTCATGATTCAGAATCTAGGAAACATCAAATATAGAAAAATCATATACATGAGACGCGATCGTCAAACCATTATGGATTTTAACATTAAATTAAAAATGTAATTATTGAGGTGTTATTGTAATAACCATATAAAAGTATTCTTATATTAAACAGTGGGTAGATATGGGATCAAATAGAAAACTATGGTTACTAGTGGGGATGATTATTGCATGATTCACCACATTGTAATTTTATGCCTCATAAGAAATAGTGATCACATGAAATTTCTATGTGTCTCCACTATTTAGTGTTTTTTTGACATTGATCATCATCATTGACATTCATATTTGAGCATTGGTTACCATAATTCATAAACTCCAATCAATTGATGAGCTGTGCTATGGGTAATGCATTCTCTAGTTCCATTAATCCATCATTAGCTTATATATTAACTTCACCTCAATATTTAATTTCTTGATGATCTTCATTTGTACAAATGAATCATTTAATAGTCCCCCATAATATAGTTTTTCCTATGTATAACTCATCACCTGGATAAAAATTTAAGGATAATCGTATTCCCTATATGGTATTTATTATTTAAATTTTTCTAAATTCCGTATTTATTTTATTATCATAACCATGTAATTGATTTGTAACCTAAATTATCATTTATAAAGTAGTATAATATGAAATTATTTAATCATAATTAGTGGAGTACCTTATGAATAAATCCCATTATATACTTGGTTTTAATCCATTGATGAATAAATTAGTCTTCTTTTTGTTTTCAATGATAATACCATATTCCTACCTTAAACGTCATGGAAAGTATTCCAAAAATATTATTAATGGGTTCATTCCCTTTCTTCCTCAAATTAAGGAATTTATTATCCTTTTTATGAATAATATGTGGGAATTAATATTTGAATAATATCTTTCTACACATATCCCACTATATAGAGGAAATTTCTTCACACTACTTAATGTTGTTGATGATCATCAAATATTTAGCTTCTTTTCCATCCAAATGATGGAAAAAACAATGATTTTTTGTTTATTTGAATAATATATTATATTAAATAAATTTTCAATAGTGTTGGTCAATTTATCACAATTTATTATATAGGAAAATAAACTAAAATATAGGTTGATTTTTCCTTATGTAGGAATTGATATAATATTGTTCCCTTCATTCCACATTTTGAAACTCATCATGATTCATGGTTTTAGAGAGTTATGTAAAAATTGAAATGATATTTTTTATTCCAAAACTAAGAAAATTTGATTTCTCGAGAGGGATATTATTGAAATATCTATCATATTCATCATTAAAACAGAACCTTCAGGTTTGACCATTTAAAAAATGGAATAATGTGGTAAATAATAATCAGAGTGGGAAACTGAATAATCATGAAAATTTATTTATAGTGTGTCTAAATAATGACACCATCATTTTACACAATGACACATTAGGATTAAACTATTCCATCCATAATCGCCATATATTAAAATACTTCTTAATTTTTCAGTAATAAAATACATATTAACTAAATAATATCCCCAAAAATCATAAAATTGGGTGTACAATAAAGGCACACTCAACATACACCATAAGAATTGATAATATATTCTTAACAAACACATTTCAAGGTTATTACCCCTAGATGTATCTTTTATAATAAAATTTCGACTTGTAGCATCTAGACAAGATTTTTTTTATGAAAACCACATTTATTTCTTTATCATCTCTTAGTTCATTCTTTTAAAAAAAGGGATAACATAAAGGTTCTCAATATCATTTTCTCACCATAATTTATAAAGGAATAAAAATCATACACTGATACTATCAATATTGAACCATTCATGTCCAACATAAATAATAAATACAACTTGATAAATATTCATTACATTACAATATGATCCATGTCAAAATCATATAGGTTCTGTGTGTTTCGAAACATGGATACATAAAAAAATTATCTATAAACAATGTAAATTTTCTCACAAATAGTTTTTTAAAACTAAAAACCATCTCAATATTATTGTACATAAATCCTTTCTTCATATCCTGGGGAAATGAAATTTAAGAATGGGTGAGCTTATATGTCCAGTAAGTGTACAAAAAAGGAAAATGTCAAAGTTCACATAACAAAACATGTGCATAAATGTATGAAAATAGAAGATTGTCATTTTAAAACCATACCTTCTATATAATATATCAAAATAAAGAGTCATGAAATAAATCATCTATGTTCATAACACATGATCCATAAAGGGGATAATGAACATGATCCCTGAGAACAAAACATTATAATTTTTTATGACATAAAATAGTGGAATGGAGTGTGGTATAATAATATTCACAAAAATATCCTCTCATAGATACCCAGCATAAAATACATAATATTTCAGGCTTAGGATATCCACTCATGTATGTGCTCTGGTATTGGGATAACCTCTAGTGTACCCTATTTTAGTTTTGGGATAATCTTCTTTGTGGCCTTATTTTTAAGGATTAGGATAAACATAAATGAACCCTTTGAGACCATAAAACATTAACCTATACCTAATTAAATGGAGGGAAATATAATTATGGGTCCACCTTACACATAATCATTAATTCATTTATATGTGTTCCACATGATCATAAAAACATTATTTTTATCTAAATATATAGAAAATAAAATGGGTTCATTAATATTTCATTATCATTACTATAAATCATATAGAGATTGAATAGAAATTATATCATTAGACAATATAGATATTAATGAATATATAACATCAAATAATGTTATTTTTTTTAAAGAATTTTACCTTTAAAATTTCACTAGAATATTTCATTGGAAAAATAATATTTTCATTTATAAATCACATATTAATATCTTAAAAATTCCCATATATTAAGGAAATAATTTAAATTAAAAATAAATAATGAAACATGTAGTTAAAGATTCAAATTGTTGATCATTCATGAGTGTGTGAAATTCCATTAATGTAATTCACTTTAAAAAAATGATCACATTTACATTTTTGGGGAAAACTCAATAGTACCTCATTTAGAAAATGATACGAAGATTCCATTGCATTGTTTTTAAATATAAATAAAATACGGGTAAAAATGAAATTAAAAATTTATATAAGAATAGTAAAACATGCTTTAAAACATTTGACATAATTTATTGACATGGAAAATGTATTTTTGAATAAAGAGAGAAATAAAGACTATTTCCCATAAAAAAACTATTTTAGTCTCTTGGGTGATTGAAGAGAGGAAAATTATTGGGAAAAAATTAATATCCAGAAATAAATAGAGGATAAGAAAGACTATAAAACTATTTCATGGTAGATCATTAAATTTCATAATAAAAAACATAATCATAAACAATCACCATAAACCATGAAAATGTAACTTAAATTAGTTACCACAAGTTCGAATTGCATAAAAAGAGATTTTAACCTCTAATATATTAATTTTAAATGTATTATAAAACTATTTAAAAGTCATATACGTACTTATAATATCATATATGATCCAATTATGATATTTTAAATCAATTTTTTTAACAATTACTTATTAAAATCATCGTTTCTTAGTGTAAATTGTTTTGTTTTAGACAAGAACATTTACTTAGTTTTTCTGATTGTTTTACATTGATAATGGGTGAATATATCCAAATTAGTAGTTATGATATAAATATAATACACTTTAAATACTTATATTTATATATTTAAATTTTACATAATCCATGATGAATATAGATAGAATGGTCCAATACCCCATTCATTGAAAGGGTAGGCAGTATGTAAACATGAACACTATTTTCATATTTCAATAGATGGAACTAAATAAAGGTAAATAATAGTTCATATTTTAAAAATAATTATTATTTAGTTTGTATCATATTTATTTATTAAATATACCTTTGTTATCATGTATCTAAAATATAGAATTAAAAATAATCGTTTCTATTACTGGATGTGATAGTCCACACATATGCACGAGTGAAATTATATTTTTTCAACATATATGAAATATAATGTCTAATAGTTGTTTCATAATCATAATATCATATATTTATTATTTAGGAAAAATATTTTTTTTATTTCATGATAAATTTTATTGATTTAGTGAAGTTAAAACAAGTTGTAATCATGAAAGTGATCAGTTAAGGTTATTAACACTTCTTTCAATAAACTCCTTTAGTTCTCCTCCTATTATACCAAGGCATAATATTTTCAAAAAAACATAGTCTAAATTTCATTCGGTTGTTAAAACTATTGTTTTAAAGTGTTTTTTAGAGATATATGTTCAATTTGGTGTAAATAAAATATAACTTGTGTGTTTTTATAAGGGGAGAGAGGACACAATAGAAAATAAAAAAGAGGATTAAAATATTCCTATTTCATTCTAAATTCAACTACTTTAAAATGGATAAAAAGTAAAATTAAAATATCATAAGGAAAAATTATCATTATCTGAATAATTTTAGATAGGTTTTGGTATCATTTTGTACCTAATATTTTGGTTTAAATAAATGGTTATAAAATTTTGAACATAATGTTTATAATAAATTTTAAAAATTAAAGAGATATAATTTTATTTATTTGGATAAAAATGGATCATAAATAATCTAGTGATGATTTTTTCAACCATTTCTTATCCTATATATCCTTTTCAGTATTGTCCTTTTTAAAAAAAAAATATTGTAAAATATTTTTATCATAAAATACTATTAATGTCATATTAGGTAATATTCACATAACTAGGCATTAAAAACAACAAGAAAGTAATGGAGTTTTATTATAAACTCTGCACACAAAAATTATTTTTTTTATTTTTTCTAAAGAGTTTGTGGGTCTATCTACTTCACCAAAAAAAATTAATTTATTATTTTAAAAAACATGTTTTTTAGTGTTTTATTAATTAAAAAAGTATTATATTAGCATTGCGTATATAATTATGGTAATTATTTAATCCCAAAAAATAAGAAATAAATTACCATGATAAAACATGTTAATTTAAAATCAATATAAATATTTAAATTTGAACCTAATCATTTTTTTATAATTAAGTATTTTTTAGAGATATTAAATTCATAGTAGTGAAGCTTTGTATTTATTCTTTCTAGAAATCAATATAACGGTCCTAAACAAATAAATATTGAACAATGTGAAAAAATATTAGATAAATATATGGAAATGAGAAAAACACTCTTCCAATAGTATAATGGAATGTTTTATTGGAATTTTAAATACTTAATCCAATATTTTATTCATGTTTTACATGTTTTACCCATACTATGATGCTAAAAAATTACCATGTTTAATATTCATAATGAAATAAAATAAAAGTGACCTATTTAAAAAATTTTATTATCATAAAAACAAATATGATATTTATTTTTAATAAATTTTTTTAATATTTGATAGAAAATTATTTTAAAATAAGTGTAAAAAACATGATGAAAATGTTTTTGGAAAATACATTTTAAGCATAAAACTAGATATTTTAATAACCAATTACAAGAATAACAATTAGATGAATTTTATATTTTATAACATAATATATAATATATAAAATTCATTGAAATAATTTATCATTAATGTTTAATTTATTTTATTAATACAGAATACCATGGGACATATAATAATATTATTGTTTAGAAAAACATTTCCTTTGTATTCAAAAGAATGTATTTTTATTTATAATCAATTGATGGTAATAGATTTATTTTATTCATTTATACAGATTAAAATTTTAAAATTATAGTTATTCCTACTCGTACCAATAAATTTAATATCAAGATTATAACTATAAAATTTATTATAGTTCATTTATACTCAGGGATGTGTGAATCAAAATCTGGATAAGAAATTGTAACTATTCTAAGAGTCATATTTCATAAAATATAAATTTATTACATATAAATCTCTTTCCCATGTTCTCCTATATAATTTTAATTAATTATACATATTCAGATGGTCTATTTTCTACGAAATCTTTGATAAAGGAAAAGAACTAGGTATGAGTTCAATTTATAAACAACCTCTTCTTTTAAGGTAAAAACATACAGTTTTTGAAAAACATGAATATATTCTTATACAATATTCATGTTTTAAATTGATACATCTTCTCAAATATTTTAGGTAAGATTCCCCCATTATGGTTATTAAGACCAATATGATTGAATTTTATTCCAAAGGGAGGCCATAATTATCCATAAAATGATCTTTGATAATTTGATGATTTTAGATATGAAATGAGATATCACTATCCCAATAAATGAAATGATATTTATGTGTGGAGCGAAAATAAAGATCCAATATCGCATCATATTATATGAATTTAAGAATAAATATATATGTAGGAAGTATCTTCCCACATATATTGATTATAGGAGAGTTGTATATATTGTATGAAATAATCATACCTCTAAGTGTATTCATTGATAATTTAATATCCATTATTTGAGGTGATAAACAATAGTCTTATAGAATTTCCATGATATGAAAAAATGTAAATAAATATAAATAAATATAGTTATAATTCCATATTGTAGAATAAGTTAACCATAAACTACATTACTATCATAGTTCACTTAAGCAGTATTGGTTTCATTGGACCTTACATGTTCCCTATGAATATGTTGTTACTAAGGTATATTATCCTCATTTTCTCTTTTATTGGGGAATTAATTTTCATATTTCCCAAAATAATTTCTTTTTAAGAATTGATGTGTGGGTTGTAAATTAGTTTGTACCTTTTTTTCCCTATTCTTATTGAAATTCCTCTACACACCTCTTTAACAATCCCGAGTTTTATAGTCCACCAACCCAAACATGATGAAAATTTTAATCTATTTCAAGAAATTTCATTGTATATTCTTCCTATATTATTAACATATAATCATGTTATTATAATTTCATCAATTTTATTTATCATACAAGTCTCCATGAAACTCTAATTTCTATTTACTGTCATCAAATCTATTAAAATGAATAGTTCCACCTATTTACATTTCCAAAATATGTAAATATATAACATATGACCCATAAATAAAAAAGTCACTTAAAGAGAATTCCCTTCAAATAATTGGTTTTCTGACACCCATGAATTGATAAAATATTATTTTAGTGTTACTGATAAAACTTTTTTAATAACATGAGAGTATTGTAAAGATATCCCCATAAGTTCAAATAGATTAATCCTCCTTTATTAATATCTAATTATTGTTTCTATATTTTCATGTAATGTTTTTGGGTAAAATATTTGATTAATAATTCATTACTAATCTCCAACTATCTTATATATATGCCTTAATTCATTTTTCATCTTATTAGTAATGAATTTCCACTATTGTTCTTCCAGATCATCTAAAAATTACATCACTAATAAAACAATCTCATGTTTTGATAACTATATAATAGAAAAAATATATTTTACATACAATTTATATATTTATCTTAAATTATTTTGTTTTAAAACACACTATAGTTGGGTGGACATTACTGAAAGAAAAACTTGATATAAGGTTTCTTATACCATTACAAATTTTTTATTACATCATGCTTCACATTAAAATTCATTTTTTAGTAAATTTGGGTTGCATATCTTTATTATTTTGAACTACAACACTCCTCTTGTTATGTTTCTCAATAGGATAATAATTATTTTTTCCATCTTGGTCCTTGATAACATATTTCTTCCAATTTCTATGAGTTTAATATAATAAAAGAATATTAAAGATGATAATAATTAATTTTATAATAATATAAAAATAGAAACTATTAAGAAAAATGAATAAATATGAAATGAAATATACCTCTTAGATTATGAAACTCTATGATTAAATCTATTATATCCATTATCATATTATGATTGTGTTATCCTAAAAAACAATTTGTATATTACATCATCAAATTCAGTTTTAATACATCTTAAATATTCCAAAATAGAATTTGAATTAATAAAATCATATACCATGGGATTGTCAAACTAGTATGGAAGTTAATACCAAAATAAATATAGTGAGTAAAGATCATGTTAATATGAAAGAAGCCATTTTTAGGGTTATTACTCTTAGATGTATCTTTTTTAGATCATACATCCAATTGTTTTTTTTGAAAAGTGGTTTTATTGCTAGGAATCCCCATAATTTGTAAATTCACAAAATTTTATAATGGAATCATAAATATTGGATTTTTTATTAAGGTTTTATCTAATATTACCTAGACTTAATCCCCCATAATAACATACCTATCACCGAAAAACAAATATTTATCTCATACAAATTGATGTGAGAAAAATATTTTATTTATACAATGTAAACCATTTTTTTTAATATTTGATGATCCATTGGGATTTGTTTATAATAGTGATTTTTATTTTTCAACTACTGATTTTATTTATGAATATTGTTTTTGAAAAAATTGAGAAATAAGGTGGTGATTTTTTTAAGAAACAACGTTAAAAATGTTTGGTGTGATAGTTTTCCTATGATTTTGTTACGGGAATAAATAAAATTGTTAAAAATGTTTATTACTAAACCATATAATTGAATGTAGAAAATTCTGTGATGATCATAGATTTCAAAACATCATGAAGAAGGTATTAAATATGATACTGATTTTATAATGGGATGAAGTACAATATTTTGGGATGAAATTTTTATAAGAATGTCTGATATGATTTCGGATTATTTTTCAAGGAAAAATATTCATGATATAATGTTTTTATGAAGGTTAGAGGATATATGTTTCTATATTTTTCTAATGGTAAAATTTTCCAAAATTGTTAGATTAATAAAATATAGATCATTGAAAAAAATAATTTAAAGAAGAAGAATAGCCATTTACTACATTTTTTAGGTTTAGTGAAATGATAATGATATTCAAATAAATAGAATTAAAAATTTAGAGAAGTAATAATGTGTGAGTCTGATCACATTTATACAAAAATGTTTGAATAAGTATAATAATATATAAGGATGATCTATCAAATAAGTATTGAAAATACAAATTGGGAGAGTTTATAGTTTGAAGGAATGGTTTTTATATTAGGTCATTTGATGTAATAAAATCACATTGATGATTTAACAATATATTAAACAATCTTCCATCGGTCATGATTAATTGGCAGTCGTAGTTAATTATTTGAAAATATATATTTTTTGGTGTTTCTAGGAAAATATTTTGTTTAAGGATGATTAATTTTAAATTTTTTCATGTTATAAAATGTTCTGGTGATAGAAAGTCCATGAGGAAAAAATCAAACAAAAAAATAAATCATAATTTTTTTAATATCCCTTGGAAAGAGGATGTTTATGAAGAGAATCATTTGAATTGGAGATAATGAATAGTGATTGGATGAAGTTGTGGTAGAAAGATAATTTTTTGTGGATTCATCAGAAATATAATTCATCCCAATGAGTGAAATTCCAGTAGTTTGGTTTTCTAATAAGATGGATTAGGCACCACCAATCTGAGGGGGATTTTTGATGTCACAAAATTTAAATTTTATAGATTTTTTTTCTTATGATGTTTGAGACTAAGATGATATTTGAAATAAAAAATCAACTGGTGGAGGACTTTTCATAAATATTTCAATTAATATACATCCACAATATTGATAAGTAATTTCCATTCTTAAAAGATTATAATTTATAAACAATAATGATGATGATGTATGAAATTAATTGTTTTTTATATAGGGTTTTGAAATTTTAGGAAATTTTTTAATTTATATATATTTCATGAACCATGAAAAATATACTTGATGTTTTGAGAAGAATTTAGGGAAATGAAAATTTGTGGGAGATTTGAAATTTTCCATTCCTGTGAGTATGAAAGTGAAATGTATTTCCCACATTTTCAACTATGGGGGGAACAATATCATTGGGTAAGAATAAAAATGTTCACAACACTATTCATATGTTCAAAATGTAAAATTTTTATTATGGGTTTTCTAGGATATATTTCCAACTAAATATTAGTTTTGTATTAAAGAAAAGTTCCTCAATGAGGATGTTTTTATAATAGAATCACATGAAGATTCCTTTTAGAGAAACTAAACAGAAATATCATACACCTTTTTTAATAATTTTTTAGTTAGGAGTAGAGTTCTTGTAATTTTGGTATGACATGGATTTGAAAAATTCTCATAGATTCAATTGAGAACAATTGGAGTTATTTCCATATATAGAAAGGGTGTACAGGAAATACATTTAAGGAAGATTAAAATGGATATGGAAACATAGATGACTATTTTGGGAGATGATGTTACATCATTTCAAATTTTTATTTTTTCTTAGTTTTGTAATAAAATCATTTTAAACTTACATGAGATAGTATATTCATTCCAATCAAGAGATATAAGAAGTCTAACAGGAGTTGGAAATAAATTTCTATTCATTTATTTATAATAGTAAATTTAATTGGACAAATGATAGTGTATGTGGAAAGGATGTAGGTTCTCACAATGTGGTTGAACCCTATAAATCATTAATTCCTTGTTTAATTTAAAATATTTTTATTCTTGTGATTTTTTTAATTTTTTTATAAGGAATATATATCAAATTGGTTGATGTGGTTAGGTTTTAAAAAATATGATTTTTTTTAATTTCACTATTATTAAACCCTCATTTCTCAATTGGTCAAAAATATAGTGGAACATATATTTGTATAAAAATGGATTTCCTATAGAATATTTATCATGGAAAATAAAAAACATAATTAATAATATAGGTATTCTTATATTTTTATATAAAAACATATCATAGATAGAAACACTAAATGATACCCTATATTCTGTCACATGGCATGGTAGAAATTAATACAAGAACTTTTGGGTTTCTACATGTTAATAAAAATTATACCTTGACTTTTTCAAACATGAAAAGCATTGAGGTTTATGGGAAAACTAGAAAATTTATACTTATTTATTTTTTAGAAATGTTTTTATAAAGGTGGTGCATCTCAAAATAGTTATGTAATTTAGGGGAAATTTCAAAAGTATGCTTATGGGAACAAAAAAGTGAAAGAGAAAACATTTCAAATATAGATAATGTGGTTTAAAGATATCATAATGAGAGATGAAGAAACTATTTAGGACTATTTCTCCCAAATCAATGATGTTTTTAGAAACTATAGAAGATTATAATATGTCCTGGAAGACTGAACCATTGTCAAGAGAGTCATGAAAAACATCACAGATAGTTTTGAAGGTAAAATTTTTTATTTATAATACAAGTATATTTTATCTATTGATAAATGACATAACAATATTAATTCTTATCAAACTATAAATGTTCTATAATTTAAAAATATGTTTAAGGATGAAATGGATTTTGATATATTAAGAATGAAAAAAATTAAAGATACATTAAATGATGAACTTAGTGATTTGAAAGAGAATATGATGATTAAATAAATGAAAATAATATTCCACATACCATAGAAAAACTAGCAGAGAGGTATTATATATTTTTTTAGAATGCATCCATTCAAATTCTTTGAGTGTGGAGGATTTTGGAATTTAACTATAAATGTTCATGTGGAAAAAAGTTTCTAAATAAGAAGAAAATTATGAAGAGTAAACTCAATACAATAAATGAAAAAAACATATAAGAAAGATATGACATACAATGGTGGTTAGAATATGTTCACCTGAAAAAAATAATTATATTTAGTAATAATTTTATATCTCACTCTACTAATAAAAATTTCTTAGAAGATGAATGTTTAATGAAGTTATGATATTTTAATAAAAATGTTGAGAATAAGGTTGATTCTTAAAATAGTGATGAAGAATAAGTAGGTGAAGAATCTTATGGGGAATATAAACTCCAATTTATACTCTTATCATGTCTACCATATAATTCAAAAATAAAAAATGAAATCAAAATGATTAATATAAAGAGTGGTATAGATTGTTAAGGAAGGAATGATTTCATTAAACATGAAGAAGTGTATCTTAAGAAAATCCTAAACTATAATATATGAAGTTAAAAATAATTAATGGTAGTGTAAGATCTTAGTATGGAACATGAAACTAAGTAATATTATAATTTTAAAACCTAATTAAAAATTATTGAGGTCAAAATTACTATAGGAAATGTGAACAAAAAATTAAACATAGATTCTTATTGTAACATACAAGGTAAATAAAGAATATAACATTTTCATATTTATTAATAATTATGAATTAAATATTAATTTTACTTTAAATGGGATGCTATGTTCGATGGCGTACTCGATATGCAACAATGGGTTTCTTTGAAATCTTACGTTGCACACAACGTTGAGTTATACTGAAAAATAATAATATAATATTATTATTTTAAATGGTAGTTAATGCCTAGCCATTATATTGGCAGAAATGAACAAAACTAACTAATATATAATTACACATGTTTTTAAAATGTTTTTAGATTTATTTAATAAATGTTAGAGGGTTAAAATGCGAATTAATCCAATTTAAGGATAAATATTCTGATATTCTTTAAAAGGTCGATTTACCGCCTTTTGATGGCGAACCCTTTTTAAATATAGTTTTTCACACTTTTATATGTTCTATTTGACAAAATAACTTTCATCTTTAGAATTGGGACATCAAAATTTACATTGGATGAAATTTTGGTATTTTTCAGATAAAGTTCATTTTTTACTGAATGGTGAAAAATACTGTATTTTAATTCAAAACTGCATATTAACCTAATTTATTTATATGGTTAGATTATCCTTTTAATTTTTTTAAAGTGTAATTAGATTATATTTTTACCATTTAATCTAATGTTGTTCATTGGAAGTAATTTCACTTTGAAATTGGACATAAACAAGTGTCAATCTTTTGATAGTTATTATTTCTTAAAAACACGTTTTTTGTTTGACAACAATAATTAATTACAAAATTAATTAATGAAACTTATATGTTTTTTAATTTGGTAAAATATACATCATTTTTGAATTTTTAATATCAAATTTACCTTAGGGTGAATTTTTGGTATTTTTCTAAAAACCTTCAATTGTTGATGAATAGTGAAAAATTCTACACAATAGTTAAAAAAATAAACCTTTTCATTTAAATGAAATTTTTTCACTTCTCTAAATTGAATTTCAAAAATCCAACATACATGGTTTTCATTAGTAAGTAAAATGTGGTTCAATAGGATGAAAATAATTTTTGATGAATAGTAACTTTTGACTTTTATTAGCCGCGATTAAAGGTAAATATGGTAATTTAAGGTAAAAATATTGTTATAATAATATAAAATTACATTAACACTTGTCCTAACATTATTGGATGAGTCATGGCCGACCAAGACAATCCATGGGTCAATTTGGGGGACCACATGGAGCAACTTGGGTAAGATAATGACATTAATAACATTTTATTTAAAGTAAAAATAAAAATATCATAAACATGTATTTTTTTGCTAAAACAATTTAATCTGGGGTTATATAATTGATATATTTGACTATAAATATTCATTATAAATCTAAAACTATTTCCTAGATCATGGTAAATTTTTATAAGTTTTAGACATCAAATAAATAAAATTATATATTACATAATGATGATGCAATGTTTACCTCATAAATAAATGATTTAAATAAATAAGATTATAAAAACTAAAACAATATAAAAAACCTGTCCAATTCTTATAGGGTGATTCAATTTCGAACACGGACTAACCTATATTTGAATTTAATGATTTTTGGACCTTATAAACCGAAAATCATTATATAATAAAAAATATTTTCAAACATTCTTAAAGAGCCCCTCCGCCCCCCTTATAAGAAGCCATCACTTCAAACCCATTACTAATACTTCTAAATCCCATTGTCTCATCCAATGTTTTTTTTCAATAAGATCCCAATATCCTTATCTTCATTCTAGAAGCCTTACCTAAGGTAGAAGGCACTTCAAGAAATCCATTTGGTTCAAACCAAAGGAGTTACCTGATTTAAAGGTAACATCTTTTCTTAAGTTCTTTTATATTATTTTACATCTCCACCCCCATAAACACTCTTTGTTCCTTTATTTTATAACAAAAATAGTATCCTAAATATACTAGGTTGTTTTTATGAGACGTATTTAGACTACAATTACACATACCTCCATCTAATGGATAAAGAACATACTATTTCTGTGGACGACAAACTACACCCTCACAAAACGATGATCGCTCAATTATCTCATACCACCTCTCATGGTGGCCATTATGAGGGAAATTTATTTATATTTGATATATATTATATTTATATTATTTCAATGCTTCTATATTTTTCATTTTTTAATACCTTTATGGTTTTCATAATGGGTAAATGTGATAATTTCATTTGAGGAAGTGCGGACTACCGCCCACTCAAAGTGATATTACTCGTTCATGCAATACATGGAATGTATAAAAGATATAATTTCTGAACTTATGTAACATATATAAAATATATATTATTCTGGAATTATAATATACCTATGTATCATTATGTTTTTATTCCATTAAAATACGAAATAGAAATGAAAGTAGCGTTCAGGCGTACGTACGGCTTACCGTATGCATGAACGGTGCATTTCATTTCTTATATCCAAATGTTATATACTATTATAAATACATATATATAATGGATATATATGATATATATGATATATTAATCATGAATACCATTCATGAGATAATGGTATTTTGACCACATGGACAATTTATAATTATAACAAGTTCATTTTTTACTCAAGTTCTGAACATCAACAAAATGTCCGATATGAACTCAAATAATTAAATAATTGTTATAAAAAGGTAATAAGTGATATAAAAGTAATAATAAAATTGAAAAAGGTTCTCAAGAAAGTATAAAATAACTTAATTTTATTATTCATAAATAACAAGGATAATACGAGTGAGTAATGTCGGACACGTGGTAAGGGGATTCTTATCTCACTTTTAGTTCCGTGAGATTTCTATAGTTCGCCACTTATTTCTTGCATGTGGATTATTGTGTACTGCGATTGGATATATATAAATAATCAAAATTATCTTTATATTCATGGTATTATTTTATTCTTTTGTTTGTTAGTAATTTTTGGTCATACAACTCGATTGATTACAACGTGGTAAGAGGTTTTCATATACTTTTATTCCCGTGAGATTCATCGTATATTTTCCACTATTTTCTTTCTGTGTGGTGTATGTACTACCCATGATTGTATTCATTGTTCATGGGGTGTACGTTTTGAAAGTTATCAAATCGGTAAGGGAACCTTGCACCCTCCTCTTTTTAAAAGGATTCTTTTTTGTTATGTCATTTAATTTACATCTTCTTATGTTGGGATATGTTATTATATATCCTTATTTATTTAAATTTTATTTTCAAGTGATGAGATACCATTTTATCTCTCATCAACTTATTTTATGAATTTTAATGTGACGCTGTTACGCTATCAGATTTTGGTAAGGGATCTTCTTTACCCAATTTTAATTCATTGGGTTAAACTTCTAATTCTTGATTATGTCATGATATTAATATGTGTGAATGACATATGATTGTTTTACACTTAATATCTACATATAGTGGGTGTATTTATATTTTTCATAAATAATTATGTAATTGATTTATCCTTAATCTAAGAATATCGTCTTTATAAGGGACTTCGTCTCAATATCCATTCATTGGGGCATACTTTGATTTATACACAACTTTATTTTATACGGTGTATAAAACCCTTTTACTTTTCATTTCATTCAAAGGAAATATTTTTTCTTCATAGTGTTTTACTAAACAAAAAAGGAATTTTTTTAACGTTTTCAGTGACAATGATCTCTTCGCTGACGCAATCCTTATTTGGCTTCCTCTATATGAATTAATGTTTTTTTAAATGAACAAGGAAAACCATTATTCTTTTTTTTGGGTGTTTTGGTATTGAAAATGATTTTTTAAATGGATTTATTATTTCAATATCTTGAAAATATTTCTTGTGATTGAAAATTAAATGTTATTTGTGAAATGTTTATATTTCGAATATTTTATGTATTATGATTTTATAATTGTACATGGACATTTTATGGGTGGTCACATGATAAACCAAATGATGGGTGGTGCTGTGATAAACCATAATGGGTGGTTATGTTATAACCTCCAATGCATTGGGTGTTGGAGTCGTCTGTATGGCTATTCCTTTTAGTGATATATGTGGAAGTCGACCGTATAGTTATTCCATTTAAGTATGTTTATGTCCCATGTTACCTTTATATGTTATGTGTTATTTTTATGGGTTTTATGGTAATATTTTGGTTAAAAAATGGTAAGAAATGATATTTTATTCAGTGAAGAGTATTTACTACTTCATAAAGGTGAAAAGTATAACTTATGATAAAGTATTCATGGTTTATTTGTTGTTTGAAAAAACTAACAGTTTTCCTTCTTTGTGTATCCCTTACTAAGCTCTTTATACTCATCCCATGTTCTTGAAAGTTTTTTAATAGGACATAAAGTGGAATTGGGTCAAAGATGGGATCAAAGAAAATTTATTCTATCTAAAACATGGAACCAGACATGACTCTTTTCTTTAAGAGTTTTTATTTTATGAAAAAAATGGAAATTGAGTAGAAGTGTCTACTTTGTAATTTTTGAGATGTAATGTAATAGTTGTGGCCTAATTCTCTAAAACAATAAACCTGAAAATATCCTCAATGTTAATTATTCATTTAATTCAAGATTACGAAATTTTTTAAGGCCAGGTCCATATTGTTGGTATCAGAGGCCAGTTTAGATAATTTTAGAGGTTGGGGTGTTATTTAAACATATGTGACATAAACATAATGGTTAGAATATTAGAAAGAGTAATAGTTATTTTAGATTTATAAAATGAGTTTAAGATAACACGAATATATATATCTTAGTTTTTACCCTCGTCATAAGATATTATATGATGATTTTTCTGATATACTAACACTAAACATTTTGGTTTTTGTAAATGGATAGATCTAGAAGGCACCCAAGTAAAAATGGATGTGAAGAAAACTGTGACGGTTTTCTGAATAAGAAACCGAATGAAATAGGAGCTCTAATGAGAACTCTTGTGGTTATTCTTAACCAAATATCTCAATTCATGATTGACCTCTTGAACCTTGGGGTATTGTTTATTTAATTTTGGAGATTAAGTGTAACATTTTTTTATAAAGTATTATTCTATTTGGGGATTATCTGATCGTTTACTAACCATTTTGGTTTTGGTTAATATATAAAGACGAGAGAAATATATAGTTCATCACTTTGGATTATGTGATTTTCTAGAAGTTTATTTTAGAGATTTTGATGTGACAAAGATTTCTTGAATACTCATTGTTTGGAGGAAATATGAGTTTGTGGTAGAAATTTAGTAAAGTATGAAAGTCTACATGAAAAGTAATTATATTTCCTTATGTTCTTAGTCAATATCATAAATAAATTCCTCAAATTTATACAAATTAACTTAAAACAAAAAAATTTTGCCTTAACTTTTCCTACTGTGGAATCAAAGACCATTTAACCCATAGCATGTTTATGGTTTTCATATTGTTAACTTTCTCCTGATCATGTTTTCTATCACTCTCCATCAAACCTTGATGGTTTGTTTCTTTTCCATATCCATGTATTCATGCATGTAATCATAGTATGGGCTATCTTGGGTGGCATTTTTACTTCTCTTTCTTTCTTCTAATGTGAGTTTTTATTGACTCTTTTTCCAATGTTGGACTTTCAATGATGTTTCCAATCCCAATTTTAAAATTGCGAAGACGCAATTCTGAAAAGGGGGGAAGGATGTAGCATCCCAGGTAAATAAAGAATATAAAATTTTCATATTTATTATTAATTGTGAATTATATATTAATTTTACTTTAAAGGGGATGCTATGTTCGATGGCATACCCGATATGCAACAACGGGTTTCTTTGAAATCTTACGTTGCACACAACGTTGAGTTATACTAAAAAATAATAATATAATAAAATTATTTTAAAAGGTAGTTAACGCCTAGAAATTGTATTGTCAATAATGAATATAACTAATTAAAATATTATTACACATGTTTTTTAAATGTTTTTATATTTATCCAATAAAATATAGATGCTTAAAATGCGAATAAATCCAATTTTAAGCATAAATATTCTAATATTCTTTAAAAGGTCAATTTAGTGCCTTTTGATGGTGAACCCTTTTTAAACATAGTTTCTGTCACTTTTATATGTTCTATTTGAAAAAATAATTTACATCTTTAGAATAGGGACAACAAAATTTTTCTTTGGATGAAAATTTGGTATTTTTCAGATGAAGTTCATTTTTTAATGAATAGTGAAAAATACTGTATTTTAATTCAAAACTGCATTTTATTATAATTTATTTATATGTTTAGATTATATTTTTTATTGGTTTGAAAGTGTAATTAGATTATATTTTTTCAATTTAATCCAATTTTTGTCATTAGAAGTAATTTCACTTTGAAATTGGACATAAACAAGTGTCAATCTTTTGATAGTTATTAATTCATAAAAACACGTTTTTTGTTTGACAACATGAATTAATTATAAAATTAATTAATTAAAATTATATGTTTTGAATTTGGAAAAATAAACATCAATTTTTAATTTGTAATATCAAATTTAGCTCTGGGTGAATTTTTGGTATTTTTCTGAAAACCTTCATTTTTTGATGAATAGTTAAAAATACCACTCAGTAGTTAAAAAAACTGACTTTTTCATTTAAATGAAATTCTAATGCTTCTGTGAATTGAATTTTAAAAATTCTACATACTTGGTTGTCATTAGTATGTAAAATTCAGTTCAATGGGATGAAAAATAATTTTTGGTTAATAGTAACTTTTGAATTTTATTAACTGCGATTAAAGGTAAATAGGGTAATTTAAGATAAAAATAATGTTATAATAATATAAAATTACCTTAACACTTTTTCTAAACTTATTGGATGAGTCACAGATGACCAATACAATCCATGGGTCAATTTTTGGACCTCATAGATCCACTTGGGTAAGATAATGACATTAATAACATTTTATTTAATGTAAAAATAAAAATATCATAAACATGTATTGTTTTTCTAAAATTTTTTTAATGTGGGGTTATATAATTGATATATTTGACTATAAATATTCATTATAAATCTAAAATATCTCCTACATCATGGTAAATGTTTTATAATTTTTATACATCAAATAAATAAAATTATTTATGACACAATGATAATACAATTTTTACCTCATAAATAAATGATTGAAATAGATAAGAATATAAAAATTAAAAAAATATCCAAAACCTGTCCAATTATTATTGTATTATTTTATTTAGAACATGGTCCACCTTATCTTCTACCTTAATTATTTTTGGTCTTTTAGAAACCAAAAATCATTATATAATAAAATAATATTTTCAAACATTTCTAAAGAGCCCCTCCCCCCTTATAAAAAGAACTCAATTCTATCCCATTACCCACTCTTCTCAATCCCTTTTGATCATCCAAAATCTTCTACAATAATATCCCAAGATCCCTCACTTCATTCTAGAATCCCTACTTTAGGTAGAAGGCAATTCAAGAAACCCTTTTGGTTCAAACCAAAGGAAGTTACCCGATTTAAAGGTAACATCTTCTCTTAAGTTATTTTATTTTATTTAACTTCTCCAAGCCCCTAAAATATCTTTGATATTTTATTTTATAAGAAAAATAGTATCCTCAATATAATATGTTGTTTTTATGATAATTATTCTAACTACACTTACCCACACCTTCATCTAACGGGTAATGAACGTACTGTTTCTATGAACAACGAACTACTGCCTCACGAAATGATGATTGTTCAATTATCTCCTACCGCCTCTCATAGTGTCCATTATGATGAAAATTTATTTGTATGTTATATATATTAAATTTATATTGTTTCAATTCTTCTGTATTTTTCATTTATAGCATGCCATTATGGTTTCCATAATGGGTAAATGAGATAATTTCATTTGAGGAAGTGTAGACTACCGCCCCCTGAAAGTGATATGACTAGTTCATTCCATATGTGGAATGTATAAAGTAAAGAATTTATGAAATTATGTAACATATAAAACATATATATTATAATTTAATTATAATATACTTATTTATCATTACGTTTTCATTCCATTAAAATATGAAATAGAAATGAAGGTAGCGTTCATGCGTACGTACGACTTACTGTCTCCATGAACCATGCATTTCATTTATTATCTCTAAATGTTATGTACTATTATAAATACAAATATATACTGGATATATATGATATATATGATATCTAAATCATTAATATAATTCTGGAGATAATGTACTTTTGACCACATGGAAAATTTATAATTATAACAAGTTCATTTTTGACTCAAGTTCTGAACATCGACAAAATGTCTGATATGAACTCAAATAATTAACTAATTGTTATAGAAAGGTAATAAATGATATAAATGGAATATTAAACATGAAAAATGTTCTTAAGATAGTAGAAATTAACTTAAGATTATTATTTAGGAAGAACAAGGAACATACGAGCGAGTCAAGTCGGACACGTGGTTAGGGGATTCTTATCTCACTTTTAATTTCGTGGGATTTCAATTGTTCACTACTTATTTCTTTCATGTGGTATATTATGTACTGCAATTGGATATATATATATATATATTATAATTATTATCTTTATATTTATTTTATTCTGTTATTCTTTTTGTGGTTAGTAATTTTTGGTCATACGACTCGATTGATTACAATGTGATAAGAGGTTTTCATCTCACTTTTATTCCAGTGAGATTCATTCTATATTTTATACTATTTCCATTTGTGTGGTTTATGTACCACCCATGATTGTATTATTTGTGTAATATAATTTAATTTATTGGTATTTACATCTTCATTGTATGATCCTTCTTTCATGGGGTGTATGTTTCAAAATTTACCAAATCGGTAAGGGAACCATCACCCTCTTCTTTTTAAAAGACTTATTTATTGTTATGTATTTTAATTTAAATCTTCTTATGTTGGGATATGTTATTATATGTCATTATTACGGTAAATTTTATGTCCAAGTGATGAGATACCCTTATCTCTCTCATCAACTTATTTTATGAATTTTAAAGTGGAGTTGGTTGGTTGTTGAATTTATATAAGGGAAATTCTTTGTTATATTGAAACATAATCCTCATGATGGAATATAATTACAATAAAATTATAATATCATGATTATAAATAAATATTGGATATTAAATTTTGAAGGGGATGTATATACACCTCTTAAAAGAACATTTTTCCATGATATCAAAGTATGCCTCAACGAAAGGAAATTGAGATGAAGTCTCTTAAAAATTTAGTATTCTATAGATCTAACCACCATTAAAAGAGTAAAAATTATATAGAATTTTAAATCATGATAATTTTGATGAAAATAATATTAAATTATATTTATGATAAATATATACAAAACCCAATAAATATAAGTTGTGAATATGGGATATGTCTCACCAAATTAAAAAAGAGAGATGTTAAAAACCCGTTCCTCACATTTACTATTGGTCAAACATGACAGTCCCTCATATATAGTGGTTTTTAACAAGTTATTAACTTATAAAATTACCATATTAATATTTATATTTTCATATATGATCATTTTATAACATATTATCCATTTTTTTAATAATATTTTATTATTTTCATTCCCTCTAGTGTTAATTTACATGTTTTCTAATGCTTGTAATTTCATTAAATATTTAGTTCTTGGGAATAATTTGTAGTTAAATCAGCTCTAGTGTATTTTTAATTAATTAATTATCTTAGTTTTACATAAATTATACGTTTTAATTTCAATCATCACATATTTTTATGAAAAAATTTCTATTTTACATACATGGATGCAATAGGTTGTACGCACGTTGGAGTAATGTTTCCATTGAATGTTAAAATTATATAAAACAGGTAAGTAATATTTTTTTTATTAAATAATGATATTAATATATTATATAACATATTATTTCTTTAAATATACTTATATATATATCATTTCGTTGGTGTGGTGATGAAAAGAGAGTCACATAATTTCGCGATGGTGGTAGTCCACACATACACACGTAGCGTTATCATATGTCCGTGTAAGAATGAAATTGATATATTATATTTTAATAATGTTATATATTTAATTAATATCATAATTATTTTATTTATTTTTCATTTATTAATTAAAAATTTCCTTATCAACTTCTATGTAAATCATTGGTGAAAGATGAATCACCTCGCTTCGTAATACGGTAGTCTTCCGTACACACGAGCGATGTTATCATATCCTCTATAGAGTGGAATGTAAAAAAATTATAAATGATATATTGAAAAATATGAATAATTATATTATAAATATAATATATATATTATATATCCATTATATTATCCTACTTTTGAAGGGGGTAATGGAAAATGTAATGAAATCGATTCGGGAGGGTGTAGTCCGCCACACAAAAGAACAATTATTATATAACCCATCTGATGGATGTGGAGATGTTATTACATCATGAACCTATGATTAAAATTTCCATTATATTATATATACTAAGGATATTATATAATAATTTTTTAATAAAAATTTAACAAGGTGGAGAATGAAATAATATAAAAATGCTCATTGATGTATATTACCAATTCTTTTGGTATCCTCTTTAAGTTTTCACTAAAGCCTTTTATGTTTGGTTTTATACTAAGAAACGGAATATATTATGGGGTTAGATATGTTTTATAGTAATATTGGTTAGGTCTTGGCTGATCCAATGATTTATTAAGCTGAATAGAAGAGTTTGGAGGGGTTGCCTTTGATAAGCGAGGTTAGTTGAACACTTGTAATTTTTTTAAAAGATTCAATAATACATCCATTTTAATAATGGTAAAAGCTTTAAAATTAAAATCTATCTATCATATAAGAGAAAAGGTCCAAATATATCAGTAAAATGGGGTTTTGAATGTTTTTTGATCATTTTTATGTCTTATCTTCTTAGCTTAACCACTTAGTAAATCCATTTTGACCTTTTTTGCGGAAATTAATTTTTCTTGTTTCCACAACTCATTTTTCCCAAATATTTTGTTAAAATTATTTGAAATTTTAAATAATGATTTATATAAATATGGAATAAATTTTTATAAATTCTGTTAATATAATTGGAAAAATGTGATTTGTAATCAATCTCATAGATGAAATAAGATATTTGGTTTTTATAGAGAATATATTCAAAAGAATAAAATGATTTTATATCCAAATTAAAAACCAAAAATATTAAAATTATTCTAAATTAGATTATCTAAAATATAATAAAACAAATTTTAATTTAACTATATTTCACAATATATATTATGATTATAAATTATTTAAATGAAAATGCAGTTTTCAATTAAAATATAGTATTTTTCATTATTCATCAAAAAATGAAATATTTCTAAAAAATCTATAAAATTATCCCAAAAATAATTTGATATTTTAATTTCAAAAATAATTTTTTTAAAATAATATTAATAAATAATATAATCATTATTTTTAAATTTATTTGTGTAAAGTAAGAATAAACTATCTTTTTGAAAAAATACCAGTTTTTAAAAAATATTTCATTTTTTCATTATGTGATTTGTGTTTTATAAGTAAAATATACGTTCCAAATAAAGGTTCATAATTAATATATTTTCTTATTATAGTTAATTATATTCATACCTAACATTCAAATGGCTAGCTGATATTATATTAAATAATAATATTTTAATAATATATAAAATTTCATTTGAAATCAGTTTTTAATATAACAATACATAAACTCATTATTCCAGGTAATTTATTATATCAAAAAACATTTTATCCTTTTAAAATCTTGAGTTTTTTTATCTTTAACTTTTGGTATTCTATTACCCTAAAAAGATGTTGGATGGTGGATCTATATGTCTCTTGAGTAGTTGATTGTTACCTCAGCTCCCATCCAACCAAGAATAGAACATGGTGGAATAATCCTAGGTTAAGTGGTCATTCTTCCAAGTCTACTGATGTGGGTATTGTATATTGAACTATTTCACCCTCCTACTCATCAAGTTTTCCCACAAGTAGCTTCTGTTGTGAAATCTTGTATAACATGAAGGAACATTAGGAATATAAGATGTTCATAACCAGCATGATGGATCACAAAAGGGTTTCCCTAGGAGTTTACCAAAAACCAAATTTATAACCATAATATTAGTAACCAAATAAAAATTAAACTCAATTTATTCCTAATCATCAAATATATACTACCAAATAAGTATGTTTTTTTCAAATAATTAATTCCAAATAGTGATATGTCATAAAACATAGAAATAATCTGAAATATATATCACAATTAAAGGTATTTAATTAATGAATTCCTATATACAAAAAAAGTATATATATTTAATGTTATCTTATCTTCCTAATCATGATTCATGAATTAACCCTAAATATCATAATAATAGTAATAGTAATCTCATCAATGAAAACTCCAAATATTGTTACACATGTGTTGGCCACTCATAGGTGATTCCCCGGGTAATGTCCCACAAAGCTACCTCATTTCTACCAAGTAATAAATTATCATATATAAATATAAAATAATAATATAAAAATATTCATTACATTTCATAATGATCAATTTTGGAACCTTATAGGTCTAGTGCCTTTATAAACATGGGCACATAAACAAATAGTTAAAAAATGATAGACATTGCCTCCCACAAAGATCATCATAACTATCACACTTCTTAAAAATATCATATTTAATACCTTTATTCATATCCTAGGTAATGTAAACATATAAAATGTGGAGATCAGTTACTCATTTTGGGTGAAAAAGTAGATATCAATGATCACTTGGGAATAACATTAATATAAGGGCCTATAATACGATAAAAACATTTGAAAATAAAAACCTTCAAATAAAATATCATATCTCTATTCATGGGATAAATAATATAAGTTTATAATGCACGAATCATTATTTAATTAATGGACATTATCCATAAGAGAATAACATTTTCATAATAAAATAGTTTGTTCCCAACACATAAGTATTCATAATTATTTACATAGTGTTCAAGGATCATTTTCATGACAATCATAGTAGAATGGGTTCACTCCCGAAACCATAATAGCATTCTAAGACCACTCACATAAATATCATAGTAGAAATAGTAACATATTTAACTTGGTTTACTTCTCATTTTATAACTTTTTATCTTATGAGATATAAATATTTACCAAATTAATTGAAGTGAGATATAGTTTGAACCTATCACATAATAAATATCATACATATGAGCCCCACAAGAACATTAAGCATTCCTCACATCATAACCCATGCATTGAAATATGTTTCATTTAAATTTCATCATTGAATAACCCATATAATTAAAATGAGTTTCATAAACATTTCATAATATCATAACCCCGGGAAGTAGAAGGGGTTTCAAAAAAAAATTCATCATTACATAACCCATGGAAAAGAAATGGGCTTCATGAATATATTATTATAATAAATTTAAATAATCTAAAAAAAAAGGATGTTACCATTTGACTATATCCTTATTACACCATAAGTTAAATAATAGTTTGTTGATATTAATGAATACAAATACAAATGAAATATAATTAAATTATTCTTGAACAAACACTACTAAAAAATGAGTATATACCAACATATTCATTCTAATGGTTTTTATAAACTGTTAGAATAGATTTTCTATACCTATAGTTTTAATATAACTATTGGTATATCCTCCCTCAGACCGAATTAAATCGGGCTTATCCTACGTGCCCCACCCAAAAATTCACTTCTCCCCCAAAAACCCTCCTCCCCATAAACGGTCCCCCACTAATCATCTCAGACTATCCATCGTGATAATCCTCAGCACCAAATCTCTTCTCCCCCGCCAACCCTCTTCTCCCATAATTCCACTCTCATACATTGCACTCATCCCACTCAAATATGAAACCCTGCCTCGATGATCTAGTTCTTTCATATTCTATCCTTCCATCTTGGGATTTTGCGCTCATCCCACTCAAATCCAAAACCATGCATCGATGCTCCAATTCTTACCGATTCCACCATTCAAGCTTGGACTTCCATCCCCCCCTTTAACGCTCAATGCCCGATTTATGGTGTAATCATAATGTTTTATTGTTGAATAACTAATGTTTATTCTCCAATTCATTTTTCCTTATATCCTTGTAGGTTTCTCCTTCCCTATTATGGTTTCATTAAACCCTAGTTCAAAAGGTTGACCAGATTTTTGTGGTTTGATTGTCGTTTATGGTTCATGGGTGTTTCTATTGGTTGTTTGTCCATCCACCTATAGACTGGATGTATTTTGGCTCATTTGTTAGTGTTTTGTATATATATATTCACTATGACTTGAATTAACTCCCTATCATCCAAAATGTGGGATGTATTTTGGATTCAATTTCATTTATCCCTCTCAAACACATATTCTGGTGTTTATGATGATAATTTGGATTCTTTAATAAATGGTACACGTTTTATAGGATTTATTCATTTTAGTTTCATATGTTTTCTTCATATTTCTATCATGGTAGATAGTTCATATGTGAATTCATATGCTTCTCGGGATCTAATAATTGTTATTAAAATTATTTAATCACAAATAGTCGTATCATATCCATACCATGAATTTAATTTATGAATACATAAATATGATGAAGAAGAAAAGAAAAATAGAACATTATTTTTTGTTTTATGTAACATTTAGTAAACCATTTTGTATTCTAGATCAACCTAATGGTTATCGGTTTTACCCAGACATTGAATATCCTGCATAAGTGAAATCTCCACATACACTTTTATAATGTAGTCTATGTAAGTATAACATAGTATTATCCTTACACAGAACAATCTGTATAAGGATCATTTTGTTTTACCCTTTTCAAGCTAAAATTAGTTATCCTTATGTAGAATGTTTTTTCATAAAGGTAAATGAAATTACCCTTAAGCATAATCATTCTATATAAAGTTATCTTTTATATTACCTTTTCACTAAAAGTTGAATTTTATTGAGTTTGAATATTTATTTTAATTCACTATGTGTTGGATGACATGTATTCTAAAACCAATGACACATAATCTATTCTTGATGAATCATTCAAAAAATCAATTCACTCTTACACACAACATAAACTGACATACACTGGTCCACATTCACACAAACAATCTCCATTAGTGTCACCTTTACATTGGATTGAAAAACCTCCATACTAATCATAGTTGACCACTAAAAAATGTAATAAATCAGGGAATAACTCATATAAAGATATCTAATATCCTATATTATCTTTTGTGGAGTGTTGTGACCCTAATGTATCTCTGGAACTTCAGTGTTACCTTTACATAACATGATGGTTTACTATTACATGGACACTAGATGGCAATTAAACATATCCTTGATTTTATATTTTCCCCCATGATCCTCTTGATTACCTCTACAAAAGTAGTAACTTGTCACTATGAAAATAGTAAATTATCTTCACACATTTCTTTTCGAGCCCAGCATATTCATATGTATCTTTTACTTTTACCCTTATGCAACTATGATATTTCAAGACATCATCAATTTAGCATCCAGAACCTTTTCAACTCTACTCGAGGACTTCTTTAACACTCTAAATTATTTCAAATCATCATTATATATAAAGATGAGAATGTTCTACCCCAAAAATAGTTGTCTTTAATTATTTAAATTAAACCTCATCAACAATTATCAAAATTACAATTAATGATACATTGAGGCTATAAAATCAATGTCTTTAAGAAGAAATACATAGTCATCTTTCCATTAATGATGGAATCAAAATCTGAAACTCTAGAACATCTTCACCCATATGTTGAAAGATTATTATATCTTCTATAATGACAAAAAATATAATCATTCATGGAAACTAAAATCTACCCCTTTATAAATGTTTTCAATACAACAATACACCTCTAAATTCAATTTGCATTCTTATTTATTTCACATCTCAATAAGGACATCAAAAATATATTGTGAAATTTATAAAACTATCGCTTTCTCCTTGAAATTAAATATACTATCTTTAAAAAACATTTATTATAATAAAAAAGGGGTAATTGTTTTTATTGGATATATATTCTTTCATATTTTTAATTAGGTTCAGATAAATATAGATTTTATGAATTTGTACACTTTGAAAACATTTTAACATGTTTTTCTCCCTTGAAAGTTACAAACCTGCTTTATCACTATAATATTTTTTATATAATCAATGTTGAGAATATTCTCTTTTTTATAGTAGTGATATCCTCTTCCAACTTCCCCAATATTTCATTCTTTCAATTACCTACATGTTAATAAACATCAAATAAAAGAGGATAAAAGGGATACTTTTCTCTTTAATTAGTTCTTGAATGTTGATATATGTCTGTCTAGTGGGATCTTCCATACATCCCAAATTTATCATTGGGATAATCCATAATCCTATTTTCCTAATGGTATCATCATTTATCTTTGTAGAAAACCGGATGTTCTCACTTTTCTCAATAGGCTTATTGTGTGGGACCTCTTTTATTGAATGTAAAACAATGTGAAATAAAACCTTATATGCTAGCTTTTTTTTCTTTATCGTTTCATTTTTTCTTGGTAGGAATGTCATACTACCCTTTGCAAAATGGCCAACTACCTTCCATTCTCTTAAACATTAGGTTTTCCTTGTTTCATATCCTCACAAACAACATTTTGTTCTTTATTTAGATTCTTATTTCTTCTCCTATAATTTTGAAATGATTTTATACATCTTATTTGACACTTATAATGTTTTTAAATCATTAGAGAATTTTTTTTATACTTACCACTTTTATATTTCTACATTTTAGTATTATTTCTAGTCCCCACAGAATTTCTTCTTCTTTTTCATGGATTTATCCCATAGATTCATTCAACTTCTTTGTTAATAACATGTTCTAATAATAATTAAGATATTTGTGCCAAAATATCCCACAACACCAATAGTTAACCATTAAACATTGATCTTAGAACATAATTGTGAGTCTATATATGTAATTATGCTTTCTGTCCAGGAATCATGCAATAATTATTTAGCCTTTTTACAGGGCAATATTCTTAGTTTTATTTCATTTGAATTTTTCTTTATGTTGTAGTAACCATATCATATATTCTATTAGGACAAACACCATTTGTTATTTATTTATAATCTACAATTTTTGAGAGAAAAAACTATTTTAATTTGAAAAATTAAGAAGTTCATATTTTTACCTTTGGGCTATTCTTGAATGAATTTACAGACCTAATCCTTCTAGATTGTGCCTCATTCAATTATTTCTCTTTCAAAACAAGATTATCAAGATTATGTCAATATCTAAAATTTTTACCATGGATTTAGTGATTCTTTTAATGATATCACTCTTATTTACATACACCATTATTCCTTATTTATCATTCCTTTAATTTAATTATTATGTTGTGTATTTTCCTCAAGGAACAATTCTAATTTTGTTCTCAGAATTTTCTAATTTTAGGTCTCTTCTCCTACATCATCATTACTTGAAGAATATATATGTTTTAAACATGATCAATATAAGATTGATGATTGTGATAGGAAACTTAATCTTTAGATTCATTCAATGAAAATGATTTATCAACTGGTTCGCTACTCATCGTATTTTTGTTGTCCATTATTGATGATCACTTCTTCATCATTGAATATCCTCTTCTAGATTTTTTTTCATCTTCTCCAAGATTACTATTCAGTAATAATTTTATTCAAGTATATTAAACTAAAATTTCTATGGGTAATTACCTTTTCATAATGTGAACAACCTATAGTTATATAGGAAAATAATCCAATTTCAAAATCCCTTGCTCCACCTTCTCCTTAATAAAATGATATTTGATTTCAATGTGATTTGTAATCAAGTGATGGTAAAATTTTTTTCTAAGAGATATAGAAATTGAGTTATCATAATGGATTGCAATTAGAGATGTCACTTAAATTCCCATATCATTAAGCTACTACTTCATCCACAATAATTGCATGCACGATTGAGAGGCCTCAATATATTCAGCTTATGTGGTGCTCAGTGAAATGAAATTTTGTATCATTATTAACCAATAAATGCATAATCTACCAAGATAGAAAGCACCACCAGACATTGAGTTTTTTATCATCTATTGATCCGGCACAATCTACATCTGTATAACTTAATAACTCTTGATGAGATTTTTCATTGTACCTCAAATCGAAATCCATTGTGCCTTTGTTATATTGAAGTATTATTTTCACATTATGTAAGTTGGTTTCATTGGGATTACATTGATCTTGTGCTTCATGACATGTGGGAAAACAATATCTAGTCATGTCACTATTTTGTACAATAATCTTCTAATGATCTACCTATATTTTATGACATTAACCGTTTTTTCTTTCATCATTCTATGATAATTTAATCTGAGTAGCCATTGGAGTCATTATATCCTTGGAATTATCCATTAAAAATCCTCTCAAATCAATATTTTCATATCTACATTGAGAAATGAATGTGCCATTTTTTCCATGTGTTAATTATAAACTAAGGAAAAATGTCAGTTCACCAATCATTGACATTTCAAAATCACATTTCATGAATTCCCCTTACTAATTACATTAAACTTCTTTGGATCCACAAAATATTATGTCATCGAGATATACCAACCCCATCATCCATTGATTACTATCATTGTTGACATATATGTTGTAATCAACTCCACCACGCTGATAATTGAGATTCTTTAAAAACTGATCTAGTCATGAATACCAGGTTCATGGTGCTTCATTTTACCCATACTGTGCTTTCTTAAGTCAAATATTTTTTCCAATATTTATGAAATAGAAAACCATATGACTGTGAAATATAACCTTCTTCTTCTAGAACTCCATTCAAAAATGTTTATTTAATGTCCATCTAGAAAACATTGAAACCTCTTTGCCCTATTGTTTCCATGAATAATATGATTATCTCTAGCCTTGAAACAGGTGAAAATGATTCATCATTTCTAAACCATTGAGATATTGCATCTAATTAGAAGATAGAATTCTCCCCCTATAATATGTAACACTTCCAGTTGTTAGGCCCACTATTTATACCCACAAACATTCTTATTCCCCTCCATCATTTCTTCCCATATGACTACAGGTTTGTGAAACTAATCCAACTCAATAAAATTTTCCAGTTATAACCACCTTCAATGAGATTTTCATTAGGTGAATTTTCCACTTAATAATGAGCCATCAACAAAACTCTAGTCCTATAATGTTGAAACTCGGTTTATTAAATATGAGATACGGTTAATAACACCATCACTGTCCATTTTATTCAATTAATTACCCATATCTCATGAATCCATAGACCATTTACTTATTTCAAGTAATTCTTCAAATTTTCTTCTTCAGCTATTGTAACTGATTTGAATCAGTTGGTATTCTAGAGAACATCATATCACAACTTTGCATCTTTTAATACCACTTCCCCTTGGATTGTGTCTCCACTAAAACCTAAAATACATGAACATAAGTTAATAGAATTTTAATACATATGAATTGAGAATCCTCCATAATCCTCCAGAAGAGGATTATGGTCGATCCTGATGGATCTACCCTTTGATACTTTTTACAAAGAATTGTACTATTTTGGTGCTTGTTCCAAATTCCTAGCCAACTTCAACAATTCTGGCCATATGACTAAACATTATTTACACACATGATGATTCTTATTCTGATATTTAGATTCTATAGGCTCGGCCTTATTACCAATTTTTTGTTTAAACCCTTTTTTAGAAATTTAATTCTTTTATGTTCTTCCGATATGCGGATTTTCAATCCTCTTTCTTTAAGGAGGAATCCTTCCACTGGTAGTTTTCTCTTGCTTTCTTCCTCCATTTGAGTGATATTTATCTTAAATTCACTTCTCACTATATGGAATAACTTGTGGATTTTTTAAGGAATTGTTTATTCATTTTATATTATCAGTTATCCAAGTGAAATCAACCATTATTGTTGGGGTTGATTCTTCCACTGAAGTTTCATTCCACTTGATCACAACTATAGTCTCTCTCTTTTTTCGTCCAAGTTCATTCACATTATTTCCCAGAGATTTTTTATGACTATAACTAAGGAGTTGATTGATATACCTTTCATTGGTCTCTTTATGATTCAAATGAGGCTATAAAACTATTTTTCAACGCATCTTATCATCTTCCAATATAGTATTTTTCATTATACACTACCAGTGTTGGGGATCTTCTTCTAGGTTCCTTTTTCATACCTTCTTTATTCCTACTACAATGTATTTCCAAATACCCATGATTATCACATATAAAACATATTCAATTAAAGGAATACCACATTTCATCCTTTCATAGATGATATGTTGATGCATCGATATTTGTTATTCTGATATTGATCTCTAGTGCTTCTTGACACATACTCAGGGTGTGTTCATATCTTCTACAGTAATAGCATTTGACTATAGATTTATTCAGAGAGAGTTTTCATTCAAACATTTCAAAAAGCTTCTAATTTTTCATAGATTTAGAAATATTTAGGTCTTTATAATATGAGATATATTCCAACTCATCAAAAAAACATGATGTATGACGATATATCCCACCTAAACAAAACATGTTATCACTAGTTCCTATAAAAACCATTTTCGGCATATCTCCAATACCCGCAAGATTTTTCTTATCTCTAGAACCTTTTATATCTATCTTTCTATCAAGCATGGGAGAGGGTTCATCATATCCAATACCTGATTTTACCAATCTAGACAGCCTTTGGGATGAGATAATCATTTAATGTTTTTTATCTGAAATAACATATTTTCTTTTCATTTCATTATCACATGTATTATAATAATAAAATAAAAAAATGTAATGAATCTGTCAATATGGGGTTTCCTTTGGCACGAGATATCTCCACTTATTTCATTAATAATTCTAACTCTTCACCAAATTGTTAAATATTCATATCCCTTGAATCAAGTTGAGAGTTAAGTTCTCTATTGATATTCTTCCCGCTACTCATCTCATCTTCTAATTCTTGGAAGATATTATCCATCATGTCAGATTTCTCCTTTTAACATAGAATTCATCTGAGAAATAGAATTATTAAAGCATGCATTCTTTTGTTCTAGCCTCTATTTATCCTAATGTATTTCTGATAGCTATGTAGAAAGTTCATAATTTCTGTATTCTAGATTATAAATTTCTTCTAAGTTCATATTCTTTCTCTTATCACCAGATTCTAGTTTTTCTATCTTTATAGACATATTTCTCAATTATTTGGCTTATGAATCATTATTATCCCTTAGATATGAGGCCACATCAAGAATTTATTTGTTTAACCCTCTCAACTTTTTGACTTTGATTTCTTTAACATGGATACATATATCTTTAGAATTATTTTCTTTTTCTAGTTTTTGATTCAATTCCTTTGTTTCATGGATAACTTCAATTTTTGGTCTTGTTGTTGTTTCTTCATCATCACTTGTACCAAAATCACTGGGAAAACATAGTTCATCACTAATTTCAATAGAATCATTGAATGAGTGAATAGTTTCTCTATCTAATTCATCCATGTATTTATTTAGTACATTTTTGGTTTCCTCCAATTGAGTCACACTCTTTCTGTAGACACTTCCACCCTGAGGAATACCACCTAACTTCCTCTTATTCTTTATTATTTATTCTCTTTACCATGGCTCAACAAGATAAGAGAAAACTAAATTTTTAATTCCAATAGTATAGTAAACATAGTAAGAGAAAAAAATTAACAAAGTTAATTTTTTCTCTGATACAATTTGTTAGGTCCAAAAGGGTCATAGGTACCCTCCGAAGGGGTAATCAGGGTATGGATATTCTTTTAAAACTTATTCGTACCCCACAAGATCTTAAACTATTTATTATAAGGAAAAATTTTTATGATCTTAAATTTTAATTATGATAATATCATATCTAATTATATCTAATGATAATGAATTGAAAGTCACGAAATAAAGCAAGCACATTGACACTGAGATCTTTACTTGGTTCACCCTCATTGGGAAACATCCAAGGAGCATACAATGACAACATGTCAATTGTACAAAATTTACTAAGGCTCACAAAAAATAATTTTGAATGATCTAGATCACTTATATTACTAGGCTCACTACCTTTATAAGGTTTAGGGACATATAACTTCTTTCCAAAGGGTCACTCCCTATGTCTCTTTCTCTGGATCACTACTGGTGGAATGGATCACCATGTTCATCTTCCTTTTCTAACTACTCTAGAAAGGATAGACTCATAGTTTATGGACTTTAATGTCCCACATAGCTTATTGACATCTAGAACCCATTATTATTTCTAATGAATGTATCCTTACCTTTATGTAGATGCATTGTTGAAGCACTTTCTGAATTTCTCCTTCACATCTGTGAAGACACCAGGATGAAACACTTCCACTTTACAAATAATTGGAACATACTTATCTTTAATTTGAAATAGAAATTACCTCTACTTTGTCAGGATCTTAAATTGATGTCATGTCTTCCTTTCACCACATTGAATGTTTTAGTAAATAACTGCCTTCTACTACTATTGTCAAATACTACAGATCTACCATCTTATTCTTATCCTCCAAAATTCATATATTATAATGATACTATTAACACTGGAAATTTAAGAACATATCTCCATGTTCAATACTATAGTTCGATACCTCTATGTGAGACTCAGGCGCATAACCCATTGCGTGAGTCCCTTCCTCAAGTACCTTCTACGAGTCTTCTTCAGCAAGTCTATTTTTTTGAGTCCCTTCTATGGGTCACATATGAAAGTTTGATTTTGTGAGTCCCTTATATGAGTCTACATTCATGAGTTTGATTTCTTGTGTCTTCTTTTTCAAGTCTCTTCCAGGATTCTTCTTTCACGAGTTTTCTTTTGTGAGTCTCTCTTGTAAGTCTTCCTTCATGAGTCTCTTTCCCGAGTCTTCTTTCATGAGTCTCTTCCTTGAGTCTTCCTTCATGTTGAATGAGAGTTCTTGGTGTGTGAATTCATTCCCTCTTTTTAGAATACCTTGTTCAGATATTTCAAAACACCTTAGAATAGGTTATCCTTGCACGATACCTTGTTTAGATCAAGAAAAAACACCCCCACTTTTTCTCTAAAAATTGCGGACAACCATCCCCATATTGGGCATCACATGCTCTGCAATATCTGGGTGCATGATATTCTCATGATTTGCTTGAGATCCGGGTGTGAGTCCTCTTTCAAAAATTCATGCTCCGTGATTTCAGTTCAACATTCGTGCTCCATGAGTTATGTTCATCATTCACTCACTTCATGCCCTCTTTGACAAGTAGATTTTATCAATAACCTCAAACCTTATCAATAAACACAATCAAACCAAAAAAACATTCAAAGGGGATTTTTTGGATAACAACTACAATTTTTATGTTAGTATCAACAAGGTGTAGAGTGATATTTAATTGAAATTACATTTTGAACAAAAAATATCTTCTTAAACTATCTTAAATTTTAATTAAAATAATTAAACGGTGTTTTATTTCCTGTTTTGATTTTCATTTGTTCATTGATGAATTTTCTTGAGTTAAATCAGGTTTTTTTTTCTATTATTTATTGTAAATCCATGATTTGAAATATTTATCATGATTGTTATGAGTCAGTTCATAGTTTTTTTATGTTTTAAATTGATTTCTACAACATATTTTAGTGTATTATTTCTATAACAGGGATGACCTTATAAAAATGTAAATGTATAAGAAAATCCCACCAAAAAATGTTTATACAGGTTCCCCAAGTTATAAATTTTGGAAATTTATTAAAATGGGTGTTTTATTGTACGATATACCCTATGTCATAGAATGTGATAAGCATGTGATGCACACTACAAATTATGATATCCACATATCATATATTGGATAGACATCAACCCTATTAGCCTAGAGGTAGTTCCTATTTTATTACATTGGCACAAGATATAATGAATCACATCTTGAAGGACCAAGTAGTTTAGTAGTATTGGTGGATTAGATAAATAATTGAGTCTCATTTTACAATTGAATATAGAAATTACAACACACTTTTTTTAGAACAATATTATTCCTTCTAGAATATCACTACGTATCAGCCATAGTAATCTTCATGGAGTCTTGGGGAAAGGAAAAAAATAGGGATGAGATCAATTTATCTGTAATATTTGGGTACAAGAGAAGCTATCATGAATCAGCAAAGCATAATCCATATGATAATGTCAATAACTGAACACACATATCATTTAATCAATAAACTGAAAAGGTAGTGCATCTAGAGATAATATCAATACAAAAATCTCATGGATAATAATCAAAATGACAAGATAAATAAGTGACCACACATTTCATTTAATCAATAACTTGACTATCATAATTCGATAAGGCATAATCAATATGAAAAGGTAAATAACTGAAAACACATGCCATTTAATCAATAAACTAATAATAAAATTCATCTAGAGATAATATAATTGTGAAAATATCATTGATAATAGTAACTAAAATCTTAATGAGGTAAATGCTTAATTATTGGATTCCATGACCTTAGACATCATGTACCTCAACCATAAAGAACCTTCACAAGACGATTTAATCTAAAATTAAAAACCCATTTAATGTTAGCTTAACATGATTATCTCACAATAATTACTAATGTATCAAGGGGATATATAATTTTGGGTCCCAAAAATCCTTAGAATCCTTATGCATTCCTCATATAGCGAATAATTAATTTAATTTGTGACCAATGGTCCTTATCATCAAATATTTGTATTTTGTAAATAATATGAATTTATCAATATTTCACCAGATAAACAAATAACTTTCAAAATAAACCCCATATGTAGAAATGATATACGGTTTAAGAAATAAACATATCCATGATAAACAATATGGATATTTAGGGGAAATTTAATTTCCAATAATCACATGATATTAGACAATTCAAGGGAAAGTTAATGAATTCTAAAATAAATCAAGGAAGTGAATTTTAGTACTTTCATTGGTAAAAAATGATCATAAACCATCAATAGAAAGAATAAGGATGGTATAAATATAGTATACACCCATTGGAGTAAGAATATGGGGTTATTTCCATTTTTGAATAAAAATACAATAAAAATATATTTAAAAAAATCTTGAGTTAAATGTCTTTCTCAAATTTTAAATCACTTATTAAAAAACAAAAAAAAAACATTACGAGAATCCTTTTCTTTGAAAATCACTTTTAAAAACAACGGATTTTATGAATATTCGTAAAACAATTTATTATAAAATTAACCTTATAAAATTTCAAAGGAATATTCAAAGAAATTTTGGGGTGTAAAATTGTTCATGCCATAAAAGGTAAATGGAAAATTTCTTTTTTCATTGTAAAATGTTAGAAATTTCTATGTTTAGAAAATAACAAGAAAAATCCTTTTACATTTTCTATAAAAGCCAAACGAGATTTTTTTTTAAAATAAAATGAATATTCCAGAATTTTTTTTGTAAAAATTCTTTTAATAAATAAATTTGAAGATATTAATACCATTTTTTGATACATTTTTCAAAACATGGTTTTGGTAGAAAACAAATTTCTGAATATAGAGAAAAATGAAGTCAGATTTTCTTATAAATATTTTATCAATTAATTTAAGTGCAAAAGAGTGAAAAAATGGTACTATTACATAATAAATACCATGAAATAATTATTATATTTATCCATCAATTATAATTTTAAAATCAATATTGAATGTTGATTATGAAAAATTAAGTACACTGTGATCATGGAGATGGTAGACCGTACGTTTTCATGAGAAGCATTTTTTTTCCAATTATCAATATAGAAAGAAGGTAAGTAATATTTTATTATTAAATAATGATTAAAATATCATAAATGACCTATTAATCCTTTGAATATATTAATATATATCATCCATTTAGTGTGGTGATAAAAAGACAACCACATCGCTTCGTGATGGCGATACATCACACGTACACAAGCGATGTTATCATCTTTACATGAGGGAAAAGGAAAAAAATAAAATGATACATATTATCTTTAAATGAGGATAAATATGTCATTAATATCATAATTATGTCATGTATATCACATATTATCATTAAATTTATCCATATCACCTTTCATGTAATGCGTATTGAAATAAGAATTGCATTGTTTTGTGAGGCGGTAGTTTGATGTACACACGAGCGACGTTATCGTATCTCCTACGGAATGGATGATAAAAGGGACATATATGATATAAAGACTAAATATGTATAAATATGTTATGAATATTATATATATACTTCATATCCACTATCATACCCAAGCATGAAAGGTGATAATGGAAGAACGAATGACATTGGTTCGTAAGGTGGTATTTCACCGTACACATGAACGATAATTTCATAACACATTTGATGGAAGTGGAGATGATTTTAAGTAAAAATATTTTTAAAATAATATCCCAATATATGGAATATAATGAGGTTATTATATCATCATGGTTTAATAAGATTCAAATGAGGTGGAGAACCAAATAAAATAAAGATACTCATTAAAGAACATTACATATTCTTCAGGTATCCTTTTTAGGTTCACACTAATGCCTTCATAGGTTGGATTTTTTACCAAAAAATGGATTCTAGGATTAGGGGAGGTATTTTGGGATGTTATTATGGTAAGTATTGGCTGAAAAAAAAGAGGTGTAATGGTTTGATGAAGAGTGGATCGGGGGTGGCCTTTTATAATCATGGGAAAGGACACAATTGGTATTTTTGAAATGAATTGAGTGATTCCATGTATTTCATATTTCAAAAGGTTCAAAAATGAACCATTATATATCCATATAGGTGCAGTGGTCATAATATATCAATCTAATATTTTTTATACAAGTTTATTTGTAATTATTACATAATTTTTCAAGTGCTTTGTCAAGATACGTGTGACCCATTGAAACATACTCCATGTTGAGCTCACCACACTCCACTTTCACCTAAATGAAATAATTTTTAATATCAGTATATTTAAACTTTGAATACTACATCAAATTTTTTATTTATATTTTAGTTTTCAAATCTAATCACCAATGAATAGCTGATTTCATGTCTCAGGTATTCAAGCTATGATTTTGTCAAACTAATTTGAGTTCTAGCTCTATGATGTCATAACATACTCATCTTTTATTATAAAATTTTACCTACATAATTAGTATATGAAAACCCATAAATATAAATAGATTTATCTTTTTTATACCTGAATTAATACTCAATATTTCTTTTAATATAACATGTAATGATCCATATCATTTGAGTTTTATGTTAATTTAAATTTTTATTATTTGATCAATTAATTGTGAATTTAGATGTTAAACAAAGCTGGAGGAGGAATGAGTGAGGATAAAAGAAAGAAAAATTAAGGGGGTTGGTGCTAGAGAATCATGGGGTACCTAATGGCCATGTATTGCACACGCAGTATTCTCGAGTGGGTGAGAGAGGCTACTGTCACCCATAACAAATGGTTGGTGCATAAGCATCAGATATCCAAAGGACACCGAATGTCCAATGTACCCCCATCAGGTACTCAGTAGGTATGAAGTATATTTTTTTTAAAACAAAATAAGATAAAATATGTCATTTTTTATATTTTATTTATAAATAAAAGGGTTCTTTGAGATTTCTTGAAGAGGATGACCCAAAAACCCCTATACTTAATTTCCCATTCCCTTTACTCCACCAAATAATCCATGCTTCCCTATTTAGTTAGATATTTTTTAGGCCTTAACTCAGATATTTTAGCAACATGTTTGTGTTTAGGCCATCTTTCCTTCATCTAATTTCTACTTTTATCTCTGCATAAGAAAAATAAATCCTCCATCTTCATCTAACTTCTATTATTTAAAGATTTAGTCAATTTTGGTGATTCATTAATTATACTTCTATAAGATGGCCTTTCTCATGTTGATTAGAAAGAGACACCTCTCCTCCAACATACTATTATAATATATATGTTAGTACTGACTTGGGGTTGAGTGAGAATTAACTAAAATTATGTTTTCTACTAAAAATATCATGTTAAAATATTTTCCATTTAATTTTATTTTAATTAAATGTCTTTTTATTTACTGTTATGATTTTCATATGTTATTTGATTAGATTTCTTGTGTGGAATTGTGTTTTTCACTATTATTTACTCTAAATTCATGTTATGAGTTTTTTATCTTGAATGTTATGATTTAGGTCACTATATATTTAATCTCTAAAATTATTTCTACAAAATATTGATGTGGATTATATATATAATAGGGTTGACCTTATATAGAAAGGTAAATTCATAAGAACATACCACCACAATATTTTTATGAAAGATTATCAAGATTTAATTATTAGAAACACACAAAAAAGGGATTTATATTATATTATATACTCTGTGTTGTAGCTTGGGATAGGCATGTGATGCATACCATAGATTATAATATCCTAATATCATATATTATAGTGGCCACGACCCTAGTGGCCTAGAGTCGGTTCCTACTTTGTTACATTGGTATAAGATACAAGGAATCATATCCAAGGGTAATGAATAGTTTAGTAGTCTTGGAAAACTAAATATACACTATTGTCCCATATTGTATTTAAATATGTAAATTACAACACATTTTTATCAAGAATAACATTATCTCCTCTAGCATATCCATGTGCATCAGTCATAGTAAACATCAAGTAATCCTAGGAAAAAGTAACAAAATAAGGGAGAGGTTAAATTATGAGTAAGGGTTAGGTATAATGAAATCTATCATGAATCAATAAGCCAATTAGTATGAATATCTAAATAACTGAACACACATATCATTTAATCAATAAACTGAAAAGGAAGTGCATCTAGAGATGATATCAACATGAACATCTCATGGATAATAATCAATAATGAAAGGTAAATAACTGAGTACACATGCTATTTAATAAATAGCTTGATTTTTCTAATTTGATAAGGCATAATCAATATGATAAGGTAAATAATAGAAGGCACATTCCATTTAATAAATAAACTAAGAAGGAAATACATCCAAATATAATATAATTGTGAATATTTAATTAATACTAATAATTGAAATCTTAATGAACGTAATGATTAATTATTGGATGCCATGATCTTAAGGATCATGATAATTCTACTATCAAGAACATTTACAAGATGGTTGAATTTTTATATAAAACCCCTTTTAATTCTAGATAAACATGATTGTATCACGAGACATTCTGATGCGTCGAGGGGATATGTAATAGTGGGACCCACCCATAACCACAATTCCAAAGAATTCCATATATTTCTATTAATATATTAAATTCATGAACAATTTCCCTGATCATCAAATATCCACATTGAGTAATGAATACAAAATTATCAATATTTCCCCAGATAAACAAATAACCATCAAAGTAAACATTGTTTGTAGAAATGATATATGGTTTATGCAATAAACATATCCATGATAAATAATATGGTTATTTATGGAAAATTTAATTTCCAGTGATCAAATGATATTGAATAATTCAATTGAAAGTTATTGACTGGAAAAATGAATTAAATAAGTGAAGGTAATTTAATTCCTTCGACAAAATGATCATAAACCGTCCTTAGAATGGATATGGATGATATAAATACAATGTACACCCATTGGAGTATGAATAAGTGGTTTTTTGATGAATATAAATACCATAAAATATCTGTAAATTTTTTTTTGAGGAATATATCCTTTTCTTCTTCATAATACATTTTTTAAAAACATAAAATATTATGAAAACCCATTTATTCCAAAATCACTTTCAAAAACTAATAATTTCTTAAAAATTAGGAAAAGAATTTCTTTTAAAATAATCCTTGTAAAAATACAACGGAAGATTCAAATAAATGAATGTGGTCAAATCCATACATGTCATGCAAGATAAAAATAAAAAAAATTATTTTAAAAATGGTAGAAAGTGACTTGTTCTGAAAATGATGTGAAGATTCATTTCACATTTTCGATAAAATCCAAATGAGAATTGTTTTGAAAACGACGTAGATATTCCTTTTAAAAAAAATTTAAAAATTACTTTAAGAAATAAATTTGAAGTGGTTAAACACATTTTTTGAATGATTTTTAGAAATCATGTCTTTGGAAAAAATAGTTTTCATGTTGATGATAGAAATAAAGACAAATTTCTATAGAAATATTTTATCAATTAATTTAACTTCCAAAGAGTGGGAAAATGGTACTATTAATTTAAAAATATTAGGAAGTAATTATCATATTTTTAAATAAATTATAAATTTAAAACCAATAATTAATTTTCATTATGAAAAATGAAGCACACTATGATCGAGGAGATGGTAGACCATACATACGCATGTGTAACATTTTTATATTTCAATTATCCTTATGGAAAGAAGGTAAGTAATATTTTATTCATTAAAGATGATAAAAATATCATAAATAAATATTTGTTATTTAAATATTTTCATATATATCATTCATGTGGTGTGGCGATAAAAATAGAACCACATCGCTTTGTGAAGGAGGTAGTCCACACATACAAGAGTTATGTAATCATATTTATGTTAGTGAAAAGGAATGAAATAAAATGATATATATTATCTTTAAAAAATGATAAATATTTAATTAATATTATAATTAACTCATGTATATCTCATATAATAATTATCATTATCCTTTTCACCTTAAATGTGATGCGTTAGTGAAAGCCGAATCACGTCGCTTCGCAAGGCGATAGTCCACCATACACATGAGCGACATTATCCAATCTCCTACATAATGGAAGTTAAAAATATATATGTGATATAATGAATCAATATATATCATTATGTTATAAACATAATATATATACTTTTTATACGTCATCGTTCCCAACCATTAAAGATGGTAATGGGAGAACAATTGACATCGGTTCGCGAGATGGTAGATTGTTGCACACTCGAATGTTAATTTTGTAACCCATTTTATGGAAGTAGAGATAATTATAGGTCAATACATTGTTATAAAAACATCCGAGTATATGGAAGATAATTATGTTATTATATCATGATTTTTTAATGATAATTTAATGAGGTGGAGAAAGAAATAATATAAAGATGCTCGTAGAAGAACATTTCCTAGCCTCCTTAGGTTTGCACTAAATCCTTCATTGGTTTGATTTCTGGCAAAAATAAGGCATATAAGATGAGGGGAGGGATTTTGGAAATTTATTTGGTTATGTATTGGATAAAACAAAAAGGCATGAATCTGTGAAGAAATGGGGATAGGGGTGGCCTTTCATTAGTGGGGGAGAGTACACACTTGGTATTTTTGAAATGAATTGAGTGATCCCATATTTTACATATGACACAGGGTTAAAAAATAGAGCATTACTAATATTTAAATGTGTCATGGAAAAAATATGTCCATCCAATATTTTTTATACAAGTGTAAAAGTCATTTTTACCAATATCTTTTTATTTTATCCCCCAGTAAACCCATTTTTACCTTAACCAAAATAATTAATTTTTACTGTATTAACTATACATTTTTCTCAAAAATTCATTTTACCTTATTATAAATTATAAATTATGGTGATTTAAAGTCAAAAAATATGTACAATTTAATTTAATATTATCCCACATACATGATGAGTAAGCGGGTTTTTAAAGTGAAAATGTTAAAAAAAATTACAAAGTTTCTTACCAGAATTCTGAATTTAAATGATTTTAATGGCCCAAAATGCTTAAATTAATCTATAATTGAACTAATGTTACTTTAAATCCAATTAAAACTATAATTTAAAATTATAAATTATTTAAATGAAAAGGTAGTTTTTAATTCGAATTCAGTATTTTTCCATATTCATCCAAAAATGTAACTTCTTAGTAAAATTCCATAAATTCACCATAAGAAAACTTTGGTAATCTAATTTTTAAAAAGAATTTTATTTTTTATGTAAATTTTCTAAAATCGTTAAAAAATAAATTTAAATTATGTGTATAAAGCATCATCAATACTATTTTTAGAAAAATAATGTTTTTCATAAAAAAATTGGTTGTTTTAAATGATTATCATTTTATTACTAATCAACAGATAAATAATAAATTTTTGTACACTATATATTTTCATAGGTTAGTTAATCCCATTATTATCCTCCATTCCAACATCTAGAAAATAACTATCATATAATATAATAATATTAATAGTATATTTGTGTATGGAAATACTCAGTCTTGTGGGAAATGAATGATATCAAAGAAACTCATTGTTGCATCTAAAACAAGCTAAAATCAGTTTTTTGAATAATTCAATCTATTAAATTTATTTTAAATTAAATCTATCATAAAGTATTTAGGTGTAATATTTGATGGTATTGGGTGTAACAGAAGTGTGGGATGGGTCATTTCTTACTTTTATTTTTGTCATGATCAATGATTAATCTAAGATTTCATAGGATGTTGAATTTCATGATCAGTGAAATTGAATCGTGGAATACAAATAAGGGATAATATGCTGGAACCAATTGTAGGATAATCACACATTATTTATAATTAAGTTAAGAAATTAAATAATTATCTTGGGTGAAATTATTTTTTTGTTAATTGATTTTCTCTATATTCCTATGAGAATTATTGGATAAGTGATCTCTCTAGGGATTCTAGAGGATTCTCTAGATTCACTGTTCAGAAAAAAACAAATGAATTGGCTCTCTTTGGGGAACTAATATAATTGTGATTATATACCATTGAGTTTATAAATAAATAATTCACAATTTTCCATTAATATTTATTTAATCCCTGAAGAACCTCATGTATATAATAATTATAATATTATTATTATTATTTCTTAATATGCACTAAAATCATGAATTAAAATTTAATATTATTTATTCAAATAATATTCAATATATTTTATTTCTCACCGAACTTATAAACTTGATCTGCCATTTCTCCATTATATTTATCAACCCTTGAATATTGACTATTTCTTTATTAAATAAATATAATGGCATTATTCGATAATAAATAAATAAATATTACATTCACTATAGAGAAAATAAATATTTATGAAATATTCTGCTCACATAATAATCTTTAGAATAAATGGTGATGAAATATATGGGATCATGAAAATATGAATAAGTATTAAACCATGTGTAGGAATAATGTTTATTCAACTTTTTAAATAATAAATAATTATATACAATTTGACTAAGATTCTAGATACACTTAGTGTGTGACACTCTAGGCCTCTTTCTTAGTGGCATTAGGTGAAGCAACTTAATGTCCCAAGTTATCATCTAGTAACACACGACGACACCAATAAGGAATGAAGTTAATGCTGCAATGACATAATACCTCATATAGATGCTTACTATGTAATATAATCCATTTATTATGATATCAACAATCAACTAGGATGTATGTTGATGTCATCCACCAATATGTTCAAAGTATCTTTATTAGACTTTAAAAAAATTGAAATTTCCTACAGAACACCATGTCCATGGATTTATTTAGGCAATATCATTTCCACTAAATGGATTAAGATATCAACTTCTGTTAAGGAAAAGAAGGTAAAAATCATTTCTCTCATTATTCATTAATGTAATATTATTTGTGATGCACCCAACATATCCTACCTCTTCGTGAACATATTTCATCATGGTTTTTATCAGTAAATAAAATTATGTAACTTCTAATATTCCTTAATAATAATATTAAAGTCTACGGATCAATACACATATATAAAAATAGGTACATCCAATGACATGTGTAAACGTGGATTTACTATTGTAGGGTCTCATTCTCATAATGTCTTACTCTGGATATTACAGTGGTTGTACACCATGAGAAGGCGCCTCATTGTCCTATGAGTCTACACCCCTAATAGCCTATATAATTTGGGTCCCCCACATTATTTCACCTTTCCATTGAACATATATTTATGAATACTATCATGGGTCTTCTAGGTTATCATCATATCGAGGAACTGCTATGACCTTTCATTGAGTCATCTAGTCTTAGAACATTATCACATTATATGTTATATAGATGAAAAATCAGGGTGTGATAAAGAGTTTATTAATATTTGAAACAATTATTACATGTTATCATAAAGAATATATAAGTTGGTTCTTGGGAACAAACTCCAATAGACTCCCACTATCACTAGATCCAAATACTAAAAACCTTCGGTCCACTTTCTCAGGCATGATACTCATACTTTTATGGAGATATTACTTTAGTAAAGGGTTCTTCCATGTTTTCTTTTTTTGGGAGCTCTTCTTACTGAAACATCATCCCTTTGATTAAAATCCTTCAACAAGTGATACATCTGATGTATGTGGTTTGTTCTTTGGTGTGACCATGGATCATTTTCAAGAGCCTCCACTTTAGTACTATCACGATAAAATATGATAAGGTATTTACAATTAGGTGCTACATCAATATCCTAGACAATGTTTTGTATCCAAATAGCTTCCATGGTTCTATTAGAATATGTTATATACTTAGACTTCTCTATAAAATCAGTGAAAACTGGCTTCTTTGAACTCTTCAAGCTCATAGCTCCTCTATTGAGATAAAAAGCATATCTTAACTATGACTTTAGATAATTTTAATCTTTTTGAAATCTAGCAATAGTATAACACTTGATGATTAGCTTCCCATATTCTCTATACACTAGGAACATATTATTAGTCTTTAGATACTTGAGGAATTCCTTAATAGTATAATTATTCTATCACTAGTACAGAAAATGGGGTTTCACATAAGTTTTTTTATTTTAACACTGCTTAATATGTGAAGATAATATAGTTAACATTGTTAATAATTTATTAATGTTGTTTAATAAAACTGACATTATACATTAATTAATGTATCAGTTTTTTTTATAATTTTATTTTTAATCTTTCTCTCCACAGCAGAAAAGAAGAAAAAAATCATAAAAACCATAACAAACCAAGTGAAAACAAGAAGAAATAGCAACAGAACAACGTTAAAAACACATTTTCAATTAGAAATTTAAAGATTAAAATTTACATTACAAATAAACTAAAATACAATCACACCTATAAAATGGTTTTCCCATTTAATTGGAATGTGTATCATATCCTACAAACTATAAGGCTATGGGTCATCAAAAAGATAAAAATAAAAAATAATGCATTTAACATGTATTTTGAATAAAATGAATCAGCAATTAAGGAATAGTTTATAAGGAAATGTAACCTGGTAGATCTTTATTACTATCCCAGTTGAAATTATATAATATAAAAATATAAAAACATAATATCCACATTAATTTAAAAATTATTTTTTATAAAAATTCTATTGAAATTATTTTTTTTAGTTAAAAATAACATTATTAGGTAATATATCCAGTAGTTATTAATTTTAAATAAAAATTCAACTTTTCTTTTACATATTTTTTCATGGTGCTCTTCTTTTTTGTGGTCTCTTGAATGAAATTGTGTTCCCTTTTTTTAAAATATGAATAAAATTAATTTACAAGTCATTATAATATGAAAAATTTATTAAAAAATTAAAACTTACATGTCCAATACATTCTTAAAATTTTATCACACTTCAACATGGATAGAGCATAGCTAGTGAAGTTCCTTCTCCATTGGAAAAAAACACCAAACATCCAACAAACACTAATATAAAAGAATATTTAATGGTAATGCTTATTTTGTTATTATATATATAATACGTTTTGAGATATATGTCTCATACTATTTAAGATAAGGAAACATCAAGCACTGAATAATTGCAGCCTTTTTAAATCCTCCATCAATATATCCTAATATTTTTAATTTAGTCATTTTCATCGCTCTAGGTGAAATAAATTGTGGGTCTGTAAATCCATATACATCTTTATTTTCATTCTTCTTATATATTGTAATAATAAAACTAATACATAATTAAAATAATTATAAATTTTCAATAAATTTAAAGTAAATAAAGATTTATGTTAAGACTTGCATTGAAAAAAATTTCATCATGTCGATGCCCAAATAATCTCATGTTACAAGCTCCATGATATCCTTTTTCAAAAGAACCATATTCATTGAATTCCCACAAACACCAGCTTCAATTGGAATCTAATAAACATAAAAAAAATGAATATGTTGACAATAGATCAAGACTACTAGAATTTTTATATGAAGTCATAGAACTTTTTATTTTTTGTCATTATTGTAATTATTTACCTTTAATGTAATCCAATAAAAAATTGATAAATATATAGAATTTAAAATTCTAAAAAAATTAATACTAAAATAAAATAAAAGACAAAATATACAAATTACATGATAGTAATATGTCGAACATGTCTAGACATACAAACTGAAATGTGGTAGATACTTTTTCCAATTATACTCTCCTCATCTATAGGTAGTGTTACTTGTATTTATTTATCTATAATTTCCTTTACGGAGACACTATGATTCTCTATATCTATATGTTGAAGGTGAATAGTATCTCCAAAATAGAATATCATCCCATATGAAATACTATGATTCTAGGGATCATCAACATATAACTCATAATAACAGGGAAGATATGGAGTATGGAATGTAAGTGTAGGATAAGAGGGTGTGGGGTATGCAGTTGGAGGTGGAGGAGTGGGAGTTGCCGGTTGAGGTGGAGTGGGATCAGCAGTCCAAAACTCTATTTTTATGTTTGTAAAAATTTATTTTACCGAAGATATGATTTCATCCTCCATCATCACATGAATATCCTAAATTTCATCTTCTGAATATTTTATTTTTTTATAAACTTCCTTCATTGAAGAAGCTGTAGTGCGTGAAAATGATTTTTTTTACCGATACACATGCTGTGTATCCTCATACATGATATGGGTGACCATAATTTCATAATTGGATAGCTATAATATCCTTCTTACCCTCATAAATAATGATCCCAGGTCTTCTCTTCTCATCAAGATAATCCTGCATGGAATATTTGAAATAATATATAATGAATCACAATATATAAATAATTGATTAAAATTAAATAAATAAATTAAAAATCTTACAATCCTCATAACTAAAACCCTCAAATCCTTTGTAAGATAATGTTCATTTTCTCTCATCTGAGCTCACTTCACTTTTCATGTCTAGTGGGGGGAGGATTGGAAACCTCTACACACCCTGAAGACTCAGATATCATATTTTTATGTTTTTCTGCTCTCATTTGTTCTTCCAATAACATATACCCTCACTGAGATAACATTTGAGGGAATATGTTTATATATTGAATCTCATTATGAGATATCCTCAATTAACATAAATTAATAAATAATATTATATAAACTATTAATATGGTCATTAATATAAAAAACTTCTAAAAGGTAATGTTTCACTAATCAAAAATGTTTCTTATTTTCTACATTCCAAAAATTTCTTCCATGTATCTTCAACATTAAATGGATAAATATAACATGGATTGTGATGTTTTATGTCCCAAAAATTGAAATGTGATGCAAGAGATTATTTAAAATCACTCCTTCTCCTAGCACCCATTGATAAACATTTCCTCTAGACTCCTCTATTATTAGGTATATCATATGTCATCTGATCATAAGGGGGAAAACCTATATTAAAAAAACATTTCAAGATAAGTAAAATAAAAGAAAACAATCTTACCAAAATTGTCTCACACAAGTGATATATTGTCACTTTTTCAACAATTTTCTAGTCATCAAAAAAATACTAACATTGATTTTAGCCTGCACTGCTATATAAGTCTTGATTTTTTTTGGAATTTGGACCTCTTGGAATATCATTATCATCAAAGTATACTAGTCTATTATGGTCCAAGATGCGGGCAATTAATAATTTTGGTAAAATTTTGGGGCCACATTTAGAAACCCTCAATCTCTTTCACCCCTATGGAATTATATGTCTCATGTAAAAAATTATGTGGAGGATCATCAACAAGAGAATGTGTATATCCCTTCCCATAGGTATGAGTAATGTCATATTAAAAATTATGTAGTGGATTATATGATTTATCTTTCATTATCCTATAAATTATGGAAATAAATAATTAGTACATAAATATAAAAACCAACTATTACATAAAAATGTAAATTAAAATTGAACAATTATCAAATAAAAAATAAAAGTAAATTTAACGTAACTCATTTTTATTCATATTATTTATAGTTAACTATATTGATAAAAATATAAATAATAGATGAAATGACATAAATGAATGAAAATAATTCCAAAAAATGTGTGTGAATAGTAAAAATTCTCCAATATTGTCAATCAATTTTAAACCAAAAAAAGTTTTTTTTAATATACTCTTCTACTATATTTTTTTATTTAACATATTATATTTAAAATAATTGGATTTCAACAAAATAAATTAGTAGATATGTTACATATGGTTAAACATGGTAAACATAACCAAAATAAACTAATATAACCAAACAATTTTACTTATTGTTATAATACATATTTTAATAAATAAAATAATAATAAAATATCAAAAAATTTAATCAAATACAAAAAAGTAAACCATAAAAATCATATTTTACCTATAATATTAGGAATTTACTAAAGGATTGTTTTCCAAAATTTATTCATCATGATTTTTTCATATGGGACAAACCATGTCTAAGATGTGATCATCATTATAATTTGTTAATATTTCCAGGAAAGTAGGGTTCTCACCTAAATAAACATCTTTTTAGAGTTTATAATCTCCAAAATGCTAATTTTTTCATATAAAATTATAGACTATTAGATATTGTATTGATCAAGAACATACAAATTTTTTTCATGTGTTTCCATGAAAAATGGAATCATTGTGTATTCCAATTTATTCAGACTAATTACTATCAATTGAAATTCATCATGTATGGCACTATTTTTACACATAAACCATTTTCATTTGAACACTAGAACTTGAAATTTAATGTAACAAACCTACCATATTTCATTAATGACTCCTTAATATTCATTTTATATAGAGATTGAGTTTTGGTATTTCGAACTCAAAAAATGCATTTCTTCTACAAACACCAATACACTACTATTTTGAACTATATATTATGTGAGTATCAGCATGGGGTAGAGTGATATTTAACTGAAATATCTTTTTCAACTAAAAATATTTTTTTAACTATTTTCCTTTTAAATTAGTTTAATTAAAAGATTTTTTATTTCTTGTTATGATTTTCATTTTTGGTTTGATGACATTTCTTGAGTTAAACCAAGTTGTTTACTATTATTTACTATAATTTATGCTATAATCTTTTTATCATGCATGTTATGAGTCAGTTCACTATTTATTTATGCTATAAATTTATTTATACAACATATTATAGTGTATTATCTCTATAACATGGATGACCTTCTATAAAAAGGTAAATTAATATGAAAAGGCCACTATAACTTGTTTATGAACGTTCCTTAAGTTATAAATGTTTATATTCACTAAAATGGGTTTCATATTGTATGAAATACTATATATTTTAGCCTATGATATGCATATTATACATACCACAAATTATAATATCCTCATACCGTATATTGTTGCAACTTCGACTTGAGTAGCCCATAGCTAGTTCCTACTTTTTATATTTTATAAGATACAAGGAATCACATTTTGAAAGACCGAATAATTTAATAGACTTGGTAAAATAGATACATACATGAGTTCCATATTACATTTGAATATATAAATTACAACACATTTTTTTGAGAATAATAATATTTCCTCTAGCATATCCCTACGTATATGTCGTAGTAAACTTTATGGAGTCCTAGGGAAAGGAAACAAAATAAGGGTGAAAAAAAATGATCATTAAGAGTTAGTTACATAATAATCCTTCATGAATAAATAAGAATAATCAATATGAAAATATAAATATCTGAAGACAAATGTCATTTAATCATTAAAATGAAAAGAAAATGCATCCAAATATACGATCAATAAGAAAATCTCATAGATAATAATCAATATAGAAAGGTAAATAACTAACAACACATGTCATTTAATTAATTACTTGACTATCTTTATTAGATAAGGAATAATCAATATGGAAAGGTAAAAAACTAAATACATATTCCATTTAATCAAAAAACTAAGAATTAAATACATCCACTTATAATATAATTGTGAAAATATAATTGATACTAATAACTAAAATCTTAATAAAGGAAATGCCCAATTAGTGGATTCTATGATCTTTGGTTTCATGATACCTATACCACTAAGAAATTTCACAACATTATTTAATCTACAGCTAAAGACCCGTTTAATTCTAGTATAATATTATTATATCATGAGACATACGAATTCATCGAGGGATATATAATTCTTGGACCCACCCTACAATCAAATTCAAGATCATTCCTTATATATCAGATAATATATTTATTTCAGGACCAATGTTCCTTATCATCAACTATTTTTAATCAGTAAATAATATATATTTATAAATATTTCTCCGGATAAATAAATAACTTTAAAAAAAATCACAGTATATATAAATGATATACAGTTTGATCAATAAACATATCCATGATAAATAATATGTCTCTTTAGGAGAAATTTAATATCAAGTGATGAAATGATATTTAATAATTCAAGGAAGTGATAATGTCTAAAAAATTAATCAAGTGAATGTTAGTATTTTCCTTAGGAAAAATGATCATAAACCATTCATAGAAATAATCATGATGGTATTAATATAACACACACCAATTGGAGTATGAATAATGGGATTTTTGTTATTGTTTAATAGAAATATAATAAAAATATCTTTAAAAACATTCTTTAAGAAAATTTTCTTTTCAATTTGAAAATAACCTTTTTAAAAACATAAACAATTCTGAAAATCATTTTCTTTGAAAATCACTTTTAAAAATAATGAAATGGGTAAATTTTGGGAGGAAAATTTCTATTAAAAGTAACCTTATAAACATAAAATAAAATACTCAAAGAAATAATGGTGGGTAAATCAATTCATGTCAAACAATATAAAAAAACGTTTCTTTTTCATTGTAAATAGGTTAAAAATTGCCCTGTTCAGAAAATGATAAGAATATTCTTTTTACATTTTCAGTAAAAAAATATGCATTTTTTTAAATGAGAAAAATATTAATTTGATAAAAAATTGTAAAAATGACTTTAAAAAATAATTCTAAAGATGTTAAAACCATTTTTAAAAAAAAATAGAAAATTTTGTTTTGGAAGAAAACCAATTTTTGACTGAACAGAGAAATGAAGTTGGAATTTTTTGGAAACATTTTATAAGTTAATTTAAGTTCCAATGAGTGGAAAATGGTATTAATACATTAAAAATATCATTAAATAATTATCATATTTATATATAAATTATAATTTTAACACCAATAATTAAATTTTATTATGAAAAATGTTGTATGATATGATCGTGGAGATGGTAGACCGTATGTACGCATGAGTAATGTTTTCATTTTTCAATGATAAATATGGTGTGGTTTTACCCTTATATAATGATAATAATATCATAAATAACATATTTATACTTTAAATATATTCATATATATCATCCATGTGGCTTGGTGATAAAACGACAGCCGCATCACTTCGTGAAGGCGGTTGTCCACACGTACACGAATGATGTTATCATAATTACATGAGTTAAAAGTATTGAAATAAAATGATATATTATGTATATATAATTTTAAATATGTCATTAATATCATAATTATGTCATTTATATCACATAAAATCATTAAATCTATTCGTATCACCTTCCATATGAAGCATTAGTGAAAGAAGAATCACATCGTTTCGTGAGATGGTAGTTCGTTGTACACACGAGCAACGTTATCATATCCCCTATGGAATGAAAGGTTAAAATAAATATATGATATAAAGAGTCCATATGTATAGATATTTTATAAATATCATATATATGATTTATATTTATCATCATACCCAACTATAAAAAGTGGTAATGGAAGAATGAATAACATCGGTTCGTGAGGCGGTAGTCCTTAGTACACATGAATGATGATTTCGTACCTCAATTGATGGAAGTGTAGATGGTTGTAGGACACAAAATTATTTGAAAAACATCCCATTATATGTAAGATATTTAGGTTATTATATCATCATGGTTTAATAAGAATTTAAGGAGGTGGTGAAATAAATAAAATAAAGATACTAGTTGATGACCATTACCTATTCTTTAGGTATACTCCTTAGGATCGAAATAAATCCTTCCAAGGCTGGATTTTTGAACAAAATAGGGAATATAGATTGAGGTGAGGGATCTTGAGAAGTGATTAGGGTAGGTATTTTCTAATCCAAATAGGTATGAAGTCATGAAGAAGATAGGATAGGGGGTGTCCTTTTATAAGTGGGGGGATGAAACTCTTGGTATTTTTGAAATGAATTGAGTGATCCAACATTTTTAATAAGTCAAAAGGTTCAAAAATGGACCATTATATAACCTTATTTATGTAATGGTAAAAATATTTACATCAAGTTGTTTATATACAAGTTTATTGGTCATTTTTATATCATTTTAAGAGCTTTTTCGAGATACACATGACCTGTTGAAACATACTCCAAGTTGAGATCACCAAATAACACTTTCGCCTAGATGAAATAATTTTTGTTATGAATATATCTCAATCTTGAATAATTCATTAAATTCATTGAATATTTATTTAAACTTTGGTTTATATATGAAATCACCAATGAATATGTTATTTCTAGTCTCAAGTCTTCATGCAACATTTTTTCTAACTAATTTGAGTTGTATCTTGTGATGTCATGACATACCCTACTTTCATTTTCTAATTTCACATAACTAATTATTATATGAAAACCCATAAACCTAAATATATTTATCTTTATTATAACTCAAGTCATACTCAATAGTTACTTTAATATAACATGTAATGATCTATATCATTTGAGTTTTAAGTTAATTTAAATTTTTATTATTCGATTAATTAATTATGCATTTAGAAGTTAAACACACCCGAAGGAGGAATGAGAGAGGATGAAAGGAAGGAAAATCAAGGGGTTGGTTCTAGTAAAGCATGGGGTACCCAATGGACCTGCATTGCATACCCTGTAGTCTTGAGGTGGTGTGATAGGCTATTGTCAGCCATAACAATTGGTTGGTTCATAAGCACCGGATTTTTGATGGTCACCGAATGGACGATGCATCCACATCAGGTACCTGGTAGGTATAATGTTGTTTTTTTAAAAAACGGGATAATATTTCATTTTTATTATTTTATTTATAATTAAAAGGGTGGATTTGATATTTCTTAATGGGAATATCCCAACAACCCCTCTCCACATTTTCCCATTCCCTTTCCTCCCCAAAAAATCCATGCTTTCCTCTTTTAGTTAGATCATTTATAGGCCTTAACTCAGCTATTTTAGAAACATGTATATGGTTAGACGATTTTTTCTTCCACTAATTTCTACTTATATCTCTCTTTAAGAAAAATAATTCCTCAATCATTATGTATCTTATATTATTTAAATATTTAGTAAATTATGAAAATTCCTTCCTTTTACTTCCTCTAGATGGCCTTTAACATGTTAATCAGTAGGTGAACCCTCTTCTCCAACATACTATTACAATTTTTAAGTTAGTATTGATAGGGGGTAGAGTGAGATTTTACTGAAATTACGTTATCTACTAAAAATACCTTCTTAAACTATTTTCTTTTTAAACTAATTTCAATTAAAAGGCTTTTTTCCTCATATGATTTTCAATTGTTCTTTGATGAAATTAATTGTGTTGATTCATGTTGTTCCCTACTTTTTACTCTAAATCCTTGCTATTAGTAGTTTATAATGCATGTTATGAGTGGGTCACTATTTATTTATTCAATAAATTGATTTCTATAATATATTGTAGTGGATTATCTCTATAATAGGGATTAACTTCTATAAAAATGTAAATTCATAAAAAATACAACCAAAACTTGTTTATATAGGTTACTCAAGTTATAAATGTTTTAAATTCACTAAAATGGGTTTTTTATTGTATGATATACCATATTTCATAGCATGTGATAAATTTTTGATGCATACCACAGATTACGATATCCTCAAATCATATATTGTAGTGACACCATCCCCAGTGGCCCTGAACTAGTGCTTACATTATTATATTGGCATAAGATACAAGGAATTGAATCCTGAATGACCAAATAGTTTAGTATTCTTGTTAAACTAGATACATACTTGAGTCACATATTACATTTTAATATAGAAATTAAAAACCATTTTTTATGTATAACATTATCCCCTCTAGCATATCCCTTTGTATCAGTCATAGTAAGCTTAATGGAATCCTAGGTAATGGAAAAAAAATAAGGGTGAGGTCAAATGATCCGTAAGGGTTAGGTACAACAAAATATATCATGAATAAATAATAAAAATCAATATAAAAAGGTAAATAACTAATCACATGTATCATTTAATCAATAAACTGAAAAGGAAGTTCATCCAGAGATAATATCAATATGAAAATCTCATGGATAATAGTAAATATGGAAAGGTAAATAGCTCACCACACATTCCATTTTATCAATATCTTGACCATTATAATTAGATAATGAATAATCAATACAATAGGTAAATAACTAATGGCACATGCCATTTAATCAATAAACTAAGAATAAAATGCATCCATAGATAATATAATTGTGAAAATATCATTGATAATAATAATTAAAATATTAATGAAGGCGATAATTAATTATTATATTCCATGATATCAGGCATAATGATACCTCTACCGTCCAGAAATTTCACAAGGTGGTTAAATCTACTGGTAAAAGCCAATTTAATACAAGCATAACATGATTATCTCATGAGACTTACTAATGCATCGAGGGGATATATAATGTCAGGCCCCACACATCACTACAATTCCAATGCAATCCTCATATTTCAAATAATCAATTTGTTTCATGGCCAATGTTCCATGTCATAAAATATCTGTATTGAATAAAGATTATAGATTTATCAATATTTCCCTAGATAAACAAATAACTTTCAAAGTATACACCCTATGATGAAATTATTTATGGGTTAAGAAATAAAAATATCTATGATAATATATATATATATATATTATTAGGGGAAATTTAATTTACAGTGATCACATGAAGTTGAATAATTCAATGGAAATTAAATGACTACAAAAATGAATCAAGGAAGTGAATGTCAGTATTTTCATTGGTTAAAATGAACATAACCATGAATAGAAATAATAAAGATGGTATCAATATGATATACACCTATTAGAGTAAGAATAAGGGTATATTGTCATCGATTAATTGAAATACTATAAAAAGAGATTAAAGAACATTCTTGAAGAAAATATCCTTTTCATTTTGCTAATCAATTTTTTAAAAATATAAAACATTCTGAAAATCATTTCCTTTTTAAAATAACTATTTAAAACTAAGAATTTATAGAAAGTTAGGAAATACTTTTCTTTTAAAAGTATCCTTAAAAATTTTAAAAGTAATTTTTAAATAAATGATGGTGGTTAAATCCATACATGGAGTAAAAGATAAAAATAACATTTCTTTTTCATTTTAAAAAGGTTAGAAAATTTCGTGTTTAGAAAATTATAACAATATCCCTTTCACATATTCTATAAAATCCAAAAGGACATTGGTTTGAAAATTACATAGAGATTACATTGATTTTTTTAAAAAATTATTTAATAAATAATTTTTAAGTGGTTAAAAACATTTTTTAGAACATTTTTAGAAAATATGGTTTTAGGAGAAAACAAATTTCATACCAAATATTGAAATGGTGTCAGATATTCATATAAACATTTTATCAATTAATTTAACTATAAAAGAGTAGAAAAATGGTACTATTACTTTAAAAATAACATGAAATTATTTTTATATTTTTAAATAAATTAAAATTTTAAAACAAATCATTAATTTTGATCATTAAATATGAATTCCACAATGATCATAGAGACAGTAGACCATTTGTATGCATGAGTAACATTTTCATTTTTCAATAATCTCTATGTAAAGGAGATAAGTAATATTATATCCATAAATAATGATAAAAATATCATAAATACCATATTAATTCTTTAAATATATTCAAATATATCATCCATGTAGTGTGGTGATAAAAATAGAGACACATCGTTCCATGAAGGTGGTAGTCCACACTTACACAAGTGATGTCATCATCTTTACGTGACTGAAAAGGAATGAAATAAAATGATTTATATTATATTTATTGAATGATAAATTTGTAATTAATATCATTATTATGTCATGTATATAACATATAATAGTTAAATTTATCCTTATCACCTTAAATGTGAATATTTAGTGAAAGATGAATCACATCACTTCGTGAGGCGGTAGCCCACTGTACACACGAGCAACGTTATCATCTCTCCTATAGAATGGAATGTAAAAAAGATATATATGATATGATGACTCCATAGGTATAAATATGTTATAAATATCATATATATATATAATTTATATCCTTCATCATACTGAACTATTAAATATGGTTATGGAAGAATGAATGACATCGGTTCTCAAAATAGTAGTCCGCCTTAGACACAAATGTTGATTTTGTAACCCATTTGATGGAAGTGAAGATAGTTTTAGGTCAAAAACTTATTATAAAAACATACAAATATTGGGAATATATTTAGTTTATTATATCATAATGGTTTAATAATAATTTATGGAGGTGGAGAAAGAAATAAAATAAAGATGCTCATTGAAGAACATTACCTATTCCTAGGGTATCCTCCTTAGGATTGCACTAAACCCATCCTAGGTTGGATTTTTGAGAAATATAAGTATTATAGGATGAGGGGAGTGATGTTGGGAAGTTATTTTCATTGTTATTGGAAAACTAAAAATGTTATGAAGGTGTGAAAAGAGAGGATAAAGGTAGCCTTTTATAGGTGGGGGAGAGGACACACTTGGTATTTTTGAAATGAATCAAGCACTCCAATGTTTTTCATATCTCACAAGGTTCCAAAATTGACCATTATCGATCCATATAGTTGTAATGGTAAAAATATTTCAATAAAATAGTTTTCATACAAGTTTAATATTCATTTTTACCTTTATCATTTTAGTTTAACTCTCCCAGTAAACAGATTTCTACCTGAACCACAATAATTAATTTTTACTGCATTCACTATTAATTTTTCTCAAATTTTTATTTGACATTATTAGAAATTAAAAATTATTATGATACAAAATATGGAATCATTTGTTTCAAATTATGTTAAAAAAATAGACAAATTTTAATATAAAATTAATCCCACAGATGTGACGTGAAAACGACTTTTAAATTGAAAATGTTCAAATGTTTATAATGTTTTTTAATCTAAATTTAAAATTGAAATGATTAATATGAAAGAAATTGGTTAAATTGATATATAATTGAACTAATTTTCCATTAAAATCAATTAAAACTATAATTTAAAATTATATATTATTAAAACTAAAATGAAACTTTCAATTATAATTTAGTATTTTTCACAATTCATCAAAAACATAAACATTCATAGAAAAATTCCATAAATTCACCCTAGGATAATTTTTGTATTATGATTTCAAAAAATAATTTTATTTTTTAAAATAAATGTAATAAACGTGTTACAAATTATATTTAAATTATTTTCATAAAGCACGACTCATTATCTTTTGAAAAATACTATTTTTCAAAAAAAAATTATTTTTATTTTAAATGTTTATCATTTAATTATTAGTAAATATATAACTAATAAATGTGTGTAAAATATATAATTTTATTGGTTAGTTAATCCTATTCATACCCTTTGTTCCATCATCTAGGTGATAACTATTATATTATAAAAGAATATTAAAAATATTTTTTTTGATAAAACTCGGTCTTGCTGGTAACAAACGCTATCGAAGAGACTCATTGTTGCATGTAATGCAAGTTAAACTCAGTGTTTCATGTAATCAAATATATTTAATTTATTTAAAATTAAATCTATCATAAATTCTTTGGCTGTTATATTTGTAGGTTTCGTGTGCCACAGAAGCATTCGATGGGTCATTCCCAACTTTTCTTTTTATCAAGATCTACGATTAATCTTAGTTTTTATTGGATGTTCAATTCCATGATCAATGAAATTAAATCAATGAATACAATAAAGAGATAAGATTCTAGAACCATGTTCATGATCATCATATATTATTTATAATTAATTTAAGTAATTAAATAATTACCTTGGGTGAAATTATTTTTTCTTTGATGGATTTGACAACAGATCTACGTCTAAACATCATTATGGTGAAGGAATGAAGGGAATATTCCCTATAGTGGTGATCCACACACATCCAAATATCTCTGAATTCCACTATTGGAATCTTGGGGTGCCAGTGTGAAATATCTTATTTCTTACAACATTCTACTTTGATCACCCAACGAATCGCTTATAATGGATTCTTCTTGATCTCCCTAGACTCGAGAGTGGAAGGTAGAGGATTATCGTTCTCTGTTCCTTGGAGGGTTCATGGAGAATGGTTCTCTCTAGGGATTTTAGAGGATTCTCTGGATTCTTTGTATAGAACAAAACAAATAAATTTGATCTATTTGGAAAAATAATATAATTGTTTTTATATAGTATAGGGTTTGAAATAAATAATTGCACAAGTTCCCTTTAATATTTATTTAATCACTACGAAACCCCATGTGTATAATAATAATAATTTTATTATTATTATTTTACATGCTCTAAAATAATGAAATAAATTAAATATTATTTATTCAAATAATATTTAATATATATTATTTCTCACAAGATCTATAAATATGGTCTTCAATTTCTATAGAATATTTATTGGGCCTTGAATAATGAAAATTTATTTACTAAATAAATATCATTTCATTATAATCTAATAAATTAATAAATATTATATTCACTAAATATAAAATAATTATTTAATAATTATTCCACTCAAATAATATTTATCGAATATCTCATGATGAAATATATGAGATCAAGAAAACATGAATAATTATTAAACCATGTGTGGGAATAATTTTTATTAAACTTGTTCAATAATAAATAATATATTATTATTTAACTGAGATTATGGATATACTTAGTGTGTGACCCTCTAGGCCTCTTACTTAGTCAAATTAGGTGAAGCAGCCTAAAGTCCAAGGTTATCATCTAGCGACACTGAAAGTGCGGCCGATTGTCGCCTATCGACCGTTCAAAGTTCTGGTGCTCTGCTAATGTGTATAGCAGCACTCGGGTCGAATCCTCGGTGATGGTACTTCGTAATAGTCGATTGTTTTTAGTTGATTGTATTTTGATTAGGGGGGTTTGTTTGCAGAGCTTAATTGAAATGATTTATGGATGATGTTTGATTTACCAAATTGATAAAGATTGGGGTGAGTTCATCATTGGGGAGTTAAGCATGTGATATCCTTGAGCCTTACTTTGTATTGCATTAAATTAACACCCATGTCATAAGTTGACGTTGATTGGAATTACTAAGTGTGAAGGCTTTAATCCAAGCCTTAACTTAACTTAGGGTTCTAATCTCAATCAAAACTTATTTATGGTAGTGTATTTATGGTTCCAATAATCCATGGAAACCACTTGTTAAACAAAACATATCATTAATCCATGACATATTAAGTTTAACATACACAATATTAATTTAAAGAATACTCATCGAGCAAAACTCTCAATCAATTAACATCCCCAAATTATAACTCACCCCAATGAGAGATTTACTCAGCCATTTGGATGTTTAATAATCTGGTAATATATGTTTATGGTGATGAATTATAAAGAGAAGAAAAAGAAAGGGACAAGATAAGAGTAGTGTGTCGAACACACACACGAAATAATTTAAGAATCAAAAATGGAATTTCGATTGAATGAGGAAGCTTAAGAAGGGAAGGGGATTGAACTGAATTTAAACTATTTTAAGAACATTAATATTAAAATACAGAAGGTGGAAGAGAATAAGAGATATTGAAGAAGTAACTTGCATTAAAACAGAATTACAAAGAAAGGGAATTACAAGATTACAAAAATGAAGAACTCAAAAGTAAGTGAAAAGAAAGAGAGGAGGAAAGGTCTCTCAAGTGAAAACTTGAGTTTGGCAGGTCCTCCCAAGCCTTTGGCAAAGCTTTGGTCGTGCCAATATGATCTCCTCTCTTCTGAAATGCCAACCCCTCTCAAGGAGAGAAGGGAAGAGTATTTATAGCCCAAGGAGTGGACTGTTTGCATTCCCAATCTGTCCCTCCACTTGCATCGCCAATTTGACAATCCAGACAGCCGAATCTTCAAATATCTTCTTCTTCAAAGTTGTAGGAAATAATGTTGGGCGACTACTCTTAAAATTTGGAGTCATTTGGACGTAAGGATAAAAAGTTATGGCCGGTTGAATAAACAAACTTAAACTGTCCATTTCAATCCAGTCTTTTTGAAGTCCATAATGTGAAAGGGTTTTTGAATATTAAGATGCCTTCAAATCCGAATGGTTTCTTCAAAAAAGTCTGCCGCCTACATCCCCTATTTCACACTGCAAAATCTCAGCTCTCTTGGATGATTACATCAGGAGATATATCATGCATACTATACTGATTTTCATTCTCGGCCAGAATGGTGGGCTGGACTTCAAAGATTCATTTGGGCCCCTTGTACTTGGATTTGGGCCATGAAATTTTTATCCAAGATGAAATATAGTGTCCCCCGAATTATGGTGGAGAGTTAAGGTTTTTGAACTTCTGGATGGAGCCCAGTAAATCAATCTTTATGAATAGTCCAGTTTCTTCACAGATTCTTTGGTCTTGTTTGTGAGGACCATATGACCCTTCAAATGGCAGAATTGGATCCTGGTTCCTTCTAATGAAATGTTGTATATTGAAAGGAGAATCCTACAAAACAAGAACCACACAATTTGGATCAGTATAGTGATAGTTATAATTAAAACATTAAACTGACTCAATTTGACTACTTCTAAAAATGCTCAAATATTATACTTAATATTAAAACATTAATATTTCACACAAATTATGCACATTTCATATAAAATAAGTAAAGGGGGAATATAATAAGTCGTGAAAATATTAATAACATCAACTCCCCCACACTTAGATTTGCGCGTGTCCTCATGTGCAACAAATATAAAAACATGACAAAATCATTTTCACTCACCAACAAATATTAAAATTTTGTTTTCTCCAATCAGGGGAGGTTTAGAATATTTCACTCATCCATATTGAATTCCATCAAAAATTTGGTTCACAATAATGCATCAGAAACAATTCATTTTTTCATGTTCAAGGTTTGAATTGGAAAATGTAGGCACTCAAAACTTACTCCTCTCAAGATGATAAAAATGTATTTTAGGAGGTTCACTCATTCACCAACAAAAAGTGAAAATCAAGAGTTTGTAAGAGCTCTCAGCTTCCATTCCCAAATCTAATGTGTACAAGAATCAAGAGGTCTTTTAAGGGTTTTTTCAGTGGCTATGGGACGGTAGGTATATAATGTCCAAAGGAAAAGATGGGATAAAAACACCAACATGGAAAAATCAATGCACATTTTTTTGAAATTTGATTTGAAAGGAAATAGAAACACATATTTACAAGGGCATGAATGTGTGATGAATGAAAAGTGATGGAGATAGAAAATGGAATAGGGTGAGATGATGGAATATGTACAACATGGAAGACTTCCAATAATGACACAATACAAGATGATTCAAGTGTTCTTTTTTTTTCTTTTTTTTTCTTTTTTTTTTTTGCTTTTTTTTCGAAAGTTGTGCTTGAAACAAGTCTCACAGTCATCTCCCAACCCATGTTTGATCTTCTCATGGAACTAATTTTAGTAGTTATAACACGATCAAAGGTTGAGGATGAATGATTTTTGACCCACCCAAGACACAACCCATTCCTTTTTTTTCATTTTTTTTAATATAATTTTTTTTCATTTTTTTTTGAACACTTTTCAATGACTTTTGTACAAATGACAATTACACATATACACCCCAAAGCTCACAGAATTACAACATCTCCCCCACACTTGAATGGATGCTTGCCCTCAAGCATATGATGACACATTGGAAATCAATGAAAGTACGCCCAAAAATGAAGTCCATTCCCCCCACACTTAAATTTCAATAAATTGTACAATGAAAATCCATGAAGATGTTGGGTGGGACAAGGTATTAGGCTTGTAATGTGGCTATCAAAAGAAAGGTTTTCATAGGCTCAAAGGGGCTTTCAAAAGTAGGATCAATGTAAGGGTAACGGGAGGCTATTTGGCTATTCTGATTCTCATGTGGCTTAGAAAATGCCTCTATCATATTAATGCACACAAAAGATGGAAATTCAGCTCGAAGGTCCACAAACTCAAGACTCACAATCAGTGGTGAAGACACACAATGAAAAATATGGCCATAGATGACCTTGGCATGAAGGATAATGTTATTCCTCACGGTAGGGGAGAATCATTTTCCACCAAAAATTGTTCATTCAAAATGTTTGTTATTGACACAAAATTGTTTACCCAAGTTTGAGATAAAAATTCAATATATTTGAGTTTAAAACAAGACTTTTGACTCCCCAAAATGGTTGGACAAAATTTCAAAACTAGATGGTGAGTAAGCATGACTCTTTTTTTGTAATTTTTTTAAGTAATTGTGTTTTTTGTTTTTTTTTTAGTTTTTAAGGTTTTTTTTTAAAATACACACCCACACAAGAAAGATTAAAAGAAAGGGTTTGATGAATAAAGTGGTAACAAAATGAAAGAGAGAGGAAGAAGAAGAAAGAGGTAGAGAGAGGAAGAGATAGAGAGAGAGTTAAAGGGAAAGAGGTGCCCCCTGGTTTGGATTTGGTGGGTCGCCATTTCCATCTAGTGGTGGGTCAATGGAAGTCGATGTGGAACCTGAAGTGAATGGCCTCTCATGGTGATGCTTTAACCGGTGTCCATTTACCGTGAATGTTCTTTTTGAAGAAGGGTCTTCGACTTGCACTGCACCAAATGGGTAAACATTAGTAATAATAAAAGGTCCATCCCAACGAGAATTTAGCTTACCTGGGTGAAGTCGAAATCGAGAATTGAAGAGCATTACCTTTTCACCTTCATGAAATACCTTTCGAAGAATGTACTTGTCATGGAGTGACTTTGCCTTTTCTTTGTAGAGAATGGAGTTCTCATACGAATCGAGTCGAAGCTCCTCCAATTCAGTCAACTGCAACAATCTTTCTTCACCAGATTTTTCACAATCAAAATTACATGTTTTGACAGCCCAAAATGACTTATGTTGGATTTCAACTGGTAAATGACAGGCTTTACCAAAGACTAGCCTAAATGGAGACATCCCAATGGGTGTCTTATAGGCTGTTCGATAGGCCCAAAGTGCTTCACCAAGTCTATCGGGCCAGTCTTTTCTTGTGGGCTTAACAATTCTTTCAAGCACTCTTTTCACTTCTCTATTAGAAAGTTCAGCCATTCCATTTGTTTGAGGGTGATATGCAGTGGATGTTTTATGTACAACCCCATTCTTTTTCAAAAGTGACTCCATGGTTCTATTACAGAAATGAGTTCCTAAGTCACTTATCAAAGCACGTGGTGTTCCGAATCGATGGAAGATATGGGTTTTGAGGAACTCACTCACAGTCTGAGCATCGTCTTTCCTAGTGGGTTTGGCCTCGACCCACCTAGAAACATAGTCGACAGCAAGGAGAATGTAGGATAATCCATTGGAAGGGGGAAAAGGTCCCATGAAATCGATGCCCCAAACATCGAAAAGCTCACAGAAGATTAATGGCTTTTGAGGCATTTCGTTTCTTTTGGAAATTGTGCCAAACTTTTGGCAAGTGGGACATGATTGACAGAACTCGTGTGAGTCCTTGAAGAGTGAAGGCCAAAAGAATCCAGAATCTAGGACCTTTCGAGAAGTCCTTTGTGGTCCAAAGTGGCCACCTCCAGGCATTGAGTGGCAGAATTCCAAGATGGAGGATTGTTCAGTTTCATCAACACATCTCCTAATTACCATGTCAGCCCCAGTTTTCCAAAGTTTATTATCTTCCCAAAAATAATTCTTTGAATCACTTTTCATCTTTTCTTTTTGTTCTTTTGAAAAATATTCAGGGAAAACACCAGAAACCAAGTAATTGACAATTGGGGCATACCATGGTAACTTTGGAGTAAGAGATGAGAGGTGTTCAGTTGGAAATTCAGGATCAATTATTTCAGAATGAGAAGAATTAGAAATTCTACTCAGGTGGTCAGCCACAGGGTTTTCTTTTCCAGGTTTATCTTTTATCACAAGGTCAAACTCTTGGAGCATTAAAATCCATCTTATTAGCCTTGGTTTGGAATCACTTTTCTTAAGTAAGAACTTTAATGCTGAGTGGTCCGTGAAGATGATGATTTTGGCACCTAAGAGATAGGGCCGGAATTTATCCAAGGCAAAAACCACAGCTAAAAGTTCTTTTTCAGTCACAGTGTAGTGTGATTGAGTTTCATCCAATGTTTTTGAGGCATAAAAGATGACATGAGGAATGTTTTCTCTTCTTTGACCAAGAACAGCCCCAATGGCCCTATCAGAAGCATCACACATCAATTCAAATGGTAAGGACCAATCTGGGGGTTGGATTATTGGAGCAGATGTGAGAGCAGATTTGAGTTCAATGAAGGCTCTCTTGCAAGCCTCGTCAAAATTGAATGTGACATCATTTTGAAGTAAACGAGTGAGTGGGATGGAAATCTTGCTGAAGTTCTGAATGAATCGCCGATAGAAACCAGCATGACCAAGGAAGGACCGAATGTCTCGAACTGATTTGGGTTCAGGAAGTGATTGGATCACCTCAATTTTGGCTGGATCAACTTGGATACCCTCTTGAGAAATGATGTGCCCTAGAACAATCCCATTTGAAACCATGAAGTGACATTTTTCAAAATTCAGCACAAGGTTGCACTTGACACACTTTTGAAGGACCAAAGAGAGTGAATGTAAGCAAGATTCAAATGACTCACCATAAATGGTAAAGTCATCCATGAATACCTCCATGAAATTCTCAATGAATTCAGAAAAGATACTCATCATACACCGCTGGAATGTTGCAGGAGCATTACAAAGGCCAAAAGGCATTCGCCTATAGGCATAGGTTCCAAAGGGGCAAGTGAATGTGGTCTTTTCTTGGTCTTGAGGTGCGATTGGAATTTGGAAGTAGCCGGTGTAACCATCAAGGAAGCAATAGTGTGACTTTCCGGCCAATCTCTCAAGCATTTGGTCAAGGAAAGGAAGTGGGTAGTGATCTTTTCGTGTTTCAGCATTCAGTTTGCGATAATCGATGCACACACGCCATTTGTTTTTCACTCGAGTTGTGACCACTTCTCCATGTTCATTTGTGACAACTGTTATCCCGCCCTTCTTAGGAACGACTTGAATTGGACTAACCCATTCACTATCAGAAATTGGGTAGATAATACCATCTTGAAGAAGCTTGGTAATCTCTTCCCTAACTACCTCAAGTATGAGTGGATTGAGTCTTCTTTGAGGTTGCCTAATTGGTTTGGATGATTCCTCTAGATGGATTTGATGCATGCAAAGGGCAGGGTTGATTCCTGGAATATCCTCTAGGGTCCAACCTAAGGCATTTTTGTTTTCCTCTAACACTTGAACAAGTTGGGACTCCTCAGTTTCAGAAAGTGAAGCAGAGATAATGACAGGGTAGGAGGGATCATGGAAAAGGAATGCATACTTGAGGTATGAAGGAAGTGGTTTTAGATCAGTTTCAGCCTTGATTTGAGAGCTAGAAAAGTTAGGAGCAGGAGAAGGGATTCCAGATGGGTTTGGATCATTTTCCTCAACACTGTCCAAGGTGGAGCAGTAGAGATCAGAGTTGATGTGGGATTCAAGAGAGTTTTCAAGTTCCTCTAGATTGATGGAGTCTATGAATGAGAGGTCCACATCAACTTCACCATTTATGACTTTGTTAATCATGGTGCATATTTCACAAGATCCTTTATCATTAGAACATGAAGAACATGGTGGATTGGGGTTCGATTGAATCTTAGAAGTGTCCTCAAAAGCATGGATTGAGAATGCAGAGTGATCCTCAGATGGGTATCGCATGGCTTGGAAAATGTTGAACTTGACCAGTTGGTCACCGAATTCCATGGATAAGATGCCTGAGTGGACATCAATCTTGGTTCTCGCAGTCATGAGGAATGGTCTTCCTAGAATTAGGGGAGATCGAGAAGAGGTCGTCTCACCTTCCATGTCAAGGACATAGAAATCAGCTGGGAAGATAAGATCATTGACCCGAACAAGAACATCCTCAATTATCCCCTCAGGACTGGCAGTGCTTCGATTGGCTAATTGAATGACAATACCCGTTGGGTGCAAGGGACCTAGACCAAGGTTGGAGAAAATGGATTTGGGCATGACATTAATTGAGGCTCCTAGGTCTATGAGTGCATCATTAAAGTTGGAACTCCCTATTTGACATGGAACCGTGAAGGTCCCTGGATCTTTGCACTTCATGGGAATGGACTGTTGAGTTGAAACATTTTCAATGTTCCTAAGTTGCCTCTTATGGGTGCACAATTCCTTAAGAAACTTGGCATACTTAGGGATTTGTTTGATGGCATCTAAGAGGGGGATGTTCACTTCAACACGTCTAAACATGTCAAGCATTTCAGGATCAGGTTCAAAGGACTTCTTAGGCTTGGAGATGGCTTGAGGAAAAGGAATTGGGTTCCTAAGTGGAATGGAAGAAGGTGAAGGAGTGGATTCAAGTTCCTTTTCCAGCTTTTTGTTCTTTTCATTTTCTAGATCAACATCGAAAGGGGGGTTTGAGGATTTATCTTGAGGCATAGCAAGTTGCTTTCCTGATCTAAGTGCAATTGCACTTACATTACCCTTGGGGTTGGGTAATGGTTGAGCTGGGAGTTGGGATGAATTGGATGGTTTTTGCTGGCTAAGGTGGGATGCAAGTTGACCTATTTGGGTTTCAATGTTCTTTAGGCTAGAACGGGTGAAGGAAGAAAGATCCTCTACAGCACTTTCCCATGGTTGTTTAGAAGAAGAGGCATGTCCCAAATTGGGTTGGCCTTGATTTTGGTTCTTGGGAAAGCGATTGTATTGGGTGGGGAATTGGGAAGGCTCGTTAGGATAGTGGAATCCAGGAGGAGGATTGTTCCTTTGGGGTTGAGGAACAAAAGGATAAGGTTGTTGGAAGTTACCAACACCTTGACTGTATTGGAATTGGTTTGGGTTTTGAGGAGGGAATTGAGGAGGATGAGAAATGGGATTACCATACCTCAGAGGTGGGTTAAAGGTAGAAGAGAAGGGCTCAGAGTGGGGTTGGTTGAAGTTTCTAACAAACTGACCTGATTGTTGAGGGTTGAAGTTTCACTGAGCATATGCCGCATTGAGCTCCATTGGACTAGATGAATCAGATGGATCATCTTGAAGTTGTGGACATGTGTCAGTCGGATGAGATGGAGAGTTGCAGATTCCACAATTCTTGATAGGTCCAGGGAATAGTGACTGTGGAGAAGATGAGGTTGGGGCTTTGGTAGCCACCGCTAGTTGACGCACAAGACCTGTAAGTTCACTCATCCACTCAGTCATCTTGTTGGGCTCTATGGATTGATTATCTTGGGCTTGTTTCACTTGAGCATGTGCTCGAGTATGGAATTGCTGCGTGTTTGCAGCCATGTTACTTATGAGATCTCTTGCAGCTGCAGGAGTTTTGTCAACAAGAGCACCGCCACTTGCGGCATCAATGAGAGTTCGCTCCATAGCCAATAACCCCTCATAGAAGTATTGGATCAGGAGTTGGTCAGGGATTTGATGGTGTGGACAAGTTGCCACAAGCTTTTTGAACCTCTCCCAATACTCATGGAGTGATTCATTAGGGAATTGACGGATGCCGCTTATTTCCTTTCGGATAGAAGCTGTTCGGGAAGCGGGAAAGAACTTCTCAAGGAAAAGTCTCTTCATGTCAACCCATGAGTTTATGGAACCAGGTGGGAGGTAGTAGAGCCAAGACTTGGCAGAATCTGCTAGGGAAAAGGGGAAAGCTCTAAGCTTGATTTGTTCTTCAGAAACCCCTTGAGGTTTCATGGTTGAGCAGACCACTTGGAACTCTTTGAGGTGAAGATGAGGATCCTCACCGGCTAGCCCGTGAAAATGAGGGAGAAGATGAATCAAACCCGACTTGAGTTCGAAGTCAGCCTCTATGTTTGGATATTGAATACCAAGAGGTTGGTAATTCATATCAGGGGCAGTAAGTTCTTTCAATGTTTGTTCCCTAGGATTGGCCATATCTAATTCAATTGGTAGGGCAATGATTGGTTCTTGGGTGATTTGGTTATCCCTAATGGTCCTCCTAATTCGACGAAGAGTTCTATCAATTTCAGGGTCAAACAAATCCGAGGGATTGTTTGGAAGGCTACGGGGCATTCAGAGAGATTTTGGAAGAAAGAGGAAGACGGGTTTTTCTTTGTATTTTTTTCAGTTTATGATTTTTAAGAGGAAGACGAGTTTTTCTTTGTGTTTTTTTTCAATTTTTTTAAACTTTTTTATTTTTTGGGTTTTTTTTACAATAACCAGAAACTAATGACTACTTAAAGCACCATCCCCGGCAACGGCGCCATTTGAAAGTGCGGCCGATTGTCGCCTATCGACCGTTCAAAGTTCTGGTGCTCTGCTAATGTGTATAGCAGCACTCGGGTCGAATCCTCGGTGATGGTACTTCGTAATAGTCGATTGTTTTTAGTTGATTGTATTTTGATTAGGGGGGTTTGTTTGCAGAGCTTAATTGAAATGATTTATGGATGATGTTTGATTTACCAAATTGATAAAGATTGGGGTGAGTTCATCATTGGGGAGTTAAGCATGTGATATCCTTGAGCCTTACTTTGTATTGCATTAAATTAACACCCATGTCATAAGTTGACGTTGATTGGAATTACTAAGTGTGAAGGCTTTAATCCAAGCCTTAACTTAACTTAGGGTTCTAATCTCAATCAAAACTTATTTATGGTAGTGTATTTATGGTTCCAATAATCCATGGAAACCACTTGTTAAACAAAACATATCATTAATCCATGACATATTAAGTTTAACATACACAATATTAATTTAAAGAATACTCATCGAGCAAAACTCTCAATCAATTAACATCCCCAAATTATAACTCACCCCAATGAGAGATTTACTCAGCCATTTGGATGTTTAATAATCTGGTAATATATGTTTATGGTGATGAATTATAAAGAGAAGAAAAAGAAAGGGACAAGATAAGAGTAGTGTGTCGAACACACACACGAAATAATTTAAGAATCAAAAATGGAATTTCGATTGAATGAGGAAGCTTAAGAAGGGAAGGGGATTGAACTGAATTTAAACTATTTTAAGAACATTAATATTAAAATACAGAAGGTGGAAGAGAATAAGAGATATTGAAGAAGTAACTTGCATTAAAACAGAATTACAAAGAAAGGGAATTACAAGATTACAAAAATGAAGAACTCAAAAGTAAGTGAAAAGAAAGAGAGGAGGAAAGGTCTCTCAAGTGAAAACTTGAGTTTGGCAGGTCCTCCCAAGCCTTTGGCAAAGCTTTGGTCGTGCCAATATGATCTCCTCTCTTCTGAAATGCCAACCCCTCTCAAGGAGAGAAGGGAAGAGTATTTATAGCCCAAGGAGTGGACTGTTTGCATTCCCAATCTGTCCCTCCACTTGCATCGCCAATTTGACAATCCAGACAGCCGAATCTTCAAATATCTTCTTCTTCAAAGTTGTAGGCAATAATGTTGGGCGACTACTCTTAAAATTTGGAGTCATTTGGACGTAAGGATAAAAAGTTATGGCCGGTTGAATAAACAAACTTAAACTGTCCATTTCAATCCAGTCTTTTTGAAGTCCATAATGTGAAAGGGTTTTTGAATATTAAGATGCCTTCAAATCCGAATGGTTTCTTCAACAAAGTCTGCCGCCTACATCCCCTATTTCACACTGCAAAATCTCAGCTCTCTTGGATGATTACATCAGGAGATATATCATGCATACTATACTGATTTTCATTCTCGGCCAGAATGGTGGGCTGGACTTCAAAGATTCATTTGGGCCCCTTGTACTTGGATTTGGGCCATGAAATTTTTATCCAAGATGAAATGTAGTGTCCCCCGAATTATGGTGGAGAGTTAAGGTTTTTGAACTTCTGGATGGAGCCCAGTAAATCAATCTTTATGAATAGTCCAGTTTCTTCACAGATTCTTTGGTCTTGTTTGTGAGGACCATATGACCCTTCAAATGGCAGAATTGGATCCTGGTTCCTTCTAATGAAATGTTGTATATTGAAAGGAGAATCCTACAAAACAAGAACCACACAATTTGGATCAGTATAGTGATAGTTATAATTAAAACATTAAACTGACTCAATTTGACTACTTCTAAAAATGCTCAAATATTATACTTAATATTAAAACATTAATATTTCACACAAATTATGCACATTTCATATAAAATAAGTAAAGGGGGAATATAATAAGTCGTGAAAATATTAATAACATCAGACACACCAAGACAGCCATAGAGAATGAAATTAATGCCTCAATGAAATAATACCTCATATATATGCTTACTATGTAATATAATCCTTTTATCATAATATCTCTAGTCAAGCGGATTTCATGTCGGTTCCATCAAACTATGTGTTTGATGACTCTTTCTTTGACTTTTTGAAAATAAAACATTCTATAAAACACAATTGACATGGATTTATTTAGGCTATATCATTTCTATCAAAGGTATTGAGATATAAAATTCTATTAAAGAACAAAAGGGGCCAATCCTTTCTCACATTATTTATTAATTCAATATTACTCAGGACTCACCCAATGTATCCTACCGCTCTGCAAAAATATTTCACAATGTTTTTATCAATAAGTAAAAATACATTACTTGAAATACTCATTAATAATAATTTTAATGTCTATGGATTAATACAAACGTCTATAAATAAGAACATCCTATGACATATAAATGCTGATTTATTACTGGCGGGTGTCATTCTCATAATATCCGACTATGGATATTACAAGGGGTGTACACCATGAGAAGGTTCAAAAAATTACTATCATTAACTACCATAATAACCTATATCATTTCGGTCCCTCAAATTATATCATCAAACCATTGAACATATATTTAAGAATATTGTCATGGCACTTCTAGGTTCTCATCATAGCAGGGAATTTCTGTGACAATTCAGTGTGACAACTACACTTAGGACATTATTACATATTATGTCACATAGAAAAGAATCATGATGAGAAAATACTTTATTAATATTCAAAAAATTGAATGCAAGTTATCATAATTTAATTATAAGTTGGTTATTAAACACCAACTCCAATAGACTCCCACTTTTACTAGATCGAACTACGAACAACCTTCAGTCTTCTAGCTCTCCCATGGTACTCATGCTTATACTGATATATTCCTTCAGTCATGGGGTTTAATAGGTGTTCTTTTATGGGAACTCCATTTATTTCAACTTTTCCACTTTTAAAAAAATCCCTCAAGAGTTGATACTTCCTGATTATGTTCTTTGTCCATTGGTGTGACCTCATATATTTTTCAAAAGCCACCACTACAGTATTATCACAATACAATGTGATATGGTCTTTAATATTAGGAACCACATCAATCTCTTAGACAATGTTTTCTTATCCAATTGATATCCTTAGCTATATCAAAAGATGCAATATACTTAGACTCTGTAGTAAAATCAAGGAAAACATACTGCATTGAACTCTTCCATCTCACAGCTCCTCCATTGTGATAGAAAACATATTACGACTGTGACGTCAAATAATTATAATCTGATTGAAAACTAGCATTAGAATATCCCTCGATGACTATCTCTTCATCTCCTCCACAAACAAGGGACAAATCATTAGTTTCTATTAGATACTTGAGGAAAGACTTAACAGTATACCAATGTTTCCACTATTGCAAAAACTATTTTTCCACAATGTTTTAATTTTCTTTTTAATGTCACTTAGTACATGGTATTTTTGAAGGTTATAATGTAAATATGTTTTTAACATTGTTTAATAAAATTGATGTAGTAAATTAATTATTAGATCAGTTCTTTTAATAATTTTCTTTTCAATACTCCTCTCCATGGAAGTAAAGAAGTTAAAGAAGCATAAAAAATAGTATAAACCAATCATAAAACAAGTAGAAAATATGATAAAATATTAACAGAATAACCATAAAAACATATTTACAATTGAAAATTTCAAGATTATAATATATAGTACAAATAAAATAAAATCCAATCACAGATATTAAATGTTTTTCCCATTAAATTTTCATGTATCTCAAGTCATGTGAACTATAAGCCTCAGGTTCATCAAAAATAAATAAATAAAAAGTAATGCAATTAACATATATTCTATATAAAAATAATGAACAATTATGGAAAAGTTTATAAAAAATCTAACATACTAGAACTTTTTACCTTTCCCAGTTGAAGTTATTTAAAAAATAAATATTAAAACATAATATCCACATTCCTTTATGCCTTCTTGTTTATTAAAATTCTATTTAAAATAGTTTTTCAGTTTAAAATAAGATTATTAGGAAATATATCCAAAAGTTATTAATTTTAAATAAAAATTCACCATTTCTTTTATATATTTGATCTTGTAAGTCTTTTTTTATGGTCTATGGAATGAAATTATGTGGCCTTTTGAAAATAATATTAATAAAATAGATTTAAAATAAATTTTAAGATAAATATTTATTAAAAAAATTCAAACATATGTGTCCAATACATTCTTAAAATTTTGTCACACTTCACCATGGATAGAGCATAGCCAGTAAAGTGCCTTATCTCTTAGAAAAAAACACCTAACATCTAGTGACCACTAATAAAAAAAATTTAATGTTAGTGTTTATTATGTTAATAGATATATAAAACGTTATGAGATATATGTTCCATTCACATGATGATAAGGAAACATCCAACAAACGAATAATTACATTATTTTGAATTTAGTAATATAAAATATTCTTTCTACTTCAACCAATATCATCACTATATGTGAAATGAAATATGGGTCCATATATCCATATACATATATCTTGTCATGATCCTTAATGATTTTAAAAATATACCAAATACAAAATAAAAATAAGTATAAATTTTTATTAAATTACTCATAATGAAAGATTTATGTTACGTCTTACATGGAAAAAACAAGGATCATGTTGATACCCAACTGATCTCAGGTTACAAACACCATGATATCATTTTTTTAAAGTTCCACAATCATTGAATACTCACAAACACCAGATTTAATTATAATCTCATAAACATATAAAAAAAATCTGAATATCTTGACAATCTATCAAGACTAGTAGAATTTGTATCTAAATTCATAGCACTTTTTTTGTTGTTTTCTATAATGTATTTCTTTACCATTAATGTATTCCTGTAAAAAATAGATAAATATGTAAACATTAAAATTTTTAAAAAAGAATTCCAAATTGAAATAAGAAAATAATATACACACATACCTCTATGGTAATATGTTGAACCAGTCTAGATGACCAAACTAAAAATTAATCGATACTTTTTGAAACTATACTCACCTCATCAATAGGTAACAATACCCATTTTGACCTATTTATAATATCTTGTACAGTGACCCTATGACACTCTATCTCTGTATCTTAGTGATGAATAATATCTCAAATATAAAATATCATAACATATACAACAATATGATGTTGGGAATCATCAACATACAACTGAAAATAATATGGAAGGTGTGTAGAAGGGACTATAAGAGTAGGATAAGGTGTGGGTTTTGTAGGGATATGTGGAAGAGTGAGAGCTATTGGTAGAGGTGTGGTGGTATCAGTAGTCTAAAACTCTCTTTTCATGACTACAAATATCAATTGTACCAAATCTATGATCTTATCATTAATCGTTACATGAATATCCTAAATGCCATCTTATAAAGATTCATTTTTTTTATAAAAATCCTCCATTAAAGAAGATGAAGAGCATGAAAATGTTTTTTAACCGATACACCTTCTGGGTATCCTTGTACATGACCTGGTTGTTCGAGATTTCCCAATTCCTTATCTAAAATATGCTTCCAACCCTCATCTATAAGGACCCCCGTCTGCTCTAATCCTCAAGAGAATCATTTGTGGAATATTTGAAAAAAGTAGTAATGTATCACAATATATAAATAGTAGATTTTACATAAATAAATAAATAGGGAAAAATTTTATATTCCTATCATCTACAACCCTCAACTCTTCCATAAGATAATGTCATATTTTTTCTCATTTGAGCCCTCTTTATTTTTTACATCTAGTAAGGGAGGATGGGAATTCCTTACAGACCCTGAAGACTCAGCTCTTCGATTTTTAAGTTTTTCTATTATCATTTGTTCTTCCAAGAACTTATACCGTTGCCAAGATAATTTATGAGGGTGTACATTTCTAGATTTGATCTCCTAATGAGATCTCCTTGATTAATGTAAATTAATAATTAAGAAAAAATAAATCATTAATATGGTCACTAAAATAAATTTTTTTCTAAAATGTAACATTGAACTTACAAAAAATGATTCTCATCATACACTTTAAATAAATTTATTCCATGTATCTTCATCTATAGATGGATATATATCACATTGATTATGATTTTTTATAACAAAAAATTAAATGTTATGCGAGCGATGATTTAAAACCCTTACATCTTCTAGCAGCCAATGATAAACATTTCCTCATGACTCCTCCATTTTCAGGTATATCATATGTCATTTGATAAGAAGGGAGAAAACATATATTAATATAAAATTTTCAAAATAAGTAAAATAATAAAAAAATATCTTACCAAAATGGTCTCACACAAGTGAGATATTGTCACTTTGTAAATACTTCGCTAATCATCAAACAAAACACTAACTTTTCTTTTATCCTACACTGATATAGAAGCCTTTATTTTTATTTTGAATTTTGACCTCTTGGAATATCATTATCATCAAATGAAACTTGTATTCTTTGGACCTAGAAACAATAAACTATTAATTTTGTTAAATTCCTGGTGCCACATTTAGAATCACTTTAATTCTTTTTCCCCCATGGAAGTAGATGTCTCATGTAAAAAAGTATGGGGAGGCTCATCAACCGGAGCATGTGTACATTCCTTCCCATAAGTATGAGTATGATCATCTCCTCAAGTATGTGTTGGATTAGACGATTGATATGTCATTATTCAATAAATCAAATCAATAAACAATTAGTAAACAAATATACAAATCCAACAACTACATAAAAATGTAAAAAAATTGAACAATTATCAAACAAAATGTAAACTAAACATAACACATTTTTATTCATATTTTTTTATAGTTAACTGAAATACTAAAAATATAAATGTGATGATGAATGAAAATAAATCCAAAAATAGTGCGTCAATAGTAAAAAATTCTCCAACCTGATAAATCATTTTTACCCCAAAATGGTTTTTTAAATACTCTTATACAATATTTGTTTGATTTTATTTGACATATTAAATTTAATATAATTAGTTTTCAAAGAAATAAATTAATAGATATGTTACGTAAGAGTAAACATAGTAAACGAAAAAATATAAACTAATATAAAAAAATAATTTAACTTTTTAGTTATAATACATGTTTTAATAAAGAAAATAAAATTTAAATATACAATAATTTATTAAATTTAAAAAACTAATCCATAAATTAACATATGTTACGAGTAATATTAAGAATTTACTAAAGGATTGTTTTCCCAAATTATTTCTTCATGATTGTTCTGTATGGATCAAACCATGTATATGATGTGCTCATAAATATAACCTACCAATATTTCCATGGAAGTATGGATATCACATAAATAAGCATCTTCATCAAGTTTATCATGACCAACATACTATTTTTTCTTTGTCAAAAAACAGAACAGTGCATATCATATTGATCAAGAAATTATATTTTCTTCATGTGTTTTAATGATAAAATAATTAATTATGCTTTTCAATTTATTCAGATTAACTACTGTCATTTCATGTTCATTGTGTCTGACCATTTTTATATCGATAAATCATTTGCAGTTAAACATTGGAACATGAAATTTAATGTAATCAACCTACAATATTTCATCAATGACTACATAATATGCATTTGATTAGGTGATAGGGTTTTTTTCTTTGGTTCTTGAAAAAAATCATTTCTATTGTGAACCCCAATACACTACTATTCTAAACTGCACTTATATTTTCCAGATATTTCATATGAAATGTATATCCATTAATTTCATACTCAGAACATGTTATAAAATTTAATCTTGGATCACACACTGACAATCTCAATGTTTCTGATGTATCTGATCTAACAAGCATGGTCTGTTTAAACCATGGAAAGAATGTTTTGTTATGCTCATTCAAAATCCACATATCATTACTTTTTGGATATAATTGTTTCAACACATTAATATTCAATGTTATATGTGGATTATAATTATCTATGTTATTCAAGATGTATAAATTTATATTCATTATATGTTCACCTTTCAATGATTTGAATTTAAATCTACAAAACACATTTCCACCATAATTAACATGATCATGGTGAGATTTATGAAAATCAATGTGCTCCACTATAGACAAATAGCATATAAAAAACTCTACATCCTTCTCAAAAATATACTTCTCAACAATGGAGGCTTCAAGTTGATATGGATTGTTAATATACCATTTCAATATATTTGTATACCTTTAGGAAGGATAAATCCAACTTTGATATATAGGTCCACAATGATTTATTTCTCACAATAATTGAACCATTAAATACACCATGATATGAAAAAAATATTTAGGAAAATGCATTTCTAATTGAAAAAGTATAGAAACTTATTCATATTCTAATGTCATCAAATAATTCATATTAATCAAATTATTACAAATTGAAATGAAAAAATAATATTCCATAATGATAGTTATTCTAACACGTATCAGTAATATTCTACACTATGAAACTGGTATGAGTTGTTGAATCATGATGTGACATTCCTGAGATTTCATACCTGTCAACTTCAAATCTTTCAAAGACAATTTTTTTATATTTTATGTATAACCCTATGTAACATTGATATCATGATGACATGGGGAAAAAGTAAATTTTATCCCTCTATTATAATGTATGATAAGATGGGGGAAAAATATTCTCCTTCTATTAGAAGCGGGAGATAACACTAAACATATTCCCATTGTGAGTAAGTCCAATATTGTATTCAACCCATATTTAGTCTTTCATTTAATATCTAATAATGTTCCAATAATTTTTTCACATATATTATTATCTATGTGCATGACATCAATGTCTTGTTTGACCTTATGATATATCCAATATGGTAACTCATGAAAGATTGACCATTTCTTCCAAATATTTCTATCATTACCAGATTTATGTGTCATTCAAAAAGTCACATAAATGTTTGAACCCTCTCAAAATACTAATTAGTGGTTAAAGTTTTTTTATTAATATAAAATTAATGTGAGCTATTTAATTCCCTTTTCAATATTCTATAAGAGTGATCCATAGAGAAAATATTTTTATAAAACATGTATACTATTTTTCTCCAATGATGCAGTTGATAATGTGATGTTGGTTGTTGACAATAGGGCAAGCTTTACACCCCTTTCATTGTATCATGAAAAAATTCCATATACTAGGAATTCATTTATAGTGAACAAAATAATTGTATGTAGTTGAAAATATTCAATTTTATACGAATCATACACCATTATACCTTCCTCCCATAATAGTTTCAAATAACCAATTAATGGTGACAAGAAAATGTTAATATGATATCCAGGCTATTATGGTCCATAGATCCTTAAACCCAACATGAAATATTTTAGATTCATACACAATTTAGGAGATAAGATATAAATTACCAATAAAATAGTCCATGAACTATGTGTGATACTAAGGGTTTGATATGGATTCATTCCATACACGCACAGTCCATATCTAAGATTTATAACTTCGTTTATGAATGTAGGAAATCAGTGATCAATTTTCATCCAATGTGGATTATTAACTTGATGCCATAATTTTCCATCACGTATCTTCTCATCTATATTCCATCTTAACATTTTTTCATCATTTTAATTTTAAAATAAATGTTTCAAATAAGGAATTATAAGAAGATACCAAAATTCCTTGGTAGGGGTATTTGTAATTGAAAAATTAGCATTTGATTTTTCTTTCAACTTATATCGGGACGTCCCACATTTAGGACACCCTAAAATAAATTCATGCACCTTGTTATATATAACATGGTCATTTGGTCATGCATGTAATTTTTTTTACTCTAATCCAAACGGGTCAATTATTTTATACACATTATAATGTGAATTTGGAAGATCGTTGTCTTTAGGAAGAATATATTTCAAAAATTATAGAAAATCTATAAATTTTTTTTCAGTCCATCAATGTTTCACCTTCATGTTAATCAATCTCAATACCATTCAAAAAACCATAAATTTAATACAACCTATATACAATAGTTTTTCAACATCACCATATAGATGTTCCATCGTTGATTCTATCTCAATTGACTCTACATTAATATGATGAATCATTTCTTCAATTTGATTAGACTTATCATCTTGAAAAATATCATCATTAAGAGATCCAAAATTCTACCCAGTTTCTCCATTCCAAATCCAAGGTCTATAAATTGGATTGAAACCATGAAAAATTAAATGATCTTTGATATCTATGCTTTCCAACATCTTCATGTTTAATAATATTAGGCATGTACATAAAAACATGTCATTGTTTGATTACTTTTATACATAAATACAATGATCCATAAATCATTCTTGATTTATAAGAATCATCTACACCTCAATTTGATACATAATGTGCCCCAAATGGCTCAAAGTGTATGTTATTGGTTTAAAATCCATATTTTAAAAAAGTGTCACTCATTTAAAACTGACCAAACATGATCGGATTTTCTTGAATATTTAGTAAATTAATTCATAAATGTTTTGTGATGTGTTGGAATTAGTCTCATTTTAAACCAATACATAATGTGATTTGTTTAATTCAAAGTGGGTGCTTCCATTTTAAAAAACCATTTTGGTAAAAAACAAAAGTGACATATAAAAACCTAATAAAACACATTTGAATTATTTTAAATTTTTATAAAAATAATATGTAAATCATTTTTGGAATGTAGGAATTATACTCCCCTCAATATGATACATGATTTGACGTTTATGACTCAATGTGTCTGTTATCAGTGTAAAATCGACAATTTAGTTAAAAAAATATCAGTCACTAAAAAATGAGAAAACATTCTATGATATTCTTGATAATTTAGGAAATCAATTAATAATTTATTTATGATTTTTATGAATTATTATCGTGTCAAACTGATATATGCTGTGATCAATATTAGTCAATGTGTGTGTTTTAGGTCTTAAATTATATTTTAGTAAAAAAATATCTAATGTACTCAAAATAGTGTAAAAACATTTGAATTATTTTGATACTTTAGAAAAATTAACCATAAATCATTCAAAATGTTTTGGAATCATACACATTTCAATCTGATGTTGTGTGATCAGTATGACTTAAAGTGCGTCTTTTTATTTAAAATTGACATCAATTTTAGTAAAAAGAAAATTTGGCCTACTCAAAACCAAGAAAATGTATTTGGGTTCTTTGGTTACTTTAGTAAAATGATCCATAAGTCATGTTTTACATGTAGGAATCATAATCACCTCAATACAATACACAATGTGCCTAGTATGACTCAATGTGTCTGTTATCATTTTAAAATCGAAACTTTAGTTCAAAAAATTCCAGTCACTGAAAACCGTGAAAACATTATCAAATTTTGTTGATAATTAAAAAAACTATTCTTTAGAAATTTTTGTTATGTAGGAATAAGACTCACATAAAACCGATACATGATGTGATTGGTTTGAGTCAAAGTGCATGTTTCCAGTTAAAAATTAAATTTTAGTAAAAAAACAAGTAACATACACAAAATAGAGAAACCACATTCGGATTGTTTTGATACTCTAAGAAAGTGATCCATAAGTAATTTGAGACATGTATAAATCATATGCACATAAATATGAAAAATAGTGGGATTATTATGACTCTATGTTTGTCATATTATTTTAAATTGACATCAATTTTAGTAAAAAGGGAAACTAACCTACTCAAAACTAAGAAAGCATGTTTGGATTATTTTGAAAATTTAGTAAAATGATCTATATGTCATTCAGGAAATGTAGGAATCAGTTTAAAATAAATATGATGCATGGAGTGACTGGTATGACTCCAAGTGCATCCTTATATTTATAATTGACATCAATTTTAGTAGAAATGATGTTTCTTACACTTCCAATGTGGTATGCACATCGTGTTGACACTATTCATGCATCGTAGCCCCAAATTCACACATTCTAAAGGAATTCTAATTTCATTAATTTCTCTATGATGTATGATCCGTGATTGAAATAGGATGATGGGATGTTGGTTCTTCCTTTAATGGATTCCTCCTTGGAATTCATTTCCTAGTCCAGGTATCCCTCATATATTAAGACAATGTTCATGAAACTCATTACTAGTGCCATATCTTAGAGGATGTCAGTTAATTACACTGCCTTTATCTGGACATTCCAAGGGGTTACATCCAGGAAAAAACCATTATTCATGAGAGTATCCATGTTGGGAATCAATGGCATGTCTGAACACTAGAACATTGGTCATCTGTATTCTTCCTCATAGGAGGGATTCTCAAGGGTGTGGAACCTAAGGCATCCCAAATCGATCATGGATTATCATGTGATAGGGGATTTTTTTGAGGTTTTCATTTGGAATTCCATGTTTAGCACGGGGTAGCAGTATTTGGTCATAAGTATATCATCCTGTGGAGACATAGTGGACCAATCTGAACACCCAGTAAGGGCTTACATGAGGTGATGCATCCCTAGGATGGAACACCTAAAAGTTTTACTGATTGATGGATCAAAATGCTCAGTGAGGGAAGATCTTGGGTACTACATCCCATAAAGGGAGGGTTCCACGCCATGAAGGCCTATCTGGATAGCACTGAGGATGGATCATGAAGATACACCCCTAAGAGGGGGCACCAATGTTTACCAGTTTTTGGGATTGAATCGCATGGATGCTTCTTATATATCATGTTTAGAAGATAGGGATAAAACCCCATGTAGTTTGAGAGGGTATGGAGTCATTGTCACTACTAACCTCTAAGAGCACATGAGTCATGCTTGGTGTGAGGAACAAGAGTAAGTATTAGACTGGACGACATCTCATGGAAGGTGTGCGCATGGGATATTGTGTGGTTATTATGCATGGAAGTTGTCGTTCACAAGAGGATTTCTCCTAGGTGGATGAAAAATGGTGTGGGGGCTTATTCATGGTTAGATATTTGGATGCTTCTAGGATTTGCGATGTCATTGATTGTTATTACGTGTGGGAATGGCCCAAATGGATGATATGATCTCACTATGAAAAGGGTGACATTCTGGAATGGGGCTTGGGGATTACACATAGAAGCTACATGGGTGCTTCAAGAAGTAGCAATGACATGGATTATGTCCCAGGAGGCCCATATGCATGGTGTGGGGTTTATAGATGGTTAGTTTCTCAGGTGGACGAAGGGAATATGTGACCTCTATGCTGGGGAAAGATTCTTCAGATACATTGTTACTTGAGGGAAATACCAGGATCAAAATGGAGTGAGGGTGGATGCCAATATCTGAGAGGTTCACGCATAGGAGGGGCAAAAAAAATTAACTGATGGTTGACATTAAACCACAAGTTGTATTCCCACATACCATGTTTAGAAGATATTGATTAAAACCCACATGGTTCGGATGGGGGTGGATTCATGGTCACTACTAACCACCAATCCCCCAAGAGTCATGCTCAGTGTAAGAAGCAAGAGGAACCAGTAGACCTGACTAGCGTGTCACAAACGGCGCGTGCAAGGGAGATTGTGTGGGGCTTATGCATGGAAGATTCTTGAGGAGGATCTAATTCCATGTGAGGAAGATATAATTCCACGTGAGGAAGATCTAATTCCATGTGAAGAAGATCACACTCCCATGGAGAGGAGTGGGTGTGGAGAATTCTCAAGATGGAGCACCCCATGTTCACGACATAGGGTTACAATATAGTTTAATGTCGTGTATTGAGGATGAAGGAGCTAGGTAGTTTTATATTATGCATCATCAATGGGGAGGACTCACTACTCTCCCCTTATACTTACATAAATGATTCTTACCAACACTTGGGTATGAAAATAAATCTTTAGTTCTCTTTGATAGTGTTGTAGAGGAGTGGTAGATAGTGGGGTCCATGTTAGCATAACTTTGTACAAAATCAATATCCATAGGTGTACCTATGTGGAAAATTAATAGCCAGGGCATCGTAAAAAAGTGCACTGTATGAGGGACTATTAATTCACTATCTATAATCCTAGAGGGCCATGTAGAAGAGGGTATCATGAAGTAAGGTTCCTCACTGAGGGGTGATTCATGAAGCTCGAGTGCTTCTTGAATGATTAGGGCATTGTAAAGGAAAGAGATTCGTGGAGTATGGAGACTCTTCCTTGGAATTGATTCAAGAGCTGTAAAATGAGTTCTTCATGAAGGATAAGTGATCTGTGAAGTCTCAAGTAACCTGAAGGGCCCCCTTACATTGTGAAGGTCATAGACCCTCGCAAAGGGCATACCCAACTAATGTGGGGGTAAATATGAACAAAGGAAAGGGTGAATCACAATGCTTCAATACCTTGGGTGATCCATTTTATCTCTAGTAAATGGTGCCCAAGTGCTTCATTAAATGGGATATCATAAGTTGAATGGTTGAGGTAACCGTCCATTTTAAGGATAATGGGATGGATATTTATATTCAAAGGGGCCTTGTGATGCTCAAAAGTGCACCACGAAGGAAAAAGGTTCCATGATGGGGAGGGGATCCATCAAACTCTCAGACCCATTTTCCAAGGACTCTCATGAATTCATGGTGGGTGTTTGACTTGTGGGAGTTACTTCAGTTCCTCGATAATTCACTATGGAAGATAATCTCTACAAAAGAAATTCGTGTATCCAACACCTTTGGTGTATTTTTTGTCTGTTTGAGTATTGATTCACTTAAAACCATCCCTTCCTTCTTCAAATCTTCCTGGGTTATGTATTTTGGCACAAACCCCCCACCCCCCCTCAAAATGGGAACCGATGAAAAAAGGAGGGTCCAATTTTTAGGGTAAATAATCAAAAACATGCTTGATCATAAAGCAGGTTTGTGATGGGGAATATTCGTGATAAACGAGAATGTGGAGGTTGTTGTGAAGTTTGGTCCATCGCCACAAATCTTTGTCATCCATGAACCTCTAAATAGTGTGTGAGGGTCTCCCCATCAATACCGGATCTCCTTGAATACCTTTTCTAGAGCTCTCATTTCATGACACTGTTTTTTTAATCTTCTTTCATTGAACTCCATTCACTGACACATTATTTCTTGATTTTAATTATTTCATATCAATCATATTTTAGAATAACTAATGACCAATACCTAATATCATGTGGTTCATACCCAGTGTGAGAAATACGGGAAGACCGAATAATTATTCACCTTGTATGAGAGTGTCGAATAATCATCAAAGACTTAGGGTCTACTATTTTTGACTAACCATTGAGGACATTTGGGATGAGAGTGGATCTAAGAGGCGAATAGGGCTCTCAGAGGATCCTACTTTTTTTTCCTGGTGTGCTCTAGTACATGAATAGGAAAGCATTAGGGGAGTTTCAATCTATCCGAATAAAGTTGGCAGAGAAGTGTGAATAAAAAAACCCATGATTTAGAACACAATGGGAGTGGCATCATGATATAGTATAAATGTTCACCATGTTCAAAACACAACCTCAATATTTCTTAACCTAATATGAGGAAAAACAAACAACGATCAACCACTAACCATGTTCACAACATAGGACATGTCTTGAATTATTATTCAAATTCTTCATGATCATTGGCCCGGGATGGTGGGTGAGCCTTGGAAAGACGCCATTCCACTAGGGGATCCCTTCAGATGTGAAAGTGGATGATGATACAAATAAGAGGCGTGAAAGGCATGAGAGTGGAGTAATGGAATGTTATAATGGCTTCCAACACTCTTGGGGTTATTCCACCATGATTTAGAACAAAATGGCTTGATAGAACTGGTTTGTACAAAGACCAGACCTATCATTTAGGGGAACATCGTTTGAGATGCTGAGTGATAGTAGAAGATGTGAACAATGTGGTAAATGGCCAACATTGAGTGATAAGACCTCTCAAGTGAGGTTTGGTATTATTTTTATTATCAATTAATTCATGTGAAGATGATGACTGCATAGTTTAATTTCATATAGTGTGGATGATGTATGGTACTGTTTAACATCATGTGATTACGAAAATTAACAGAGTTGAGGGTCAGACATCTTAGACCTAGGCCAACATTTTAATGTCATATTGTATGGACTATGAAATATATATTCCATGAATGTTTGTATGTAATGGAGGAAATGAAATAATATGAATGATCTAAATGAGGCTTGTGCATCATAAAAATATCAAAGAATAGATGATAAAGAGGCTTCCCAAAAGTGGGTATATGTTGTGCAGTGGGGTGATAATCCTAATGTGAATGATACCATAAAAGGACTGATATCATGCCACACTTTCCCTATGGGGTTCTTAGTTGAAAGTCATAGAGTTCAGACCAGGACCTCACATGTGGCTCAACCATACTAGAACCCCCCACAACAAACTCATAAGACTATGTGATCCATGTTCAGGGTAGGAACCAAGGAATGGAATAGGGGGGTTACATGATATGTGGGGGCACACGTTAGGAGTGAAACCAAGGATGAAATCCAAACATGATATGAGAGATTGAAAAATAGGTATGTCAAGACTTTCAAGGTCAGGTTGAAGGGGTGATTGATGAGTATGGGTAGATTTTTGACCATGTTTGAAGCACAAGGACCATTACCATACCAAGAAAGAAATGGGGGAAAATTTTTAAATTTGATTTTTACCATGTTTGAAACATGGGATCCACCATTTACTAGAAAAGATCTATTAGGGTATTGGACCAGGACGGGAGGTGATTTGATATTGCATGAGAATATCATCATTTGAAATTCCATCTAGATTTGAAGGATGATCAAAATCCAAAACCAATGACATGAATTTTGGAATGAGAATATAATAGATGGGGATTCAAACCCAGGTTTGTGAATTATTTACGTTCTTATTGCATAGATCATGGCTCACAGTTTAATGTCATATAGATTGGTCTAACGTGAATAGTTTAGAGTCATGCCGCTTGGATGAATAAATGATGTTAGGTCTTAGGGTATGCATACAACACACTAGAGGAAAAACCCAATGTGAAATAATCTAAAGAGGATAACTTGCTGCATACACACCTTATGATGAAAAAAGGCTAAAGGGCCATAAAGGGTTAATGAACCTATGGCTGGGCCCAAAGAAAAAATGTTCAGGCATCAATATGTATCCCATAAGGATGGGAATAATTCTTCACATAGTACTTTAACACAACATGGTTGGAGACTAACACCGGTGGGGAAAATACTCACTGGTGAGGAATATTAAGCATTCAATAGTTATAATGGGGCATCTTGAACTTTTTAAGTTTGGATCATTTTTTAGTGAGATGTGTTGTGGATGTTAACTCTTATTTTGAGGTCATATATCTTAAACCATGGAGGATTTCATCTCAAATGGGAACATGAAATGTTGTTTTATGGAAAACCCAACATAAATAAGAACCAAGGAGGCCCAACACCAGAAAACACTTCCCGAATGAGACCTGCATATAGATTAATGTCTTGATAACTAGACTATAAAGAGGAAATCTCATTTCAAGGGTATAAATGTGATACATGAAAGATAAAACCTGATTGGAATGAGGGCCAGAAGAGGCCTGGTATCGCACAAATACTTGAAATAAATTGCATACAGTTTACGGTCATAGAGCTTGGAACATGATTGAGGCCAAGGGGTTGAAGGATTGAAGTAGTTTAAATATAATCAAAAAGAAAAAGTGTATGGGAATCACGATGTATCCCAAAATGATAGGAATCAATACACACATACTTCTAGAATTCCATGCATTTTAACTTCATGTGGTAAGGAAAAATATAAAATAACTCAAATATAGGGAAAATTGTTGCTGGACCAGAAGGTAAAGTGTCCGGGCATCACAACATATCCCATAAGAATTGGAATCAATCCATACATAGTTCTTTAATTTGGAATGTTTGATAAGAATATCCATAGGTCATTTCCTCTCAAGAAAGAACATTATGGTTGTTACATCTAGTTTATAATCATATATCTTGTACTGTATGGCTCTTTATGACTCTTTTTTAGGGAACATGCATCATGTTGCTACGACACATGCATTGTTTCCATGCATTACCTCTATCAAAATGTGGGTATATTTCATCACTTTCTTGGTGATGTATACTCCTTGATCAAAACAGGATGATGGTATTTTGGTTCTGCCTTCAATGGATTCATCCTCAGAATTTGTCATCTAGTGTGGGTCTCCCTCATTGATTAAGATGTTGCATGTGACACTTATTCCTAGTGCTATCTCTTGGTGGACACTTGTTAATTTCACTACTTCTGTATCTACATTCTAAGGGGTTAAGTCAGGGCTGTAACCTTTTTTCAAGAGAGTAGTCACATTGGGCATCAGTGTCATGTCTGAATGCTAGAACATTGGTCACCTATATTATTCTTCATATGAGGGACTCTCATGTTCTTGGAACCTGAGGCATCCCACATAAATCACTGTGTGTATTATTCTAGATTAATGTCTTATAAGGTTTTACATATGAATTCCATGTTTATAATGGGGTAGCAGTATTTGGTCGTGAGTTATATATCTTGGGAAAATAGAGTGAACCGATCAGAACACCCAGTAGGGGTGGACCCAAGGTGATTCATCGCTAGGAGGGAATGCTTGTATGGTTTACCAATGGATGGATTATAATTACTAGAGAGGGAGGATCCTTGGTTTTTTATCCCATAAAGGGATGGTTTCGCACCATGAAGGCTGATCTGGATGCCAATAAGGAAGGATTAGAAAGATTCACCCCTCGGAGGGTAAACTCAGGTTTACCATTGGATGGGATTGAACCTCGTGGAGGCTTCCTACATAAACTATTTCTTAGACATGGATAAAAACCCATTTAGTTCGAGAGGGTATAAAGTTGCGGTCACTACTGACCTATAATACAATATGATTTATTCTTAGTGTGAGAAATAAGATGAATCACTATACCTGACTGACGTGACGTGGAATGTGAATATATGGGAGTTGGTGTGGGGATTACATATGGATGTAGTCCATTGAAAGAATATTTCACTTCGGTGGATGATGAATGGTGTGGGTCTTACGCATGGTTAGATGCTTTAATGATACTAGGAGAAGCGATGACATGGATAGGGCTTATATCTAGGAACAACCCAAATGGATGACATGATATCATGGGGAGAAGGATGAGGTGATGGAGTGGATGTTGGGATTGAACCTCCGAGAGGTTTCCAACAAATCCCGATTGGTTTGGAATCAAATTAAACATAGTTATGGAATGGGGGCTAGGAATTACACATAGAAGATACCCAGGTGATTCTAGAAGTAGTAGTGAGATGGATGAGGGCCTAAAAGGATCCTGTGGATGGAATTATTTTATTAGGATGTGAAATCGTTGATAAAAATCAAGACAGATGTGGAAGAAGAGAATGAAATTGATGGAATTGATGAGTTGTGTTGGGGGTGTTGGCCTTGAACCTCAAAGAGGTTTCTTACGTATCAAAATTAGTTTGTAAACAATGTCCATATAGTTCTGATGGGGGTCATTGTAGCATATACCTATAGAGGAGTCCCAGATGAATGGTTTGAGACTTACACATGGTTAGTTTCCCATGTGGACTTAAAGGAGATGTAACCTCCATGTTGGGGAATGATCCTTCAGAGACATGGTGACTGAGGGGAAATAATAGGATGGGAATAGATGGAGTTAGAATGTTGAGATCCAATAGGTTTACACTTAGGAGGGGGCACCAAAGTTTTCTGATGGTTGAGATTGAACCTTAGGGAGGCTTCATACATACCTTTTTTAGATTACAAGGATCAAAACCAATGTAGTTTGTATAGGGGAAATTGGGGCTTATGAATAGAGAGGAGGACTAGATGCATGGTTTGGGGTTATGCATGGTTAGATGCACTAGTGGACCCAAAGGAAATGTGAACTCTAGTATGGGGCACGATCCTTTTGATACATGATGAATTGATGGAAAGACCAAGATAAGAATGGATGGAGGGAATATTCTGAGATCATATTGGTTGGAACCTAGGAGTGTGGAACTAAAATTTACAGATGTTTGGGATTGAACATGGGGGACGCTTCTAATTTACCCTGTTTAAAAGATAGGGATCAGAACTCATGTAGTTTACATGGGGGTAGAGTCATGTCCACTAATTACCTCTAAGACCACATGAGTCATGTTTAGTGTGATAAAAAAGAGGAAGTAGTAGACCTGACTAATTTGTCACTGATGGTGCTCACATGGGAGAGGGTTTGGGTCTTACACATGGAAGATGACCAACGAGGATCTCATTCCATGTGAGTAGGATCTAATTTCACGTGAGGAAAATCTAATTCAATGTGAGAAAGATCTCACTCCCATGGATACAAGTGTGCATGGATAATGGCCGAGAAAGAGCACCCCATGTGCATTGCACATGGTGAGACTATAGTTTAACATCATGTGCTGAGGACGGTGGAGCGGGGCAGTTTTACCCCACCACAACACGGAAGGGGAGGACTCACTCATCGCCCCTTTGACCTACATAACTAATTATTACCAACACTTAGTGAAGGGAATGCATCAAAAATTACCAATATGAGTTGTGCGTAGGAGTGGTCAATAGAGGGGTCCATGTAAGCATAACTATGCGGAAATGCAGAAAAGTAATAGGTAATGTGATGAAAAAATGGAAACCATAGGAGGGACCATGAAATAATTGTGTATAAGCATAAAGGGCCACACAAAAGTGGTTCTTGCAAAGTAAAGGTCCTCACTGAGTGGTGTTTCGTGAAGCATGGGTACGTCGTGAAAGATAGGGGATTTGTGAACGAAATAACTTTACAGAGCATGGTGACTTTCCCTTGGCATGGAGTCAATAGCTAGAATAGAATTGATTCGTGAAGGATACGTTCTCCACAAATACTTGTGTAACCAAAAGGGACTCCGTCCCTCGTGATTAGAATGGTTTCTCACGAAGGGAATCCCCAACATAATTTGGGGTAAATAGGAATAGAGTAAAGGGTGTATCGCGATGCACCAATACCTTGGGTGATCAATTTTCTCTCTATTTTGTAGGGATCATGGTCTTTTTAAAAGGGGGGATCAGAATTTGAATGGTCAGGGTAACCATTCATTTGAAGTAGAATGGGGTAGATATTTATAAGTTAATGGGTCTCATGATGCTTGGAGATGTGTTGTGAAGGAATAAAATGTCGCGAAGGGGTAGGTATCCATCATACTCATGGAGTTGTCCATCAATGACACTCATGTGGTCATGGAGGGTGTTTGACTTGTGGGAGTTATTTCAGTTCCTCTAGAATTCATTATGGCAGGGAATCTTTGTGAAGGAGCTTCATGAGGTGGACCCCTTTGGTGGATTTTTGGGCCTCTTGATCTTATATTTTCCTCAAACTTGTATTTCCTTCTTCATCTCTTCCTGTGGAATGTATTTCGACCCCAAAAAAGGAATACATGCCTACTAAAATATGATAAAATAAATTCTTATTGTTTTGATACATTATGAAAATGATCCATAAATTATTTTTGATGTATTAGAATCAGCAGCACTTCAATATGACATACGGTGTGAATGATATGACTAAATTTGTATCTTTTTATCTAAAATTGACATCTATTTTAGTAAAAAGGAAAAATAACTACTCAACATAGAGAAAAAACTTTCAGATTGTTTTTATACATTAGAGAAATGATTCATACGTCATTTTTTATGTTTATAAATCAAATGCACCTCAATATCATACATGAAGTGCCCAGTATAACTCAATGTGTCTGTTATCAGTTTAAATTCGACATTTTAGTTCAAAAGTGACACTCACTAAAAACTAAGAAATTGAAATATGTTTGTATTGATTATTTATAAAAATGATTCATAAGTCATTTTTGGCGTTCAAAAATTGGTATCATGTCAAACCGAGGCATGATGTGATCGGTATGACTCAAAGTTCATGTTTCCAGTTTAAAATGTCATTTTAGTAAAAAAGACAAGTGATGTTCTCAAAACTGAGAAAATGCATTCGGATTGTTTTGATACATTAATAAAATGATATATATGTCATTTCAAACATGTAAGAATTATCCTCACCTCAATCTGACACATGGTGTGACCGATATAACTCCATGTGTATCTTTTTAATATAAAAGTCTAATGACAGTTTGAAATGTGCATTACATCGCCAAAGCCGAGAAAATGATCCTTTTTTGTTTTCTCATCATTATATAATATATTAATTAATTCATTTACTTATAATTTTTATCTTACACTTATTCAATTAATTTTCACAGAGATAATGCTTGAAGACAAACAAGAAATAGTGTGATGTGAAAGTTTCAACCAAAACTCAATTTGATACACAATGTTCCTGGTATCACTCAAATTTTATTTTCAAATTAACACTTTCAATTAATTTATTTCTTTATATTATTACTAACATAAGAATTATTTTCTAATACATGTGTGTTTTTTCTAAATCAATGGGTAGGATCAAAAGATAAAGGAATACTGATGTTTTTTAATGTGGGTAATAATTTTTACTTATGTAAATGTATAAAACAATATTTTAAATGTATATAATATAGTGTTTTTTCATATATTTTTTTTGTAAATTTTATTTCATTTACATTATGTATTGGTACTTGAATTTTCTGATTTCATGTTGTTTTTGGTGTTGTGGGGTGCTATTACAACACACTGCACTACTGATGTAGTGTACTATTAACGCACATCACAACATGTATATTTATTAATGATTTTAGAATATCTAATAATGTATCCTTTTATCAGTACTTCTAAAATATTTGATAAAGAATATGGAATTTAATCTCACTCTAGCAGTCTGTGCTTCTCTAGTGCTAATAAATGCCAGTTTTAGCACTGTTAAACGTCTTTTTTGTAGTAGTGAATCCATCTTTCAAATTTCATAATCATAGTACGATACTATAAAAAGTATAATTCTAATGAATTTAAACATGGTTAATGTTGAAAATATTTCATCTTATTCAATTAATTAATGTTGTTTAAACCCTTTAGCCACATTCCTTACTTAATAGGTATTTCCTTTACCTTCTATGTTTATATTTCTCTTGAATACTCATTTTAACCCTACATGATTTACATCTATCAACCAGAACCCAAAATTTGTTTTAATATATAGACTCCATTTCATAATTCATGGATTATTTCCTTCTTACAGATTCTGAGATCTCTACTTCCTATTTTTAGGAGAGAGGTTCATAATTGTCAACTAATAATGAGTCACAATATTCAGTTAATAGAAAACTATATGTCTTTGGTTCTCTTACCTCTCTTGTGCTCATATGCAGTACTTGTGTTTCATGAACAACTTCTTCCATGGAGACCTACGGAATTTTTTCCTCTTCTAAATTTTGTTTATCTTGAGCATCAACATTATCTAAGTCAAATCTCTCCCACTATCCTTTTTGAGGATGTTCTACCTCTTAAGAAATATGGCTTGTCTGGTTAAAATAGCATTCTTATATGATGGATTTTATAGGTAATATCTATTTATTTCCTTGGGATACCTTAAAAATATGAACATTGTGCTCTAATGTTCTAGTTCATTTCATTAGAAGGCCTTCACAAATTCCTCGCAACCCCATACACATGCACTCAACAAAATGGGTTTATTTCCTCTCCATAACTCAAAGGGAATTCCATTTTACACTTTATTTGGTACTTGGTTTGGTGTGTATTTTGTAGTTTTTAATTAATATACCCCAAAAGATAATGGAATATTTTCATGATAGATCATCGACCTTACCATGTATAACAAGGTACGGTTCCTCCTTTCACTAAAACCATCCACTATGGTGTGTAAGGTAGAGTGAGTTGGGATAAAATCCCAAAATCCTATATAAAGTCAATGTACTCTAGGATAATATATTCACCACCTTATTCTTATCAAATATTCTTTATCTTATTTCCAAGTTAAATATCTAATTCTTTCTCAAATTCATTGAATTTCACAATGGAATTGGAGTTATACATCATTAATTAGATATATCCATACCCACTCAAGTCATCACTAAAAGTTATGAAGTATGCATATCCTCCTCCAGAATCAACTGGAAATACTTCACACACATTAGTGTGTACCTAACCTAGAATCTCTATGGCCCTTTCCACTATCCACAAAATGGAACTTTAGTCATTTTTCCTTTTCAACAAGAATGATATCTTTCATGTTTTTAGCTCAAAAGTGTCTAAATAACCATCTTGATAGAGCTTGTCAAATGCTTATAATTTACATTACCAAGATGTTGATTTGATATCAGGGTGTTATATGATTCATGTGAACATGATTTGTTATCAATTTCCAATACTTGGTTCTCATAATTTAATACATAAAAACAATTATTTTAATACTCCATACCAAAAAATCTATTGTCTTATATAAAAGAAGTAAATTTTATTCCAAAATGTGAAAAGAAAACCATCTGCATATTGGAATGACATAGAAATTTTGTTCTTGATAAAATTTGATACATAGTAACAATCCCTTAAAACAAATATCATTCTCATTGGTAACAAAAATTTGTAGTCTTCAGTGGCTAGAGTGCCCATCCATTCACCATTTACAGCTAAAAAATACACCTCTCCTCTATCTATGTTTTGAAATTTACTTGGTCCATGCATTTGGATGCATATGTGAGCACAAAAATCTATATCTAATAAAAAAATTTAGATATTCAAATATTACACCTGATAAAGAATGTACATTTATCTTACCATAAATTTTGGGTGCTCTTCTTCTAGGGGCCACACTTAACTCATGTAAAACATATTGCCTCTTTTTTCCTTTCCTTTTCTTTAGATCTTCCTCTTCTTGAAATAATGATTCTTTGGAAATTTAAACATGTTATTAGTCTTGGGACACTTTTCTTTGGTCTCCCATTTCCTATTCGTGATAAGGATTGTCGGTTTAGTACACCCGGTGTCCTTATCAACATGGAAATCCATGTAAGAAATTATAAAAGACTCATATCAGAATTGCTAAAATTAAAATTAACAATAAAACTAGAGAAGGTCTTAGGAAGTGAGTAAAGTATGATATTTGTGAACAAATTTTCTGGGATTTTAATCCTTAAGATGTATAAGAGTCCAATGTAGCCAATAATATTTACTACATGAGGTCCAACTAGCACTAACTCTCCAATGTTAGTTTTAAACATAGAATTGGAGAGATCGCATGTCTCTCTTGTATTGCCTTCCCATGATAGAGATCCCAAAGGTGAGACATCATGATATACTCATCTATGTACTCATGTTCTGTTAAAATATCATTGGTTATAGATGATAGCATAAAATATTAAACATCTATAGGATCATTCAAATGTTTTCAAAGAGAGATAAATCTTCCTCACTAGACTTATTAACAGATGTATCAGGAATATGTTCATACAACACATGTAATTTCCTTCATGGTGTAGGATAATGTGTAAGTACCGTTTCCATTTATGGAAATTTTTGACGGTGAGAAGGTTATCCTTATCAAGTATATATCGTAGTGATATGTTTGAATTCATTTTTATTTCTATTCCTATAAATAATATGAGTATATTTTTAATACTTTATCTGATAAAATCTGGACAAATAAATAAATATTATATTTATTAATCTCTCTCTATCTAATAGAAACCCAACAACCCTCACCATTGGATTTGTAATATCTCGTTTCTTGGAAAATCTTGTATAAAGGATCCACATTTCCCTTCTCATCAACCCAATTTTTGGTGGTCAAGAAATTTTAAGGGTTTTAGGTGGGCATTACAAATGCCAATTTCATTAACTCATAGTTACTTGATCTTTTGAGTGGACTCCCCAATCCAAAAATCCTGAAATTGGATTTTCCAAACTCTTTCATCTTAGTTACAAAATTTCGTTATTTGGTAGACAAACATTCATGTAAACTAATTTAATTCAACTGAAATCATTCAGTTATAATTCCTTAATAATTGAAAGCACCCCAACTTTGACTGGTTAAGAACTTTTAACTATGATTCAATTTTAACTGATGTTGTGGAAGGCTATACTAACATAATATTTAATAGATGGATTTTATCTTTTATGCATAAATTTAAAATAATTTTATTTATTAAAATATTTTTAATATCTAATATATTTACATAAATAATTAACTTTTTTTAGAAAATATTTATGCATAAAACAATCTATATTTGTTCTATCTTGCATTCTTGTTAATTCATTAACTCATATGATCATGACAGAACATCCATAATTAAATAACCATTAAACGTGAAAGAAATAAAATATTAAATTGGTATGATCACTAACTTTTAATAATTGTTAGTTTATCTAGTGGATGATAAACTAACTATCTACCTAGGGGAAAACACCTCAAACTTTTTAGTTTATCTATATATTTCTCTTGGAATGGTTTCACCATTGCTCAAAACATGAACCTCCACCTCTTACATGGATGCTCCATAAATTACATATGATTTTGTTCACACACAAGTGAGGGTAAGGGTTTTACATAAAAGAAAACATGGACACATAGGTCGTTACATAAACAGAAGAGATATTTCATGCAAGATCACAATTTAATTTAATAATAAATTAAAAGAAACAAATCACATACAAAGGTTTGATCTAAGAGAATGATCATCTACATGTAACAAATAATGCATATAATAAAATTACCATTAAATTATAATAATTATTATTTAAGATAAATCACACTTGAATCAATTAATTCACTTATTTAATTAAGAATTTCTCTTATATTAATTCTCATCAGAATTTCCTTCATATTCCAATCCATAAAAATTTTAAATAAATTAAATAAACTTATTTAAAATTAATCATGTACATAAATGTACCTTGGAGGATACATAGTGAGTACCAATCTGAACAATGAAATATGTATTATACTTGTTTAATGTTTACCCTTGTGACATGTGGCATACACGACATATCAGGCACTTTCATGATGTGTACTATCAACTTAATTATTACATGATTTACATGATTTTTCTATAATGTGTTATGATTCAATGCATGTAGAGTAATGACTATAATATTAATCACCCATGATATTCATATTATAACATTGTGCATAAATTAATAAACCATTTATATATATATTAAAACCTGTCACATGGCCTGTCCTGTAAACTTAATGAACAAACACAAGTACATATTGATAAGGTATGCATAGTATAATAAATTAATTTTTAATTATGAATAATTTGGTAAAAATACATGGTGTGTATATTGGAGCTACACAATGTGTATTTTTCCTCAATTTATATCCACGACACATTTTTTAGGACTCAGCATATAACTAAGCCATGAAAAAATTGGAGCACATGGTGTGTACATGGGTTATACGGCCTGTGGTCTCTGGGTTACATGGCCAGCAATCAAATAGGCAATCTGAAAAGATACATGGCCTTTTGTGACTTAAATGACTACACATGATGTACAAAAGTTACATGACATGTACTCTGGCTCACCATGTACCTAGCTGGCCTGTTCAACAAGTAGTGTAAAATTAAATTCATCATGTGTAATAAACGAATATGGTATTAATTAATTCTGAATTAGTTTTTAGTGAATTAAACATCAGTACATGGTTTGTACCTTCGGGTTACATGTCATGTACTCTTGTGTTATCAGGACAGATTCCTTGGCACCTCCAAATGAGATCTTCAAATTTATTTTTTTCATCAAATTAGTTGATTGGATTATATTTATGTGAAATGAAGAGGATGATGCAGATATTGAAATTGAATAAAATAATGATTAAACTTTAATTGAAAAACAAATTAATTACTCATAAACTAATCAATTATTGTGAAATTAGTATGCATAATTATGTGACCACTTAGAAACAACTTGTTGATTCCGAGCATAGTGGAAGCATGTGATGGGTCATGCGAAACATTGTTTTTTGTGATAATCAAGGATTAATCTGAGATTTTATATGATGTTTAACCTTATGATCATTAGAATTGAATAGAAGAATATATATAAGGGATAAAATAGTGTTACCAAACCCAATATCATCACATATTATTTATAATTATTATAAAAAATTAAAGAATTTCCATACATGAAATTCTTTCCTTGTTGATGGATATGAAAAATGATCTACATAATATCATCATTGTATTGTAGGAATAAAGAAAATATTCCCTCTATCATTTATCCACATGTGTTCCAAAATTCATTGATCTTCTACATAGGAATCTCTAGCTACTAGCATGGAAGATCTTATCACTTGTGTCATTCACCTTTGATCACCCCAAGAATTGCTTCTAAATGATTCTCCTTGATCTCTCTATATTCAAGAGTGGAAGGTTCAAGAAGATCACTCTCATTTCATAGAAGCATTCTTGGAGAAGGGAACTCTCTAAATCTTTGAGAGGATTCTCCAAATTAGTTGTGAACATGAAAACAAATGAATTGGATGTCTTTGAAAAAATAATATACTTGGTTTTATATACCAATAGGGTTAGAAATAAATATTTTCACAAGTTCCATTTAATATTTATTTAATCCATGTGGAATCCCGTTCCTATAATAATAATAATATTATTATTTCTTGATATGGCCTAAACTCATGAATTAAAATCAAAATATTATTTATTCAAATAATATTAGATAAATATTATTTCTCACTAGACCTATAAACATGGTACTGCATTCCTCCATAATATTAATCGGGCCTTGAATAATTACTATTTATTTTTTAAATAAATATCAAATCATTATTCAGTAAAAAATAAATTAATATTATATTCACTGAATAAAAATTAAATATTTATTAAATATTTCACTCATATAATATTCTTTCGAATAACTAGTTACTGAATATATTAAATCAATAAAAAATGAATAATTATTAAACCATGTGTGAGAGTACTATTTATTCAAATTTTAAAATAATAAATAATAATATATTATTTAACTGAGATTCTGGATACACTTAGTGTGTGACACTTTAGGCCTCCTTCTCAGTGGAATTAAGTGAAGTAGACTAATGACCAAGATAGCGTATAGACACACAATAAGGAAAACATGGGGAAATAATTTAATACCTCAATGACATAATACCTCATATGGATTCTTTCAATGTAATATAATATCATTATTGTGATATCTCAAATCATACAGGTTGCATGATATTTCCATAAATCTATTTGTTCGATGTCTCTTAATTTGACCTTCAAGAAATTATCCTTGCCTATAGAAAACCATGTACATATATTTATTTAGGCTATACCATTACCATAAAAGGGAATTAGATATCAAATTTCATTAAATAATTGACGGGAAAAATCCTTTCTCACAATATCCATTAATTTAATATTACCCATGACGCACCCAATGTATACAACCTCACTGCGAACAGATATCAGCACAGTTTTAATCAATACATAAATGTTCTTGAATTGTAATATCCATTAATAATAATCATAAATTCTATTTACCAATACACACATCTTTAGATAAGAACATATAATGAAACATATATATGTGAATTTCCTACTAGAGGGTCTCGTTCTCATAATATCTTTCACTAGATATTACCAAGGGTGTACAGCAGGAGAAGATGCCTCAAAGCCATATGAGTCTTCACCCCTGATAGCCTGTATCATTTTTGTTTCTCAAATGATTTCATTCATCCATAGAACATATATTTAATAATAATTTCATATCATTTTTGGTTTCCTATCATAGTGGGGAATGGTATGATATTTTAGTGAAATAACTACTCATAGGAAATAATCACATGATATGTTATGAAGAATAAAAATCATGATGTGATAAGCTGTTTATTAATATTCAAAATAATTAATAAATGTTATCATAAAGTTCTTTGAATTAAGTTCTAGGGAACCAAATACTATAATATTCCCTTCTATGCTTGGTGTTTCATATCATTTACACTATCAAAAACAATGTTCTTATTTTAAAATCATGTGGTGTTATATTATCCCCACCTTTAATAAAATTAATCCTCCTAATTTAAAAATGATCTCGCTAATAAAGGGTTTTATATTTGAAAATTAATTTGTTAAAAACCCACATTATAAAAGGGTTAATAAAACATCTTCCTGATAAGCATGAAATAGAAGTACAAAGTCATATAGTAAAACACATAACTAGGTTTTTATGTAAGAGAACATTGGTGGAAAGTGAAGATATGTACATTTAAGAAAATAAAAAATAAATATATATAAAGATAAAGGTCACTAATCTCCATAAATTATGTGATCAATGGAAAGTTAAGGGCCTCAAAACCATAAATCTGTGATGATTTAATAGACCATCTAATTCATTCGATATGAATGTAATATGATATATTTTTTGTAAAGATATCATTTTCTGAAAGATTGAGAATTATTTTACATTATAAGAATATATAGAAATATACTTAATATGATTCTGTTTCGTAAAAACAATTTCTCCATTTGGATGTTCTTTGATAAATTTCTAATTCTCCCCTTTCTCCAAAAAATGAATATCCCAAAATTTATTTTTTATTCCAAAAGCACTAAAATTTACATATAATGGATCGTGAGACCCATAAAAGAGTCATTAGTCTTTCCATTTGTGTTTAACTAATTTTCAAAACAAATATTGTTAGAAAAAGTTATCCAATATAATAAATTAATATCTAAAACTCAAAATTTACACTATTGGTTCATCATTAATATTTACTCATCAAATAGTTTAAAAACAATGACATATTAACTAGACATCATGTAGGACAGTGGTAGGTGTGAAACCCTTATCTTCCATCGGTTATGGGTTCATGCCTCTTGGATTTTCCCGATGCAACATGTCATCCCCTAGCATGTGGGATATCTATTTTTAAACAATATTAATAAAATTCCTATAATGTTCTCTAAAAATATATATTACATCCTTGAGATAGAGATAATTATTAAATAACCTTTTTACTAACGTTTTAAAAACAATCCACAATATATAAATACAACATCCATTTTATTTTAACATAGTTCCTTCCTTGGTCTCGGGTATAACCTTTAGAAGTGGGAACTAACTCAGATAATTCCTATGTTCTCCATATTTAAGACTGTAAAGAATAAACAGATCCTTAGAGTGGGATTTATTCCATTACAATATACTCTTCAGTTTTCCTCAATATTTATTTGTTTTATGACCTTCCTTTCTATAAATAAATCATTTTTACTTTATATTGGGACACTTTCCTAGGGGTATTCATCCACATTTCTTAGATGGAAATCAAGCCTTACTTCCTCTATGGTCTCTAGCACTCGAGTTCTTGGAGAAATTCATCCTTACCTTCTTTATTGAGTCTAGAATATGGTAAAATTATATGTTGTTAATCAAATTTTAAGAAACTTATTAGGAATAATCATGAAATATTTCACTCATGTCATCATCCTATTTGGTTACTCATAGTCACTATATTGTGTTTCATGTTCAATATTAAATTGATTCCTTCTGGTTCCATACATTGATTTAAACCAAAAAGTATATTCTGAGCTACAACAATCATAGTGGGAAAACCGTATAATAATTTATAGGATATCTAAATTATGACTCCATATTATCAATATAGGACACCATAGGTTTGACCTAGGTCTATCATTGTCACCATCTATTCAAATCCTTAATAATGGTTTGAAAAGAAAATGTGAATTGTCATAAGCATATCCCCCAGGAGTGTCAAACCAGGTGGGTGGTAAGGCATGTCGTCATTTACTATGTATCACATGGGTCAAGCTTGACATTCCTTTTTTAGAGTTATTACCTCTTGGTACATCTATTCCAAAATCCCATCCACTTATAGTATCCATATATAGGTGAATTACAAGAAAAACAATACAATTTATGCCTTAACAAAACATTGGGAAGTTCATATACTTATCCTCAAGGTTTTTCATATGGTTTTGTTCTATAATCACTATTTTCCTAAATATATCTCCCAATGTTTCTACTAATCATCCTAAAATACCTACTGTAGTGACCTTGACCCCTGTAGCCTGGTGCCAATGCATGCTTTATTACATTAACATATGATACAACGAGTTGAATCTGGAAGGAATGAATAGTTAATAGTCTTGGTACACTAGATACATACTTGAGTCTCATATTACATTTGAACATAAAATTCACAACAATTTTTTTTTCAAGAATAGAATTATTCCCTATATAATATCCTTTCATATTAGTCATATTAAAATTCATGGAATCCTGTGTAAAGAAAACAAAATAAGGGTGATCTCAAATGATCAATAAGGTCTATGTATAACAGAATCTGTCATGAATCAATAAGAATAAAAAATATAGAGAGGTAAATAATTGAAAACACATTCCATTTAATCATTAAAATAAAAATTAAGTGTTTCCAGAAATAATATTAACAAAAAAATATCATATATAATAATCAATATGGAAAGGTAAATAACTGAGAACACATTTCATTTAATAAATAAATTGGATATCATAATTAAATTTGGAATAATCAATATGGTAAGGTAAATAACAGAAAATTAATGCAATTTAATCAATAAAGTAAGAATGAAATGAATCCAGATATAATATCATGGTGGAAATGTAATGGATACTAATAATTCAAATCTTAATGAAGGTGTTTCTTATTTTTTGGATAACATGATTTCAAGAAGCATGATACCTCTAGCGTGAAGACCTTTCACAATATTTTTTATTCTATAGTTAAAAACCTCAATAACTCATAATGGTCTCAGATTTGGATGAATGAGATGGAATTTATTTTCCATTGGTACTAAGCTCATGTAGAAATGAATTGGGATTTCATGCTGAGTGCATTAAAGGTCGGTCACTGTTGAAAAAAGTTGTATTAGCTGGGGAGGGATTGAAATTTTGGGATTGAGACTTGGGATTTAAAAATTAATGGGGTTTAATGTCCTAGTGCCTCTGGGTCTACGGACTATTTAAATGCTACCCCTAAACTATTAAAAATGTAATAATCCAAAATCAATAAAAAATTTAATTCTTCGGGAATTCAGGCTATAAGTAAAAACCTATTTAATACTATCTCAACTTGATTGTCACATGATATCTACTGATGCATCAAGGGAATATATAATGTTAGTCCCCACACATCACTATAAGTCCAAATCATTCCTCATATATCAAGAAACCGATTTAATTTACGACTAATGTTCTTTATCATCAAATATCCATATTGAGTAATGAATATGGATTTATTAATATATCCCTAAATAAAAAAATAACATTCAATGTATACATCATGTGTAGAAATTATTAATGGTTTTAAGAATAAACATATCCATGATATATAATATGGATTTTTAGGGGAAATTTAATTTCTTATGATCACGTGAAAGTGAATAATTTAGGGGAAAGTTAATGATTACCAAAAAGGAATCAAGGAAGTGAGTGGTAGTAATTTCCTTGCTCAAAATTATCATAAACCATCCATAGAATGAATAAGGATAGTATTAATACAACATAAAATCATTGGAGTAAGAAGAAGTGTTTGATTTAATTGATGTATATAAATACCCAAAAAAATATATTTAAATCATTCTTATGGAAAATTTCCTTTTCATTTTGAAAATAAATTTTTTAAAACATAATGTTTTTGAAAATAATTTACTTTGGAAATCATTAAAAAAAATTATTTACTGATTATTGGGAAAATATTTTCCTTTAAATGTATCCTTATAAAATTAAAAAAAATTAATGAAATGATAGTGGATAAATCCTTACATATGGTACAAGATAAAATGAACATTCCATTTTCATTACAAAAATGTTATAATGTGCCTTGTTCGGAAAATAAAAAGGGGATTCCTTTCATATTTTTGGTAAAATCCAAATAGACATTTTTTTAAAATTAAATTAATATTCCTTTAAAAATATTATGAAAAAATGAACCATATAAATCATTTTGAATAGGTTGAAAACATTTTTGGAAACCATTATAGAAAACATGATTTTGGAAGAAACCATATTTTTTATTGAAGAGAGAAATGAAGTCGGATTATCTTGGAAACGTTTTATCAATCAATTTAAGTTACAATGAGTAAAAAATGGTACTATTACTTTTAAAAAATCTTTAATAACTATATGATAAGAAAACAAAAGTGTTTGTTAATCAATGATCAAATATTGGTCTGGTGATGAAGAAGGATTTCAAACTATCCAATGACTAAAATAATGAATGTGTTTACTTTAGAGGATAATAAAGGGTTCCAACTAATGAATATCCTCATAATAGATTAATTTATCTTTGTTCTTCATGTCATTTCTTTCATATTTTTAATTCAACTTAGTTAAATCTACATCCAGTGTCTTGTTGTGAAAACATTCATGTACCTATAAATGTTTTTCATGTAAATTATAGTCATATTGAAATTTAAATCATTTTTGTCTTCTATATTTTAACAATCTTATTTTTGGTTCTTTCTTAACTATTCTTATCATTTCCACTTTTGAATATGATGATGAGGATGAATCATAGGAGGAATATGATATCTCTAAACTAGAAAAGGTGTTTTACAACTTCCCATTCTTCATTTTCTTTATCTATTTTATTGTATTGATGACAGCCTAGCTTATTATATCTAAGTCCCCGGATTTGTTTTTCCTAACATACTGACACCACTTATGAAAATTTGTTTTATTTTGAAATCTTTCATCGAAGTCATTCTATGTTGAAGCATGGTGAAAAGTGACACTGGAAGGACGTTTTATGATTTGTTACAAAGGGTTATGATATTAAGGTGTGAGATTCACTTTTAGGGGAGGATGATGGTATTTATAGAATGTGATTTTCTCTTTGGTTCAATTTAGGGGTCTAATATGGTTACATCCAAGACAATTCTTCCAAAGGAAACTCCTCAAAACTCTTATCCCCATTTTACTTTTTATATGATGAATAAGAATCCTCCCACTCTATAAGGAATGCCCCAAAATATTATACCTAATTGTAAATAAATTCAATGAAATGAAAAAGGGAACACATGATTGATTCACTCACATTTATTTTGGGAGATAAATTCACTTCCAACAACACTTGTAAATCATTGTCTAAGAGATTTTTAAAGATATGAATGACCTTTTGAAACATAATCCATGTTGAGATCACCACACTCCACCTTCACATTAATAAAATAATATTTATGTCAATATAATTCAACCTTGAATAAAACATCATATTCTTAAAATAATTAATTTTACTTTTGTTTTCAATCTAATCACAATTGAATATATGATTTCTAGTGTCAGGTCTCCATGTGATGATTTTGTCCAATGAATTTGATTTTTAGCTTGGGATTTCATAACATACTCAAATTTCATTATTCTGTTTACCTATTATTGTTCCAAATAGCACATATCCCTTCAATGAATAACTCAATTTTAGAATTTAGACATTCATTCTCCAATGTCACCTTCCCAATTAGCATCTGAAAAAAACATACACCTGAATTGATTTATCTTTGTTATACTCATGTCATACTCAAGAGTTCTCTTAATATAACATGTAAGGATACAAATTTTTTGAGTTTTAAATTAATTTGAATTTTTATTATTAGATTTATTAATTATGAATTTATAAGTTAAACAGGGTTGTAGGTGGAATGAGTGAGGATGGAAGGAATAAAAATAATGGGTCTTGGTGCTAGAGAAGCATGGGGTACCTAATGCACTGTATTGGGTACCCAGTAGTCTCATGGGGCTATGAGAGACTACTATCAACCATAAAGAATGGTTGGGGAAAAACATCCAGATATCTTATGGTCACCAAATTTTTTATGTACCCCAATCAGGTACTCGGTAGGTATAATGTTGAATTTTAAAAAAAATTATGTGTATAGATTTCATTTTGCATATTTAATTTATAACTAAAATGGGTGTTGTGATATTTCTTGAAGAGGATGAACTAACAACCCCTCTTTTCATTTATCATTCCCATTAATCCCCTAAATCATACATGCTTCCCTCTTTTAGGTATATATTTTGTAGGTAAAATCTCATCTATTTTAGCAATATCTCTTTGGTTAGACCACTTTTACTTCCTTTAATTTCTTCTTCTATCTCTGTGTAAGAAAAATAAATCCCCAATCATTGTTTCTGTTCTATTTTTTTAAAATATTTAGACAATTGTGGTGATTCATTTCTTTTACATCCCATAAATGGACTTTTAAATGTTCATCAATAGAAGACCCCTCCTCTCCATCAAAATATTGTAGTTTTTATGTTTGAATCAACATAAGGTAGAGTGATATTTATCTAAAATTACATTTTATACTAAAAATATCATCTTAAAATATTTTCCTTTTAAATTAATTTAATTAAACGATTTTTATTTCATATTAATGTTTTCATTTTTCTTTGATAAAATTTATTGAGTTAAATCAGGTTTTTACTATTATTTACTCTAAATCATTACTATGATATGTTTACAATTAATTTTATGAGTTAGGTAACTATTTATTTATGATCTGAATTGTTTTATTCAACTTATTTTGATAGATTGTGTTTATAATAGGGATGACCTCCAATAAAAAAGAAAATGAAAAAGAAAATTCCACCATAACATGTTTATAAAGGTTCTTTATGTTATAAATATTATAAAGGCACTAAAATGGGATTTTTATTGTATGATATACACTGTTTCATAGCATTTGATAAGAATGTTATAGATACCTCAAATTATAATATCCTCATATCCCATACTGTATTTACCCCAACCCCAGTAGTCCAGAGTCGGTTCCTACTTTATTGCGTTGGCATAAGATAAAAGGAATCACATCTTTAATGACCAAATAATATTGTAGTCTTGGTAAATTAGATACATACTTGGGACCCATATTACATTTAAATATTGAAATTACAACATATTTTTTTCAATAACAACATTATTCCCTCTAGCATATCCCTGTGTATCACTCATAGTAAACTTCAGGGAGTCTTGGGGAAAGGTAAAAAAAGGTTGTGAAAAAATGATTAGTAAGGTTTAGGTACAAAAGATGATATCATGAATCAATAATAATAATCAATATTATAAGGTAAATAACTAAGCACACATTTCATTTAATCAATAAACTAAAGATGAAGTGCATCCTGAGAAAATATCAATACAAAAATCTCATGGATAATAATCAATATGTCAGGGTAAATAATTTACCAGACATTCCATTTATTCAATAAGTTTACTATAATAATTAGATAAGGTATAATCAATGTGATAAGGTAAATAACTGAAGACACGTGACATTTAATCGATAAAATAATAATGAAATGAATGTAGAGATAATATAATTGTGAAATATTCATTGATAATAATAATTGAAATATTAATGAATGTAATGCTTAATTTTTGGATTCCATGATCTTAGGCATCATGATACCTTTACCACTAAGAACTTTCACATTATGATTTATTCTATAGTTAAAACCTCGTTTAATCTTATCTTAACTTGATTATCTCATGATACCTACTGATTCATCTAGGGGATATATAAAGATAGGACCCACCCATCACATGTAGTCCAAAAAATTCCTCATATATAAAATAATTGATTTAATTTATGACCAATTTTCTTTGTTATAAAATATACATATTGAGTAAATAATATAGATTTATCAATATTTTAGAAGATAAACGAATAATGTTAAAAATAACATTGTATGTAGAAATTTTATACGGTTTAATAAATAAATATATCCAAGATAAATAATATGGATACTTAAGGTAAATTAAATGTCTACTAATCATATGATATTGAATAATTCATGAGAATGTTAATTACTACAAAAATAAATCAAGGAAGTGAATGTTAGTACTTTCCTTGGTCAAAATGATCCTAAACCATCCGTTGAACGAATATGGATGGCACCAATACAACTTAAACCCAATGGTGTAAGAATAAGGGGTTGTTGTTGATGAATAGAAATATCATAAAATATTTTTAAAAACATTATTGAGGAAAATATTCTTTTCATTTTGAAAAATAATTTTTTAAAAACATAAAACATTTTAAAAATCCCCTTCTTTGAAAATCACATTAAAAAACAATGAATTTATGGAATACTAGGAAAACATTTTCTTTTAAAAGTGCCCTTATAAACATGAAAAGTATGCTTTAAAGAAATGATAGTGAGTAAATTGGTACATTCTATACATGTTAAAAAGAACATTTCTTTTTCATTGTAAAAAGGTTATAAGGTGACTTATTCAGAAAATATTAAGAATATTACTTTCACATTTTCAGTAAAAGCAAAAAATCATTGTTTTTAAAATGACATAAAGATTAATTTTAATTTTTTTGTAAAAATGCTGTTAAAAAATAATTCGTATGACATAAAAACATTTTTGAAAACATTTTTAGGAAATAGGGTTCTAGAAGAGAATATATTTTTGACTGAAGAGTGAAATGATGTTGGATTTTCATAGACACATTTTATCAAATAATTTTAGTGTAAAAGTGTGGAAAATAATAATAATAATAATAAAAATATCATTAAATAATTATGAAATTTTTAAATCAATTATAATTTTATACCAATCATGAAATGTGATTATGAAAAATGAAGTATGCTACGAACATGGAGACGGTAGACCATACAAACGCTTGAGAAATGTTTTCATTTTTCAATTATCATTATGAAAAGGATGTGAGTAATATTTTATCCTAAAAAATAATAATAATTTCATAAATACCATATTTAATTTTTAAATATATTAATATATATCATCCATTGGTGTGAGGATAAAAAAATCCTCAATGCTTCGTGAAGGTGATAGTCTGCACATACAGGAGTGATGTTATCATCTTTACATGAGTGAAAAGGAAAGAAATAAAATAATATATATAATAATTAAATATTGATAAATATGTAATTAATATAATAATTATGTCATTTATATCACATATAATAATTAACTTTATCCATATCATCATCAATGTGAAATGTTAGTGAAAGCTGAATAACATTACTTCGTGAGGCAGTAGTCCACCGTACACACGAGAGACCTTATAGTTTATACTAAAGAATGAAAGGTAAAATGATATATATGATATAATGAATCCATAGGTATAAATATATTATAAATATCTAATATATACTTTATATATATAATCATACCCACTGTGAAAGGTGGTAATGGAAGAACAAATGACATCGGTTCGTGAGGTGGTAGTCCGCCATACATGCGAATGATGATTCTTCAAACCATTTGATGGATGTGGAGGTTGTTATAGGTAATTTAATTTTTATAAAAAGATACCAGTATATGGAATATACTGAGGTTATTAGATCAACATGGTTTAATAATAATTGAAGGCAGTGGGGAAATAAATAATATAAAGATGCTTCTTGAAGAATATTACCTCTTCTTCGGGTATCCTCCTTAGGATCACACTAAAGCCTTCCTAGGTCACATTTTTTTGCCAAAATAAGGCTTCTAGGATGATAGGAGGGATGTTGGGATGTGATTTGGGTAGGTATGGGCTAAACCAAATAGGTGTGAAGGTGTGAAGAATAGAGGATAGGGGGCGCCATTTATAAGTGGGGGAGAGGACACACATAGTATTTTTAAAATCAATTGAGTGATCCCAGGTTTTCCATATGTCACATGGTTCCAAAATCGACTATTATCAAAACATAGAGATTTAGTGGTCAAAATATGAACATAAATAGTTCTTAGACATGTTTATAGTTTATTTTTACATCATTTTTCAAGAGATTTGTCAAGATATGCATGACCCATAGAAAAATACTTCATGCTGAGCTCACCACACCCCACATTTACCATGATGGAGTAATTTTTGATGTAAAATATTTCAACCTTGAATAATGCATCAGATTCATTGACATTTTAATTACAGTTTGGTTTTATCATCCAATAACCAATAAATATTTTATTTCCAATCTTAGGTCTTTAAGCTATGATTTTTTCTAACTAATTTGAGTTGTATCTTATGATTTCCTAACATACTCAACTTTCCTTAGCTGATTTCACCTACCCAATTAGGACATGAAAACCCATAATGGTGAATATATTTATTTTTTATAAATTAATTCATACATGATAATTCTTTTAATATAACATGTATTGATCTATATCGTTTGAGTTTTAATTTAATTTAATTTTTTATTATTTGATGATAAATTGTGCATTAGTTGATAAACATGGTCAAAGGAGGAATGGGTGAGGAATAAAGGAAGGAAAATGAAGGGGATGGTGCTAGAGAAGCATGGGATTCAAAATGGCACTGTATTTGGTACCTAGTAGTATTGAGGGGGTGGGAGAGGATACTTTCACCCATTGGTTGGTTAATAAGAACAAAATATCCTATCGTCATTGAATTGTCGATGTACCCCAATCAAGGACTCAGAAAAAATAATGTAGATTTTTTAAAAAAAATTAAGGGAAAAGATTTCATTTTACCTATTATATTTATAACTACAAGTATGGCTTTGATATTTCTTGAAGTGGATGACCCAATAACCCCTCTCTTAATTCTCCCATTCCCTTTCATATCCCAAATAATCCAATCTTCCATCTTTTAGTTATATCTTTCATAGACTATAGCACAACTATATTATAACATGCCTATGGTTAGACAACATTTCCTTACTCTAATTTATACTTCTTAATATATATAATAAAAATAAATCCCCAATCTTCAGGTATCTTCTGTTCTTCAAATATTTAGTCAATTGTTGTGATTATTTCTTTTTACATTATTTAAGTGGACTTTGACATGTTAATCTGTAGGATACCCCTACTCTCCAACAAACTATTATAGTTTTTATGTTTGTATCAACATGGTGTAGAGTGATATTTTACTAAAATTATGTTTTATACTAAAAATATCTTCTTAAAATATTTTCCTATTAAATTAATTTAATTAAAAGGTAGATTGATTTCTTGTTATGATTTTCATTTATTCTTTGATAAAATTTCTTAAGTTTAATCATGTTGTTCACTATTATTTTCTCTAAATCCATGATATAAACTTTTTATCTTGCATGTTATAAGTTGGGTAAATATTTATTTGTTCCTTAAATTTATTTCAATGACATATTATAGTAGATTATCTTTATAATATGGACGACCTTCTACAAAAGGTATATGCATAAGAAAATCCCACCACAACTTTTTTATGCAGGATCCACAATTTATAAATGATAGAAATGCACTAAAATAGGTTTTTTATTGTATTATATACCATATGTTTTAACCTTTGATAAGCATCTGATTCATACCATAGATTATGACATCCTCATATATTATATTATAGTGATCCAAACCATAGTATCCTGCAGCTAGTTCCTACTTTATTACATTGGCATAGGATATATGGAACCACATCTTGAAGGTATGAGTAGTTTATAAGACTTGGTAAACTAGATATATACTAGATTCCTATTTTACATTAGAATATAGAAATTACCACACATTCCGAGAATAACATTATTCCCTCAAGAATATCCCAACGTATTAGTCATACTAAATATTATGGAATCCTGGGGAGAGGGAAAAAATGGTGAGTTCAAATGATCAGTAAGGGTTAGGTAAAGCAAAATCTATCATGAATCAAAATTCAATATCTATATGAGAAGTTAAATAAATGAACACAAATGTCATTTAATCAATTAACTGAAATGTAAGTCTATACAAAGATAATATCAATATGAAAATCTCATAGATAAAATCAACATGGAAAGGTAAATAATTGAACACACATGAAATTTAATCAATAAATTTACTATTATAGTTATTTTAGGCATGATCAATATGAAAATATAAATAAGCTAAAACACATGCCATTTAATCAATAAACTAATAACAAAATGAATCCATAGATAATATAATTGTGAAAATATCATTGATAATAATAACTACAATTTTAATGAAGGAAATGATTAATTATTGGACACCATGATATCAGGAATCATGATACATTTTACATAATGAAAATTCATAAGATAGTTTATTCTATGGGTAAAACACATTTAATGATATCTTAACTTCATTGTCTCAAGAGAATTACTGATGCATTGAGGGTCTATATAATTTTGGAACCCACCTGTCACTACAAGTCCAAAAAATTACTCATATTTTGAATAATCGATTTATTCCAAGACCAATGTGCCTTATCATCAAATATTCATATTGAGTAAAGAATATATATTTATTATTATTTCCCAAGATAAACAAATAACTTTCAAATTAAACACTTTGTGTAGAAATGATAGATGGTTAATGATATAAATATATCCTTGATAAATAATAAGGATATTTAGGGAAAATTTAATATACAGTGATCACATGATATTGAATAATTTAAGGTAATGTTAATGAAGGCTAAAATTAATCAACAAAGTGACTGTCATAACATTTCTGTGTCAAAAAGATCACAAACCATTCATACAAATAACAAGCATAGTAATAATAAAACACACACACATTGGAGTAATCATAAGGGGTAGTTGTTATTGATAAATATAAATATCATAAAAGGATATTTAAAAAAATTATTGTAGAAAATATCCTTTTCATTTTGAAAATCAATTTTTTAAACACATAAAACATTCTGAAAATCCTTTTCTTTGAAAATCACTTATAAAAATATATAATTTCCAGAATATTGAAAAAAAAATTTATTTTAAAAGTAACCTTATAAAATTGAAGTGGAATCTTCGAAAAATGATTGTGGAAAAATATTTACATGTCATAAAAGATAAAATTAACATATATTTTTCATTGTAAAAAGGTTATAAATTTCATTGTTCTGAAACTGACTAAAATATTCCCATCACATTTTCTATAAAATAGAAACAAAAATTATTCTGAAACTAAATAAATATTCCTTTGTTTTTTTTGTAAAAATTCCATTAACAAATAATTTTGAAAAGGTAAAGATATATTTAAACAATTTTAGAAAACATGGTTTAGGAAGAAGACAGATTTCTGACCAAAGAGAGGTATAAAGTTAGATTTTCTTAGAAATATTTTATCATTTAATTTAAGGTAGAAAGAGTGGAAAATATGACTATTAATTTAAAAATATCATAAAATAATTATCATATTTATAAATCGATTGTACTTTTAAAACTGAACATGAAATTTGATTATGAAAAATGAAGTACACTACTATCATGGAGACGATAGATCGTATGTACTCATGAGTAACATTTTCATTTTTTAATGACCATTATGGAAAGGAAGTAAGTAATAATTTAACCTTATATAATGATAAAAATATCATGGATATCATATTAATTCTTTAAATATATATTCATATATACCATCAATGTGGTTTGGTGATAAAAAGAGAGCCACATCGCTTCGTTAAGGCTGTAGTCCACATATACACGAGCGATGTTATTATCATTACATGAGTGAAAAGGATAGAAAAAGTGATAAATATTATATTTAAATAATAATTAAAATATCATTAGTATCATAATTATTTCATTTATATCACATTTAATAATAAACATTATCCTTATGACATTCTATGTCAAGCGTTAGTGAAAGATGAATCACATCGCTTCGTGAGGTGGTAGTCCACCTTACACACGGGAGATGTTACCCCATCTCCAATGGAATGTAAGGTAAAAATATATATATGATATAATGACTAAATATTTATAAATATTTTATAAATATCAAATATATACTAAATATCCTTCATCATATCCAACCATGAAAGGTGGTAATGTAAGAATTAATGACATCAGTTCGCGAGATGGTAGTTTGTCATACACACGAATGACTATTTTGTAACTCATTTGATAGAAGTGGAGATTTATGTAGGTCATGAAAATATTATAAAAAATAATATTATATGGAATATACTGATGTTATTATACTATCATGTTTTAACAAGAATTTAATGAGTTGGAGAATGATATATAATAAAGATGCTTTCTGAAAAACATTAACTCTTCCTTAGGTATCCTCCTTAGGCTCACAATAAATACTTCCTAGGTTATATTTTTGAATATAAAATCCTTATAGGATAAGTTTAGGTATTTGGGTAAGTGATTTGGGTAGTTATTTTATGAACAAAATAGGTTTTAAGGTGTGAAAAAGATATGATAAGGGTGTCCTTTTATTAATGGGGGAGAGGACACACTTGATATTTTTTAAACAATTTGAGTGCTCTCATGTTTTTCATATGTCAAAACGATCCAAAATGAACTATTATCAAACATTATAGTTTTAATTTTCAATATATTTTTATTTAATAGTTGTTATAGAGGTGTGTAGGTCATTTTTACACTTATCTTTTCAATTTAACCCCTCAGTTAACCCATTTTTTCCTTAATCACAGTAAATATTTTTTACTGAATTCATAGTTAATTTTTCTAAAAAATTAATATGACCTTATGAGACACTATAAAATATAATTAATTAAAATTAAATTCATAAAATAGAAAAATTTGAATTTAAAATTAATCTCATAGACTAGATGAGAAAGCAGGTTTTTAAAGGGAAAATGTTCAAAAGTTTGCAAAGTTTTTTATCTAAATTCAAAATGAAATTGATTGCAATGAAAAAAATTGGTCAAATTGATATATAATTGAACTAATTTTACTCTAAACCCAATTTAACCAATAATTTTTCATTATAAATTATATAAATGAAAATACAATCATCAATTAAAATTTTGTATTTTTCACAATTCATCGAAAAATGAAACTTCTCATGAAACTTATTGATAATAACCCTATGATAAATTTGGTATTATGATTTAAAAAATTAATTTTATATTTTAAAATAAATTTTGTAAAAGTGTTTAAATTAAAATAAAATTATGTGCGTAAAGCACCACTAATCCTCTTCTTAGAAAAATACTATTTTTTCATAAAATATTTTTTATTTTAAATGATTCTCATTTAATTACTAATAAATATATAATTAATAAGTTTGTGTAATGTAAATATTTTCATAAGTTATTTAATACTATTCATACCTGATATTCCAGTGGCTATGCAATGACTACCATATTAAATAATAATATTAATAGTATATTGTTATTCGGTAGAACATGGTCTTGCGGGTAACGTAAGCTATGAAAGAAACAGGTCATTGAATTTAAGACAATATAAAATCAATGTTGCATGTAACAAAATATATTCAATTTATTAGAAAATAAATATATAATAATGTTTTGGGTGTTAATTTTCTAGGTTTCAGGCACAACAGAAGTGTGAAATGGGTCATGTACAACTTTTCTTTTGGTTATGATCGATGATTAATCTGAGATTTTATAGGGTGTTGAATTTCATGATTAATGAAATTGAATCAAATAATACAGACAAGGTATAAGATGCTGAAACCTATCATAAGATATCACATATTATTTATAATTAAATTAAGAAAATAAAAAATTACATTGCGTAAAATTCATTTTTCATTGATGGATCTGACAATGGATCTATGTCATACCATCATTTTTTTGATGGAATGAAGGAAAGATTCCCTATAGTGGTGATCTAAATGTGTTTCAAAAATATCCAAACATCACCGTTGTAATCGTTAGGTGCTAGACTGGAAAAGCCTATTGCTTGTACTAATCACCTTTGATCACCATGAGAATCACTTCCTAATGATTCTCCATGATCTCTCTATACATAAGAGTGAAAGGTGGAGGAAGATCACTATGTATTCCTGGGAGAATTCTGGGAGAAAGGAGATCATTATAGCCTCGATAGGAGTCTCTGGATTCACTGTGCACAACAAAAAAATGAATTGGTATTCTTTGGGAAAATAATATAATTGGGTTTATATACCACTAGGGTTAGAAATAAATAATTGCATAATTTTTCATCAATATTTATTTAATACCTACTGAACCCCATGTCCATAATAATAAAAATATTATTATTATTATTATTATTTATCAACTTTCGCTAAACTCATGAATTAAAATTAAATATTATTTATTCAAATAATATTCAATATATATTATTTCTCACTGAACCTAAAAACATGGTAAGCTATTCCTCCATAAAATTTATAGGGCCTTTAATAGTGAATGTTTATTTGTTAAAAAAATATCATTTCATTATTCACCAATAAATAAATAAATATTATATTCACTAAATATAAAATAAATATGTATTAAATATTCCACTCACATAATATTGTCTCTAATAACTAGTGTCATAATATATGTGATCAAGAACACATGAACAATTATTAAACCATGTGTGGTAATAAGGTTAATTCACTTTGTTATATAGTATATAATATTATATTATTTCACAAAGAATCTAGATACAGATAGTGTGTGACCCTATAGATATCTTTCTTAATGGCACTAGGCAAAGCATCCTAAAGTCCAAGGTTAGCATCTAGTAAAATGTCAAGGAACCCATAGAGAAATAATTTAATGATGCAATGGAATAATTGTAACACCCGAGATTTTTATGAGAAATATTTTCTTTTTATGTTATGTAAATCATCAAAGGAATATTTCCCTACACACAACACTATCTTGGCTTGCTTTACATGCAATCTCGACCTTCCTCGATAGCTTGCATTGTACACAATGCTGAGTTTCACTAAACAGCGATATGCTATTAAAATATTATATAAAATAGCTGTTATGAATAGTAATAACCACTTTTTGAAATTTTATGAATTTTATCATTCAAAATGGACTTCATTTTTGTATTCGAAATACCAAAATTAGCCTAGGGTTAAATTTTGGTATTTTTCTAAAAACATTCAATTTTTGATGAATAGTGAAACCACTAAGTGGTAGTTAAAAAACCGAATTCTGCATAAAACATAATTTTACCGCTTCTGTGAATGGAATTTCAAAAATCCGAGAGACATGGTTGATATCAGTAAGTAAAATTTGGTCCAATGAGATGAAAATAAATTTTGGTGAATAGTAACTTTTTATTTTTTTTACCGCGGTTAATATTAAATTGGGTAATTAAGGGTAAAAATGATATTACTATTACCCTAACACATGTCCTATTTCTATTGGATAAGTTTAATTCGACCAAAAAAAACCTTATTAATATAATATTACCATTTAGGTCCACTTGGATTAGATTAGGACATTTAATATTATTTTATTTAAAGAATAGTTAAAATAGTTAAAATCAATGTTTAATAACTAAAACATTTTTTATATAGGGTTATACATAAGATAAATTCGATTATAAATATTCATTATAAAGATAAAAATATTTCCTACATAAGGGTATTTTTTTTATAATTTTTAGACTTTATATAATTTAATTTATTTATGACACAATGATGATGCAGTAATTTCTTTATTAAGAAAATATTAACATAATTGATGTTATAAATGCCCAAATAAATGCAATTTGAGACTTTTTATGAATTAAAATAATTTTATTGGTTAATATTACATGTTAGTGTGGATTTATGTAACTTGGTTAGAACTTATCATTCTTTTATTAATTTCATAAAAATCATGTACCAAATAGTGTCAAAATTGACATAAAATAGTTTTTAAAACAAATATTATATTAATAATTGTTATTAAATTCCTAAAAATCTATGGTTAGGCCAAATGAATTATATAAAGATATATATATTAATAATTAACCACTTGGGGTTCTTTTGGCATGTTATAGTATGTGTATTAACCATATAGTGTAAGAAAACAAAAAGACACGGTAAAAGTTAAATTATTTAACTTTGAGTTAAATCAAATTGATAAGGTTAAAATAATAATCTAAACATGTATAAATCATATTGGATGAGAGGATTTAGACCCATAACCAGTTTATCTTCTAAATAATACCCTTTGGAACAATTATAAACCAAATGTGACTTTAATATAAAATAATATTTTAAGATTTTCCTAAGGTGCCCCTCTTCTCCCTTATAAAAGGGCACCTCTTCCCTATCCTCCTCACACCAATTTGAGCACTCAAGATCGGCCAACCCCTACCAAAATATCTACTCAACTTCCCTAGAATCATCCTAGAGATCCTGGTATTCTTCAAAGACCATCCTTAGTTCTCTAAGAGGAGGTTAAGAAAAGGTGCGTCAAAAAGAGGTAATATCCATTACCGATCTTTTTCAATTTCTTTCTTCTTCAAATTCTTCTTTTTTAGTTGTTTCATGATAAAGTAATAACATCAGTATTACGTATATACTGATATGTTATTATAAATATGAAACAACCCTAATTCACCTTCTATCCATCCTACGGAAAAATGAAATCACCGCGCGTGCGTACGTACAGAATACCGTCTCCACGCCGTGGTGTAATCTATTTTCCGCCACCACCTTAATTGGATGGGTATAATGGTGTAATGAGTAACTATATATGATTATTCTAAAGTGATATGGATACTGAAATAGTATAAATACACTTCAATACAATTCCACGATCATGGGAAAGATATCATCGCTCGTGCGTACGTACGGAATACCGTCTCCACGATGTGATGTGACTCGTTCTACATGATCTTCATTACATAGTAATTATATAAATGAATTGAATGAATAAATATGATATATATTCCACTAATACCATTCTGGATATGAGGTATCTATAACCTAAAAACAAGAATAAGAAATTATTCGGCAAAACACGGATAAGAACAAAAGGCAATAAAGACCCGAATAACAAGTAACAATAAAAAATTTCTAATAAGAAGCTAAGAATATGACCATATATTATATCATATCAATAAGTATGATTATTCAATAAGTCAATAACATTATTTAAATCATTATACAGGAGCTTTGGATATGTACGAATCAAATCGGACCCAAGGTAAGGGAAAATATCACAATCTCATTTTTATCCGAGATTGATTATACTTTGGTATTTACTGGGATGTATTTATCATCCAAATCCATGTTTCTTTAATATGTAATATTATTAATATCCCCCTACAATTTCTTAAATATAATTTTACCCTTCGGTATGTTTTTAGTAAACGATATGAAAGGAATCTTTTTTCATTTTTCGTACGAGGTACTTTTTGACTTTTCCAACCAAAGTACGAGAAGAATGTTTTTTTAACTTATACGGCATGAATGGATTCCTAAAACAATATTTCAATGAATCTTACATTAAAATTTCTCAATTTTATTTTTAATTAACTTCTTTTAGTTTAAAATTATATGACATGTTATGAATGGAAAAAGTTTTTGAAGTAGAAAGGATATTTTCCTCAAGAATGGAGTTCAAATGTTTTATCAAAATTATTTTCCATATAAGATAATATATGGTTATTTTTTTATCCTTATTATTACATTGATTTGATTGTGTTGTGATGGAATTATTTTTATGATTTCCTTTACCTTATATGATTTGTTTTATGATGTCATGTTGTTTAAAGAATCCAATTTTTATTACATGTGTTATGCGATGATGTATGATTTATGATTATGTGGAACACATAAGAAAGGATTAATTATGATATGGGTGGGACCTATATCTCCCTCCAATGCATTGGTTAAAGATTTATATCTCATGAGATAGACATGGTTGGAATGGCAGGTTAAAACCGATTCAGTGATACAGGACTGAAAGGAGGAGTGAACTCGGTTCAGAAATGGACTTTGTCCACTAAGATAGTCTTGAAAATGTGTCATGACTAATAAGAAATGATTCTCTATGGTTATGTGTGCATGAAACAAAGTTTCATGTTTAATATTATGATTATTGGGATTTCATTTTCACTTATATGATTTATCCCATGTTAATATATCATGATCTCTTTTGCAGGATAAGATTTTCAAAATGTTATGATATGATTTATATTACCTTTATTTACCCTTACTGAGCATTTGAGCTCTCCATTTTGTATGTTTTCTTTTCCCCAGGTCAGGAAGAAGGATATTAAGTAGAATATGTTAAAAGGGACTCTAGATATGATGAAATAAATGGGAGACACTGTAGAAGATTTATGAACCAGTTGTTTATGTTTCCCAGTTTCTAAAGACAATATACCTATACGGTCCTTTTGTGGTTTTTTTATATGTTGTACTAAGTATGCTTCAATTATGAAGTAATGACAATGTATGTAAAGTATGGGTCGTTATAGTTGGTATTAGAGGAAAGGTATAGTCAACCTTTGGAAACTAGGATGTAAAAGCCTTAGTAAGAACCCTAAGGATATATCTAAGCCTAGAAAAATCTTAGTGTTTTAGACATGGTCATAAAGAACCTATGATAATACCTTAAGCGTAAAATTTAATTCTTTATTATGTGGTTTTTGTATTATAATTAGTGTTGCTCACACTATTCTTTTTGGTTTTAGTCAATGGTTGGAACCTGAAGGAACCATGTTAATGCGGAATGCGACGGGCAATGCAATGATTGTCCCCCTGAACAACCAAATGATATGGGAGCTGGAATGAAAAATCATGTAGCCATGCTCACACAACTTTCTCAATCTATGAATCATGCAGGACTTCCAAATGAGCAAAGGAAGGAACAATATTCTGTTGAATCCTTCATGAGGCATCATCCACCTTCATTCAGCGGTTCAACTGATCCATTAGTGTCTGAACAATGGATCAATACCACTAAAAAGATATTTTCAGTTCTTCAATGTTCTGAACAAGATAAATATATCTTATCGGTATATTGTAACAACCCAAAGTTTCATTAATGGAAAATCCCTCTTGATCTAGTTAAATGTTTCTTTATGAAAAACGTTTTTATAAGATGTCATCTTCTTTGGTTTTATGTTAAGATTTGTGACCGTTACTTTTATAGCCGTTGAACAGTGATCACATGAGTAGTATAAATATATGGCTTTAACGAACCCAATTTTACTCAGAAAAAGGAAGTGATGGCCTCATCCAGTAGAATTGCCCCTAATGAAGCCCATTTGTCGGAGCTTGGAAAAGAGGTGGCGTCTTTGGGCTTCGCCCTTGACTAAGACCAAGCTGAGCTTCATTATGTCAAGCTCGAACGTGATCGTCTACGGGAAAAGTGGAAGTTGATAGAGATTACCACTCGAGCGATGTTATCTGAGCCGCCCCAAGAGTCTGTCACCATCGCACACCTTACCCTTATGTCTTATGCAGCTATTTTAAGGGGTTATGTAACAAATAAGTAGCACCATGTTCATGTAAATTATTTTTGTATATAATAATGAATATAATTTCTAGTCATTTTTGATGCATTGTAATAGTTTCTAAAGTAAAAATGGTATTTTTAATTATTATTTAATTAAGAATTATATTTTATTAAATTAAAGTATTTTAGAATTAAATACTATTTTAATAAAATATTATTATTAATATTAAATTAATTTTTATTAAATATAAATGATCTTATAATTTTATGAATGCAATTATAATTTTTATTGAGGTTTGAAAGCCATTTCTGCCAAAACCCATGAATTTTTTATAAATGTCGGTTTTTATTTTAAAAGTGAAAATTCACATATTTAGAAAATTATTTATATAAAATAAATATTATTTTTGGAATCAGAACGTCAAAATTATCCAACGGTGAATTTTTCATAATTTTCTGAGACAGTCAAATTTTTGGGTAAAAATTAAATACCATTTAAATATATAATGTGTTTTATGACATCATAATGGCCCAATGGTGATGTAATAAAATACCATAATCCTTATGTCCGGCCAATATTTGTTTTATCATTAAAATAATGAGTTTTTGGGTTTTTTTGACTTACTTTTCAAAGCATTAATGAACCCCTCAAGACTTATTCAACACTTTGCCTTATTAAATTAATTTCCATGGTAGTGTGACTCACCTCCACATAAGTAACCCTAATTTTTTAATAAGTTTGGACCGTGGCCTTGTAAAATTTTGTTTTCCTCTTTCCTTTTCCAGAAACCATGGGAAAATACCATGGGATGGTTTGTGGTTTGGATTATTTTAATATAAGGGGTCCCAAAACTAAATAATAAAGAATTCTCTCACCTTTCCTATATAAACCCACCCAAGCTCCCACTTCCTCCTCACTAAAATCCCTTGGAGTTCGTCCAACCTCTGAACTACTCTCTCTATAATCCTCTCAAGGTGCCCCAAGCTCCCAATAAGCCTCTCACAAGCCGCTCTCTAGCCATTGGAAGCACACTTCCAAGTAAGGGTTTTTACTTCCTTTCTCATTCTTGTCAATTTTCTTTAAGTTGTATTGCCCTTTTAATTTCAATTATGAATGTTGGGGTATGGTTTCTCACCTCCCCCATACTTCCCTATTATTGTTTGAATGATGGGAGACCCCTCTCTCTCTCATTAAATGCCTCCCATGTACACCCGTTACTATGCCGAAATTCCGAAAGGAACTTCTCTCTCTTCTTTTACATTCAAGCAATACTTTTGCATCATGAATCTAAATTTCTTTTTAATTGTTGGGACATGTATCTATATGACCTCCGTACTGTCCATTACATGTAAATATGATTAGGAACCCCTTTCTCTCTCATCAACCATTTTTATGAATTCTTATGTCATGCCGTTACGCTGCCGAAATCACACCGATTTTCTAAGTAAATGTCATTGTGTAGTGAATACCATGCCCATTTCTCCATCAAGGGTATTCACCTTTATACACATTTACTTATTGATTGTAAAGTATCATGTATTAATTCCACATTCCTTTATCGTGGAATAAATGATTATGTTTTATGAATCCATGTTTTATGATCCATGTGGCACACTTATGCATGAAATGAAATGTTTAAGAAGGGTGTGCCCTTATAGCGCTCCAAGGCATTGGGTAAAGTATAGTATCATGATACGTCATGTGCAATGAGTGTTGACTCATTATAATTCAAGTGCAACGAGGGTTTACTCGTGCTTCAAGTGCAATGAGGGTTTACTCATGCTCCATGTGCAATGAGCCTTGGCTCATGATAATTCAATGTTAAGTGTTGTTGCCACATTTCCATGTTATGATTACCATGCTTTATCATGCCTTTATTTTCATGTTTCTCTTATGCTCTATTGATATTCCTATTGCCTAACATGTATTGTACTCCTCATGTTATTCCATGTGTACTCCCTTACTGGCATTATAGCTCACCCTTTTCTTATGCATGTCCTCAGGTTATCCCATGCAATGCTAAGTACGAAGGAATGTAGTGGTCATGTAAAGGAAGTTTTCAATAAAGATGTTGTATTTAAAGTTTAATGTTTTTATCTAATGATCCTAAGCCCCAAAGACACTAAACCTCTCGATCTTCTTTGTTGTATCAAGTGAAGTTTTATGTAATAAATCATGTCTAAGTTGTAATAAAAAGCAAGGTTGTTATAGTTGGTATCAAAGGATAGGTTTAGTTATTTTTGCGATTAGGAAACCCTAGTAAATCCTTAGATACAAGACTAAGTATAATAAAAACATCCCTAAGTTTTGGTAAATACTAATTAAGTGGTTTATCAAACAAATACATCCCTGTCTGGATATAAGCAGGTAGAGGCGGCTCTGGCACAGATGTATCCTAGGGGTAAAACCCGAAAACACTGCTTTGAGCTAGACTCGAACGGGAACTAGTGCACGACAACAGGCCATGTTGCACTCTTGGTTACGACACTCCCGGGGGATATGTTTTGATAAATTCACAATCTTAGTATGAACCCTTATTAAGGGAAAAATGCCCCTAAGAATATATGTTTGATGGTAGATCATGAAAAGCCTGGATTGAATCCTATAGACTCATGGGTTAAAGAGATTAAAGTTTATTTATAAGTCATCAACTTTTGTCTTCGGTTTACCCTTTATGTGTTACCCCTAAATTTCCTTTTATTCCAGCCAATGGCCGGGAATAGGAGGACTCGGGCTAACAACCCTTGTGAAGATCAGTGTGATGATTGTACTAATGAGATTCTCAATCCAATGGGAGCGGGAATCGCGAACTTTGTCACGCTTCTCTCTCAGCTAACTCAAATTTTGAATAGAAACACGGGTCAAGAGGAACGTTCAACCCCCCCTAAGAAAGAACAAGTTGCTATCGAGAGCTTCATGAGAAAAAGGCCTCCTAGTTTTAGTGGATCATCTGATCCCATGACCACTGAGCAATGGATCTACTCCATTGAAAAGATATTCTCCATCCTCCAATGTTCTGAACAAGAGAAGGTTCTCCCGGTGGCTTATAGTATGGAGGGTGAAGCTGATCAATGGTGGACGTTGGTCAAAAATACGAAGCCTGAGGAGGAGATCGAGGCTTTGGAATGGAAGGAATTCTGGAATATGTTTTTCGATAAATATTTTCTACGCACCCTCATTCATAAGATGGAAAGAGACTTCCTTTCCCTCAAACAAAAAGATGAATAATCTATGGGAGCGTACGAGGAAAACATCACAAGGCTTGCACGATATGCTTCCGGCTTTGTCGTTACCCCCGAATGCAAGGTTGACTGCTTCTTTGGTGAGCTGAAGCCTACTTTGCAGAAAGCATTAGCGATCCGTGACTTCGACAGTGATGAGAAAATTGTCTTATGTGCCCTCAAGGTTGAAATGGATATTGGAGAATCACAAGGGTATCATGGGGACAAGAAGCGTAAGGCGGACTTCAATGCTGGTGGTCCGATGGATAAATCCAACAGCGTTAAGAAGTTCCAGCACCCCACTTTCCAAAAATGCGGAAAGAAACACCCTGGAAATTGCCTTAGGGGGACGAGAAAATGCTTTAGGTGTGGAAGAGAAGGGCACCTAGCTATTAACTGTCGGCAAGAAGGACCCGCGGCTGCGACAGAGGAGGGGAATGCTCCGTTCGAACCTCAACGCGTTGTTCAATGCTACAAATGCAAAGAACCGGGTCATTTTTCAAATCAGTGCCCTAATACAAGGGTTATTAGAGGCAACCAACAACCTCCAAGATAGCAAGGAAGAGCTTTTGCCATCACTTCTGTCGAAGTGAACCCCGACAACGAAGTGGTGACAGGTACGCTAGTTATTCATTCAAGAATAGCGAACGTACTTTTTGATTGAGGTTCTACGCATTCTTTTATATCTCGAATGTTTAGTATAACAATCCCAACACCACCAAAAATCCTGGAAGTAAAGATGTCGGTGAGTAAGGCAAATGGGGCAATCATTGCATCCCATGAATATAAGTCGTCCCCTGTTATAATCTGTGGATTGAATTTCCCGGAGAACCTCATCATACTCCCTCTGGTAGAATTTGATGCAATTCGTGGCATGGATTGGATTTCCTTATATAGAGCCAACATAAATTGTCGGGAGACGGAAATCACACTCCATATGAAGAATCAACCCCCGATTCTTTACAAGTGTCAGGAGGAAGATGAATCTCCTTTAGCTCCATCATCTCAAGCATGGATATTACTTCCTTATGAGCACGCATATCTGGATCAAATGATTGAGTTCAAGGAAGAAACCACCCTTGAAGAAATGCCTATTGTGAGGGAATTCGCTGAAGTGTTTCTCGAGGAACTTCCTAGCCTTCCTCCAAGAAGAGATTTTGAGTTCTCAATTGAAATTGTACCTGGGGCGCTACCAATATCCAAGAATCCATATAGAATGGCTGTTGTTGAGTTTGAAGAGTTGAAGAAACAACTACAGGAGAATCTGGATAAAGGGTTTATACGCCCTAGTGCTTCACCATGGGGTGCACCAGTCCTCTTCTTCAAGAAGAAGGATGGGTCAATGCGGATTTGCATCGATTATCGTGAACTTAACAAAATCATGATAAAGAACAAGTATCCTCTCCCAAGAATCGATGACTTGTTTGATCAGCTGCATGGATCACAATACTTCTCCAAGGTGGAATTGCGGTCAGGATATTATCAAGTAAGGGTGAAGAAGGAAGATATCCCCAAGACTACTTTTCGTACAAGGTATGGGCACTATGAATTCATAGTAATGCCTTTCGGACTCAACAATGCTCCAGCAATATTCATGGAATTGATGAATAGAGTCTTTAGATATTACCTAGACAAATTTGTGGTAGTTTTTATAGATGATATTCTAATATACTCCAAAACTAAGGAGGACCATGAGGAGCATTTAAGAACTGTACTGGAGACTTTGCGCAAGGAGAAGCTCTATGCCAAGTACAAAAAGTGTGAGTTCCGAGGTCTCATTCTTGTGCCATATCATAATAAGCAATGGGATATATGTGGACCCCTCCAAAATAGATGCAATTGAGGGATGACTGAGGCTAACATCGGTAACTGATATCCGTAGCTTCTTGGGGTTAGCTGAATATTATCGACGATTTTTGAGAAATTTCTCATGATTGTCCAACCCTCTTACCAAGCTAACTCGAAAGGGAGTAAAGTTTTCTTGGAGTGATGAATGCGAAGAAAGCTTCAAGGATTTGAAAAGGAGGCTTATCACTGCACCTGTGCTCACTTTACCCATAAGTGGGGAACTTTTTGTGGTATTCAGTGATGCCTCAAAGAAGGGCTTAGTATGTGTGCTAATGCAGAATGATAAAGTGATATCCGATGACTCAAGGCAGTTGAGAATCCATGAGTGAAACTATCCAACGCATGATCTGGAGTTGGTGGCGGTGATCTTTGCCTTGAAAATCTGGAGGCATTATCTCTATGAAGAGAAATGTGAGATATATACTGACCAAAAGAGTCTTAAATATATATTCACACAGAAAGAGATTAATATGCACCAGAGAAGATGTATAGATCTCATCAAGGATTATGACTGTTCAATACATTACCACCCTGGGAAAGCGAACAAGGTGGCAGATGCCCTAGGTAGAAAGGATCCAGATATTCTATCAATGATGAGAATTTAGAAGGATCCAATCTTCTTAGACTTGATGAAGATGGACGCGGGAATCATAAAGAAGGGAACATAATCAATACTTTCACAAATTATTTCTCAACCATCTCTTTTGTAAAGGTTAAAGGATGCTCAAAAGGATGATGCGGGAATTCAAGAAAAAGTGGAAGCTATCAAAAAGGGAAAATCCTCAGAGTTTAATGTTAATGAAGATGGAATTGTGCGGTTTGTGAAAAGACTATGTGTTCCATCAAGTCTGGAGCAGAATAAGGAACTTTTGGATGATGCACATAGTTCAAATTTCTCTATTCACCCAGGGAGCACAATGATGTATCGAGATATCTGAGAAAACTTTTGGTGGGATAATATGAAGAAGGAGATCTCTGAATATACATCAAAGTTCCTGGTGTGTTAGCAAGTGAAGGCAGAGAGGCAGAAGTCTAAGGGGATGATGCAAACATTGCCTATACCAAAATGGAAATGGGAGAACATCACCATGGACTTTGTCACTGGACTTCCAAGGACATCCAAAGGCAACAATGCAATCTGGGTTGTTGTGGATCATCTTATAAAGTCTGTACACTTCATTTATATTCGAGAGGATTTCTCTTTGGATCAACTGGCACGGATATATATCAGGGATGTGGTACGGTTGCATGGAGTACCACTATCTATTGTGTCTGAACGAGATCCAAGACGTGTTGGGATGAGGTCGGTGAACGTAAGCTGCTTGGACCCGAAATGGTCAAAGAAATGGTGGAGAAGGTGAAAACCATTAAGCAGCATATCAAGGCAGCCCAAAGTCGACAGAAGAGTTATACAGATAATTGTCAACGAGACCTTGAGTTCAAAGTCAGAGACATGGTGTTTTTACGCATATCTCCGTGGAAGAAGGTCATGAGGATTGGAAAGAAAGGGAAGTTAAGTCCAAGGTACATCGGCCCCTTCGAGATTCTTGATCGTGTTGGGGCTGTGGCCTATCGACTAGCACTTCCACCTACTATGGCCAAGGTGCATGATGTCTTCCATGTATCCCTCTTAAGGAAGTACATACCAGACCCTTCACATGTACTCTCTTCCGAGGTGGTACAATTGGAAGACGATCTTTCTTATGAGGAGCAACCAGTGAAGGTCTTAGATCGTAGAGAAAAAGTTCTACGAAATAAGACAATGCCCCTTGTCAAGGTGTTGTAGAGAAACCACAAGTTTGAAGAAGCGACTTGGGAGTCGGAGGATATGATGAAGCTGAGTTACCAACATTTGTTTTAGTGTGGGAAAAGGAAATTTCGAGGGCGAAATTTCTTAAAAGGGGAATATTGTAACGACCCAAAGTTTCATTAATGGAAAATCCCTCTTGATCCAGTTAAATGTTTCTTTATGAAAAACGTTTTTATAAGATTTCAACTTATTTGGTTTTATGTTAAGATTTGTGATCGTTACTTTTATAGCCGTTGAATAGTGATCACATGAGTAGTATAAATATATGGCTTTAACGAACCCAATTTTACTCAGACAAAGGAAGTGATGGCCTCATCCAGTAGAATTTCCCCTTACGAAGCCCATTTGTCGGATCTTGGAAAAGAGGTGGCGTCTTTGGGCTTCGCCCTTGACCAAGCCCAAGCTAAGCTTCATTATGTCAAGCTCGAACATGATCGTGTACGGGAAAAGTGGAAGTTGATAGAGATTACCACTCGAGCGATGTTATCCGAGCCGCCCCAAGAGTCTGTCACCATCGCACACCTTACCCTTAGGTCTTATGCGGCTATTTTAAGGGGTTATGTAACAAATAAGTAGCACCATGTTCATGTACATTATTTTTGTATATAATAATGAATATAATTTCTAGTCATTTTTGATACATTGTAATAGTTTTTAAAGTACAAATGGTGTTTTTAGTTATTATTTAATTAAGAATTATATTTTATTAAATTAAAGGATTTTAGAATTAAATAATATTTTAATAAAATATTATTATTAATATTAAATTAATTTTTATTAAATATAAATGATCTTATAATTTTATGAATGCAATTAATATTTTTATTGAGGTTTGAAATCCATTTCTGCCAAAACCCGTGAATTTTTTATAAATGTCGGTTTTTATTTTAAAAGTGAAAATTCACATATTTGGAAAATTATTTAGATAAAATAAATATTATTTTTGGAATTAGAACGTTGAAATTATCCAATGGTGAATTTTTCATAATTTTCTGAGACTGTCAAATTTTTGGGTAAAAATTAAATACCGTTTAAATATATAATGTGTTTTATGACATCATAATGACCCAATGGTGATGTAATAAAATACCATAATCCTTATGTCCGGCCAATATATGTTTTATTATTAAAATAATGAGGTTTTGGGTTTGTTTGACTTACTTTTCAAAGCATTAATGAACCCCTCAAGACTTATTCAACACTTTGCCTTTTTAAAATTAATTTCCATGGGAGTGTGACTCACCTCCACATAAGAAACCCTAATTTTTTAATAAGTTCGGACCTTGGACATGTAAAATATTTTTTTCCTCTTTCCTTTTCCAGAAACCATGGGAAAATACCATGGGGTGGTTTGTGGTTTGGATTATTTTAATATAAGGGGTCCCAAACCTAAATAATAAAGAATTCTCTCACCTTTCCTATATAAACCCACCCAAGCTCCCACTTCCTCCTCACTAAAATCCCTTGGAGTTCGTCCAACCTCTGCCCTACTCACTATATAATCCTCTCAAGGTGCCCCAAGCTCCCAATAATCCTCTCACAGGCCTCTCTCTAGCTTTTGGAAGCACACTTCCATGTAAGGGTTTTTACTTCCTTTCTCATTTTTGTCAATTTTCTTTAAGTTGTATTGCCCTTTTAATTTCAATTATGAATGTTGGGGTATGGTTTGACACCTCCCCCATACTGACCTCTTATTGTTTTAATGATGGGATACCCCTTTATCTCTCATTAAATGCCTCCCATGTACACTTGTTACTATGCCGAAATTCTGAAAGGAACTTCTCTCTCTTCTTTTACATTCAAGCAATACTTTTGCATCATGAATCTAAATTTCTTTTCAATTGTTGGTACATGTATCTATATGACCTCCTTAATTTACATTACATGTAAATATTATGAGGAACCCCTTTCTCTCTCATCAATCATTTTTATGAATTCTTATGTCAGGCCGTTACGCTACCGAAATCACACCGATTTTCTAAGCCAATGTCATTGTGTAGTGAATACCATGCCCATTTCTCCATCAAGGGTATTCACCTTTATGCACATTTAATTATTTATTGTAAAGTTTCATGTATAAATTCCACATTCCTTTATCGTGGAATAAATGATTATGATTTATGAATCCATGTTTTATGATCCATGTGGCACACTTATGCATGAAATGAAATGTTTAAGAAGGGTGCGCCCTTATAGCGCTCCAATGCATTGGGTAAAGTATAGTATCATGATACGTCATTTGCAATGAGTGTTGACTCATGATAATTCAAGTGCAATGAGGGTTTACTCATGCTTCAAGTGCAATGAGGTTTTACTCATGCTCCATGTGCAATGAGCCTTGGCTCATGCTAATTCAGTGTTAAGTGTTGTTGCCACATTTCCATGTTATGATTACCATGCTTTATCATGCCTTTATGTTCATGTTTCTATTATGATCTATTGATATTCCTATTGCCTAAAATGTATTGTACTCCTCATGTTATTCCATGTGTACTCCCTTACTGGGCTTTGTAGCTCACCCTTTTCTTATGCATGTCCTCAGGTTATCCCATGCAATGCTAAGTACGAAGGAATGTAGTGTTCATGTAAAGGAAGTTTTCAATAAAGATGTTGTATTTCAAGTTTACTGTTTTTATGTAATGATCCTAAGACCCAAAGACACTAAAACTCTCTATCTTCTTTGTTGTATCAAGTGAAGTTTTATGTAATAAAGCATGTTTAAGTTGTAATAAAAAGCAGGGTTGTTATATATATTGTTTGGAAGGTGAAGCTGATCAATAGTGGAATCTTATCAAGAATACGAGGCGAAGAGATGAAATTGAGTCCATGGAATGGGACGATTTCAAAAACTTATTTTTTAATAAGTACTTACCTCGTATTCTCTGAACAAAGATGGAGAAAGAGTTTCTTGAAATGAAGAAAAAGGATGATGAATCTGTTGGTACCTATGAAGAAAATTTTACCAGACTTGCATGGTACGCTTCTGGAATTGTTATCCAACCTGAGAGTAAGATCGATCGATTCTTTAGTGGCTTAAAACCAAGTCTTCAAAGGGATTTAGCCATAAGGGACTTCAATAGCTACGAGGAAATTGTTCGATGTTCTCTTAAGGTTGATATGGAGATTAGAGTAACCCATCAGTTATATGGGTTTGATAAGAAGAGGAAAATGGAATTCAAAGGGAAATCTAAAGACCACACTGAAAAGAAGATGAGTTTTCCCTTATGATCAAAGTGTGTAAAAAACATGGAGGGAATTTTCTTAAAGGTACAAGTAAATATTTCAAATGTGGAAAGGAAGTTCATCGAGAATTTGAATGCCGCAATGATGGGAAGAAGATGTCTAGTGATGCGAACAAAGAAAAGGCTACACAGAATGCACCTCCTACTCTTCAATATTTGAAGTGCATGGAAATGGGGAATTATGCTAATCAATGCCCTAATCCAAGGGTTTCTGATGATTATTGATATCGACAAACTCTTAAGGCTAAAGACAAAGGAAAGTCACATGTAATTTCTATCAGCGATGTGGAGTACGATAACGATGTGGTGAAAGGTACACTTACCATCCACTCTAAAGTAGCAAATGTTTTATTTGATTCTGTATCCACCCACTCTTTTATTTATGAAGAATTTTCTAAGGGTATCTCCATGTTACCTCAACAATTAGATGTTTAGTTAGCTGTGACAACTCCTAATGGCTCAACGGTTGCATTGAAACTTTATAATTCATCTCCATTTGTAGTTTGTGGAAAAGTTATTCCTGAAAATCTTGTGATACTTCCTATAGTGGATTTTGATGTGATTATTGGCATGGATTGTCTTTCTTTATACGGAGCTCATATCGATTTCTAAAGAAGGGAAGTCACATTTCATATTCCAGATCAATCTATGATTATCTATCGATGCAAGGATGAACATAACCTTCCAGTGGAAATTTCTTCCATCTTATGGGTCTTGATTCCACTAAATGAAGGTTATTTATCTCAAATGGTAGGAGAACAACCCGAAATTAAGAATATTCCCATCGTACGGGTGTTTGATGATGTCTTTCCGAAGGAATTTCCAGGTCTTCCACCAAATCGTGAAGTTGAGTTTTCAATAGAACTCATACCGGGTGCTATGCCTATTTCATGGACACCTTATAGAATGGACCCAATTGAGTTGCAGGAATTAAAGAAGCAACTCCTAGAGAATCTTGATAAGGGATTCATACGCCCTAGTGCATCACCTTGGGGAGCACCTATTCTATTTGTTAAGAATAAAGATGGATCAATGCGACTCTGCATTGATTATCGAGAACATAAAAATTTCACTATCAAGAACAAATATCCTCTCCCGCGCATCGATGACTTATTTGATCAACTACGCAGAGCTCAATACTTTTACAAGATTGATCTTCATTCAAGTTATCATCAATTAAGGGTCAAAAGGGAGGATATACCAAAGACGGCTTTCCATACAAGGTATGGACACTATGAATTTATAGTGATTCCATTTGGTCTTACTAATGCCCTTGCTATCTTCATAGATCTAATGAATAGAGTCTTTAGATACTATCATGATCAGTTTGTGGTAGTCTTTATAGAAGATATTCTTGTCTATTAAAAGAGAAAGGAAGAACATGAAGATCACTTGAAAATTGTATTGAAGACCCTGAGAAAGGAGAAGCTTTATGCCAAATTTACCAAGTGGGAATTTTGGCTTCAAAAAGTTTCATTTCTGGGTCACATAATCTCAAAAGAGGGGATATCTGTGGATCCAGCAAAAAACAGAGGTTATCAAAAGATGGTTGAGACCAACAACAGTAACTGAGATCCGAATTTTTCTCAGTTTGGTTGGATATTATCGGCGTTTTGTGAAAGATTTGTCATGATTATCTAATCTAATCACTAGGTTGACTCGAAAAGGATTTAAGTTCATGTGGACAGAGGAGTGTGAAGAGAATTTCAAGGAGTTGAAAAGAAGGCACTTCAGTGCACCTGTGCTCACACTGCCTTGTAGTGGAGAAAGGTTTGTGATCTACAGTGATACATCCAAGAAGGGTATGGGGTGTGTTCTTATGCAAAACTATATGGTGGTTGCTTATGCCTCACGACAGTTGAAAACTCATGAGCAAAATTACCGAACTCGTGATTTGGATATAGCTGCGATAATCTTTGCATTAAATATTTGGAGGCATTATCTTTATTGTGAAAGGTGTGATATTTATACTGATCATAAAAGTTTAAGTATATTTTCACACAAAAGGAACTGAATATGCGCCAAAAAATATGGTTGGAGCGGATTAAGGATTACGACTGCTCAATTCATTACCACCTTGGGAAAGTGAACAAGGTGGCTGATGCATTAAGTCGAAAAGACCATGCTAGCTTATCCATGATGAGGATCTCAAAAGATCCAATATTTATGGATTTACAAAGGATGGATCTTGGAATCATAATGGAAGGGGAAAAACCATATCTTTTTCAAATGAATGTTCAACCATCTATGCATGTGAAGATTAAAGGGGTGCAGAATGAAGATGTAGAGTTACAAAAGAAGGTAAGAAATGTTCCTGATTTCAACTTTGATTGTGATGGGATAATAAGGTTCAGAAATCGGGTTTGTGTTCCTCCCATTCCATAATTGAAGAAGGAGATGCTAGATGAGGCTCATAGTTCTTCATTATCTATTCATCCCGGAAGCACAAAGATGTATAGGGACCTGAAAGAGTACTTCTAGTGGGATGGCATGAAAAGAGATATTGCTGAATATGTCTCTCGATGCTTGGTTTGTCATCAAGTTAAAGCTGAGAGACAAAAGTCTAAGGGGATGTTACAACCATTACCCATACCCAAATGGAAATCGGAAAACGTCACTATGGACATTGTCACTGGACTTCCTAAAACATCCAAAGGAAATAATGCTATCTGGGTCAAAGTTGATCGTCTTACGAAGTCGGCACACTTCATTGCTATAAGAGAGTATTTCTCTCTTGATCAGCTTGCCAGGATATATGTAAAGGAAGTGGTAAGATTGCATGGAGTACCACTTTCCATTATATCTGATCGGGATCCAAGGTTTACCTCAAAATTTTGGCAAAGTCTTCAGCATACTCTAGATACAAAGTTGAGTTTCAGAACTTCTTATCATCCTCAGACAGACGGTCAGTCTGAGAGAACAACTCGAACTCTAGAAGATATGTAGAGAGCTTGCTCTATATATTTCAAAGGTGATTGGGATCAACACCTACCTTTGGTGGAATTTTCTTATAATAATATCTTTCATTACATATTTAGATGTATCCTTATGAAGCTATCTATGGAAAGAAATGCAGGAGTCCAACTTGCTGGGATGAAGTTGGGGAAAGAAAGCTACTAGGACTTGATCGTGTTGATGAGATGGCAGAAAAGGTCTGATCTATTCAATAACACATAAGAGCATCTTAGAGTCGACAAAAAATTTATGCCGATAACCAAAGAAAAGACCTAGAGTTTGAAGTGGGTGATAAAGTGTTCTTACGAATATCTCCCTGGAAGAGAGTAATGAGATTTGGAAAGAAGAAAAAGTTGAGCCCTAGTTATATCGGTCCTTTCAAAATACTGTATCGTGTTGGGAAGGTAGCATACCGATTGGCGCTTCCACCGAATCTCTCTCAAGTTCAAGATGTGTTCCATGTATCGCTCCTGAGAAAGTACATACCTGATCCTTCACATGTACTCATCTCAGAAGTTGTACCGCTGGAGTAAGATCTTTCTTATGAAGAACAACCGATAGAGATTCTGGATCGTAGCGAAAAAGTTCTACGAAACAAGACCACTCACTTGGTGAATGTTTTATGGAGGAACCACCAATTTGAAGAAGCTACATGGGAGCTTGAGGATATTATGAGGGAGAGGTATTCTCATCTGTTTATTATAAAATGACGAATTTCAAGAGCGATTTTTTTAAGGGGGGTAGAATGTAACACTTGAGATTTTTATGAGAAATATATTCTTTTTATGTTATATAAATCATCAAAGGAATCTTTCCCAACACGCAACACTAGCTTGGCTTGCTTTATACGCAATCGTGACCTTCCTCGATAGCTTGCGTTGTACACAATACCCAGTTTCACTAAACAGCGATATGCTATTAAAATATTATATAAAATAGCCGTTATGAATATTAATAACCACTTTTTGAAATTTTATGAATTTCATCATTCAAAATGGCTTCATTTTTGGATTCAGAATACCGAAATTAGCCTAGGGTGAAATTTTGGTATTTTTCTAGAAACTTTCAATTCTTGATGAATAGTGAAACCACTAAGTGGTAGTTAAAAAAACTGAATGATGCATAAAACATAATTTTACCACTTTTGTGAATGAAATTTCAAAAATCCAAGAGACACAGTTGATATCAGTAAGTAAAATGTGGTTCAATGAGATGAAAATAATTTTTGGTGAATAGTAACTTTTTACTTTTTTTCGCGGTTAATAGTAAATAGGGTAATTAAGGGTAAAAATGATATTACTATTACCCTAACACATATACTAATTCTATTGGATAAGTTTAATTCGACCAATTACAACCTTATGAATATAATATGACCATTTAGGTCCACTTGGATTAGATTAGGATATTTAATATTATTTTATTTAAAGAATAGTTAAAATAGTTAAAATCAAAGTTTAATAACTAAAATTTTTTTATTATAGGGTTATACATAAGATAAATTATATTATAAATATTAATTAGAAAGATAAAAAGATTTCCTACATAATGGTATTTTATTTAAAAAATTTAGACTTTAAATATTATAATTTATTTACAACACAATGATGATGCAGTAATTACTTTATTAAGAAAATATTAACATAATTGATGTTATAAGTGACCAAATAAATGTAATTTGAGACTTTTTATGACTTCCACTAATTATATTGGTTAATATGACATGTTAGTGTTGATATAAGTAACTTGGTTTGAACTTATCATTATGTTATTAATTTCATAAAAAACATGTACCAAATAGTGTCAAAATTAATATAAAATAGTTTTTAAAACAAATATTATATTATTAATTGTTATTTAATTCCTAAAAATCTTAGTTTCTTCCAAATGACTTAGATAAGGATATATATATTAATAATAAACCACTTGGGGTTCGTTTGACATGTTATAGTATGTTTATTAACCATATAGTGTAAGAAAAGAAAAAGACACGGTAAAAGTTAAATTATTTAACTTAGAGTTAAATCTAATTGATAAGGTTAAAATAATAACCTAAACTTTTCTAAATCCTATTGGATGAGAGGATTTCGAGTCATCCCCACTTTAGTTTCGAAATATGACCCTTTGGATCAATTATAAACTGAATGTGACTTTAATATAAAATAATATTTTATGATTTTCCTAACGTGCCCCTCTCCTCCCTTATAAAAGGGCACCTCCTCCCTCTCCTCCTCAAACAAATTTGAGCACTCAAACTCGGCCAAACCCTGTCAAAATCTCTTCTCCACTTCCCTAGAATCATCCTAGAGGTCCTGGTCTTCTTCAAAGACAATCCTTAGTTCTCTAAGAGGAGGTTAAGAAAAGGCGCGTCAAAAAGAGGTAATATCCATTACTGATCTTTTTCAATTTCTTTCTTCTTCAAATTCTTCTTATTTAGTTGTTTCATGATAAAGTAATAACATAAATATTACTTATATACTGATATGTTATTATAAATATGAAGCAATACTAATTCACCTTCTATCCATCCTACAGAAAAATGAAATCACCGCACGTGCGTACGTACGGAATACCGTCTCCACGCGGTGGTGTAATCTATTTTCTGCCACCACCTTAATTGGATGGGTATAATGGTGTAATTAGTAACTATATATGATTATTATAAAGTGAAATTGATACTAAAATAGTATAACTACACTTCAATACAATTCCACGATCCTGGGAACGATATCATCGCTCGTGCGTACGCACGGAATACCGTCTCCACGATGTGATGCGATTCGTTCTACATGATATTCATTACATAGTTATTATATAAATGAATTGAATGAATTGAATGAATAAATATGATATATATTACACTAATAACATTATGGATATGAGGTATATATAACCTAAAAACAAGAATAAAAAATTATTCGGCAAAACACGGATAAGAACAAAAGGCAATAAAGACACGAATAACAAGTAACAATAAAAAATTTCTAATAAGAAGCTAAGAATATGAACATATATGATATAATATCAGTAAGTATGATTCTGGAATAATTCAATAACATTATTTAAATCATTATACAGGATCTTCGGACACGTACGAATCAAATCGGACCCAAGGTAAGGGAAAATATCACAATCTCATTTTTATCCGAGATTGATTATACATTGGTATTTACTGTGATGTATTTATCATCCAAATCCATATTTCTTAAATATGTAATATAATTAATATCCTCATAAAATTGATTAAATTAAATTTTACCCTTCGGTATGTTTTTAGTAAACGATATGAAAGGAATCTTTTGTCGTTTTTCATACAAGGTACTTTTTGACTTTTCCAGCCAAAGTACGAGAAGAATGTTTTTTTAACTTATACGACATGAATGGATTCTTAAACCAATATTTCAATGAATCTTCATTTACAAGTTTTCAATTTTATTTTTAATTAACTTCTTTTAGTTTAAAATTATATGACATGTTATGAAAGGAAAAAGTTTTTGAAGTAGAAAGGATATTTTCCTCAAGAATGGAGTTCAAATGTTTTATCCAAATTATTTTCCATCTAAGATAATATAAGGTTATGTTTTTATCCTTATTATTACATTGATTTGATTATGTTGTGATAGAATTATTTTTATGAAGTCCTTTACCTTATATGATTTGTTTTATGATGTCATGATGTTTTAAGAATCCAATTTTTATTACATGTGTTATGCAATGATGTATGATTTATGATTATGTGGCACACATAAGAAAGGATTCATTATGAGATGGGTGGGACCTATATCTCCAACAATGAATTGGGTAAATATTTATATCTCATGAGATAGAAATGGCTGTGGAACGGCAGGTTAAAACCGGTTCAGTGATACAGGACTGAAACGAGGAGTGAACTCAGTTCAGAAATGGACTTTGTCCACTAAGATAGTTTTGGATATGAGTCATGACTAATAAGAAATGACTCTCTATGATTATGTGTGCATGCCACAAAGTTTCATGTTTCAGGTTATGATTATTGGGATTTCATTTTCATTTCCATGATTTATCCCATGTTAAGATATCATGATCTCTTTTGCAGGATAAGATTTTCAAAATGTTATGATATGATTGATATTACATTTATTTACCCTTACTGGGCATTTTAGCCCACCCTTTTGTATGTTTTATTTTCCCCAGGTCAGGAAGAAGGATATTAATTAGAATATGCTAAAAGGGACTCTAGAAATTATGAAATAAATGGGAGACACTGTAGAATATTTATGAACCAGTTGTTTATGTTTCCCAGTTTCTAAAGACACTATATCTATACGGTCCGTTTATGGTTTTTGTTATATTTTGAACTATATATGCATCAATTATGAAGTAATAACAATGTATGTAAAGTATGGTTCATTATAATAATACCTCATACAAATTCTTATAATGTAATATAATACCTTCATCATAATATCTCTAGTCTAGTAGGTTGCATGTCGGTGCCATCAACCTATGTGTTTGATGTGTCTTTCTTAGAATTAATGAAAATAAAACATTCCTACAGAACACCGTGGACATAGATTTATTAAGGATATATCAATTAAATCAAAGGTATTAAGATTTTAAATTTTGTTAAAGAATAAAAGGGGAAAATCATTTCTTTCATTATTCATTAATACAATAATACTGATGATGCTCGCAACATATCACACCTCACCACAAACATATGTCATTATAGTTTTTATAAATAAATAAATATACATGCCTTTTAATACTTGTTAATAATAATATTCAAGTATAAGGATCAATACACACATCTGTAGATAGGATCATCCAATGACACATATAGATGTGGATTTTTTATTGGTGGTTATCATTCTCATAATTTCTTACTCTAGATGTTACCAATGGATTACACCATGAGAAGGTGCCTCAAAGTCCTTTGAGTCTCCACCCCAGATAACTTATATCATTTGTGTTCTTAAAATGATTTATTATATCAATTGAATATATATTTAAGAATAATGTCATGGAACTTCTGGATTCTCATCATAGCCAGGAACTACTATAAACATTCTTTCTAACAACTACTCTTAGAATATCATCACATATTATGTTACCCAAAACAAGAATTATAATGGGATAAAGAGTTTATAAATATTAAAAATAATGAAACTAGGTTATCATAAAAAAAATAGAATTTGGTTCTTAAGAACCCACTCAATTAGACTTTGACTTTCACTAGATCTAACTACTATCAACCTTTATTTTGTTAGCTCTTGCATGGTACTCATGCTTCTGCTGAGATATCACATTAGTCAAGGGGTTTTCCACATTTTCATTTTTCAGAACTCTGATTACTACAACATTACACATTATATATAAATCATTCAAGATGTGATACTTCTATAGTATGTTCTTTGTCAGTTGGTGTAATATTTGATCTTTTTAAAGAGCCACAACTATAGTATTATCACTATACAATATGATAGGGTATATATTTCAATGTATCACATAAATCCTTTGGAAAAAGTTTAGGATCCAAATGTATAAATTAGATTTATCATAAGACACTATATTCTTAGACTACACTATAAAATCAGTGACAACTGGCTACTTTGAACTCTTCCATCTCACAACTCCTCCATTGAGATAGAAAGCATTTCCTAACAACGACATCAAATTATTATAATCTATTTGAAAACTAGAATTAGAGTAACCCATTATTATGATATGCTCATATCCTTCATACACCTGGAATATATCATTCGTTCTTCTCAAATAATTGAGGAAAGCCTCAACAACATACCAATGTTGTCACTAGTGCTTGAAATGGGTTTACAAATCAGTTTTTTTTGTTTTTACTATATATTACTATGTGATATTAATACTGTAATGCCCCGACCCCAGTTACCCAGATTCGGTGCATTATTTTAATATATTCGCATGATTACAAGGAACCAAGTCCAGAAGGACCGATCAGTTTAGCAGCCATGGAAACACTAGATATATTCATATGTCTTACATTACATCATAAATTGAATAAAACTACAACAAAAAATTTTCATCACATCCCCATAGACTATTCCTGCAAGTCAGTCATAATACACTTCTTCACATCGTAGAAAAATAAAACATTGAAAGGGGTGAGCTCAGATGCTCAGTAAGGATAACAATATAGCAGAAACATTCATAAATAAGCATAAACATTTAAGGCAATGTATAACTAAAAAAAGCCTTTTAAACATGAACATCAGCATATTATGGCAAAGACTAAATGAAATAATTCCATTTACTTATTCACAGGGAACTTCTACTAATCTAATAATGACATGCAATAACAATACCCACTTTCATAATGACGGAATGCATAATGACAGACTATCATAACCACGTATCCAATGCCTCGTGCTAAGACTACAAATAAAATTCTGTCAAGGCCTCATGCCAAGACACTAGTTTGTATCATGAGACCTACTGATGCATCGATGAGCTATAGCGGGCTCCACCCTTCACTTATTAAGTCCAATTCATTCCTCATATGAATAGGTTTAAACATTACATAAACATTTGTATTAAAACTAGCATAAAAAATGTCAATACTTTCTCCACAAACCAATAATGGTATAAAAATAACCACAATCAAAAATATCATAACTCATTCCATACAATAAAAAATATTGTATTATAATAAATCAACCTCAATCCAAAATAATATCCAGTAGAGGATGTTGACATATATGAAAATGATGAGTAAAACTTTTTGAGAGAAATATCCTTTTTGTATAATCATTTAAAAGACACACATTTATAAAGGAAGTAATTTAAAATAGATTTTCGAATCAAAGTGTCCCATACCACTTTGAAACTTTTGAAAAAAATTATCATTTCAAAACATTCATGTCCATATAAATAAAACCTTAAAATCATTTTGAAAACATGGACATTAATTAAAAAGATTTATAAAGATAAATAATTAAAACATTTGAAATTCTTATCATGATAAATATTACCTTTCAAAATCCTTAAAATCTTCATTTTGAAATCATTTTTATGAAAAATGATCATGGATGATAAAAATGTCCCAGTAAATACTTACACATAAAAAATCTCGGATAATAATGAGATTGAGGAATTGACCCTTACCTTGTACTTTTCCTAAGTCGATGTATTTTAACCTCCTGTATAATAGTTAAAACATTTTTATTAAATTATACAATAATCATATACATAAATATGATATCATATATAATCTTTTAACGTTTCTTTATTAATAATATATTAGTATTAACGTCTTTTTGGGTGATAAACGATTCGTTCTCCTTATATGTTTGGTTACATAAGGCATGTTTGTAATTGATAAGTTGTATAATATTCATATTCAGAATGATATTAAGTCTATAAACATTATTTTTAATCATCAAATGAAAATTATTCTTGAATGGATATGATGGGGAATGAATTTTATTGCGTTCGTGGAGACGGTATTCCGTACGTACGTACGAGCGACAATATCATTCTTTTGATATTAAAATAAAATATAATTGGATGGTATATCATATATACCGAATCATTATCATGTTATATTTATTATTTACATGAATTAAACATCATTATTATACCCATCTAAATAATAATATATTGAATAACAATTACACCACGACGTGGAGACAGTAAGCCGTACATACGCACGTATGGTGACTTGTTATTAAAATGATGGGTAGAATACCGAATATGGTTGTGCCATATTTATAATAAAATCATTGTATATAGATGATACTGGAGTTATTATTTTAGAATGGAAATAATAAACAAAGAGGAAGTGGAAGAAGAAAGGAACTTGAAAGAGGGTGGTGAAAAAGTTACCACTTCATCAGGTTCTTCCATTTGATTTGATCAAAAGGACTCCATAGGATGGCTTTATGAATAAAGTAGGGATTCTAGGATGAAGTGATAGATGTTGAGAGAGTATTTGGGTTGGGTTTGGCCGAACCAAAAGGCTTTGAAGGTGTGAGATTGAGAGAAGGGGGGTGCCCTTTTATAAGAGTGGTGAGGGGCACCTTAGGAAAACTGAAAATATTATTTTATTAATAAAGTCATATTCGGTTTTTTAATAGCTTAAAATTGATTTAGTTAGAGTCTAAGAAGGATATGGGTTGAAATTATCTCATCCAATCGGTTTTAGACAGGTTTAGGTTATATTTTATCCTTATCGTTTAGGTTTAACTCTATGTTAAATAATTTAACTTTTACTGTGTCTTTTTGTTTTCTTACACTATATGGTTAATAAACTTACTATAACAAGCCAAAATAACCCCAAGTGGTTCATTATTAAAATATATATCTTTATCTAAGTCATTTTGCCGAACCATAGATTTTTAAAAATATAATATCACTTAATAATATAATACATGTTTAAAAACTATTTTATGTCAATTTTGACACAATTTGGTAATTGATTATTTTGAAAATTATAACAGAATGATAAGTTAGAACAAAGTTAATTAAAGCAATTATAACATGTCATATTAACCTATAAAATTAGTATAATTTATATAAAGTCTCAAATTATATTTATTTGGGTATTTATAATATCAATTATCTTAATTCTTCACTATAATGGTAATTAATGCATCACCATTGTGTCATATATAAATTAAATTATATAATGTATAAAAATTATAAATAAAATATAATTATGTAGGAAATATTTTTATCTTTATAATTAATATTTACAATCGAATTTATCTTATGTATAACCCTATATTAAAAATGTTTTAGTAATTAATCTTTGATTTTAACTCTTTAAACTTTTCTTTGAATTAAATAATAATAAATGTCCTAATCTAATCCAAGTGGACCTAAATGATAATATTTTATTCCTAAGGTTTTTTTTGGTCGAGATGAACTTGTACAATAGAATTAGGACATGTGTTACTATAATATTAATATCATTTTTACCCTTAATTAACCTATTTACTTTTAACTGCAGTAAATAAAAGTAAAAAGTTACTATTCACCAAAAAATATTTTCATCTTATTGAACCAAATTTAACTAAATAACAAAAACCATGTATGTCAGATTTTTGAAATTCAATTCACAGCAGTGGTAAATTTTCATTTAGATGAAAATTTCAGTTTTTTAACTACCACTAAGTGGTTTCACTATTCATCAAAAATTGATATTTTTCAGAAAAACACCAAAAATTCAGCCTAAGATATATTTGATATTCCGAATTCAAAAATGATGTCCATTTTTCCAAATTCAAAACATAGAAGTGGAATTAATTAATTTTAAAATTTATTCCCATTATCAAAACAAATAGCGTGTTTTTAAGAAACAATAACTATCAAAAGATTGATACTCGTTTATGTCCAATTTTAATGTAAAATTAATTCCAATAAACAACATTGTATCAAATGGTGAAAATATATTCTAAATATACTTTAAAACCACTCAAATTCATAATTTATCACTGTTAATTATTTTGATTAAAAAGTTGTTTTTAATTAAAATTTACTAATTTTCACTATTCATCAGAATATAAAAGTTAACCGAAAAGTACCAAAATTTTACCGTAGGCTAATTTAGATATTCCGAATCCCAAAATGAAGTCCATTTTGAGGGATAAAATTTATAAAATTTCAAAATCGGGTATTACTATTTATAACGGCTACTTTGATTGGTCACGGTGTGTTAGAATCTCGAAATTGCGTACCACACACGCTACTGTATTATTTAAAGAAAAGCGTACCGTGGAAGCTTGAGGTGTTACATTGTAAATTTTTTATGTCCCTATTCTAATGAATTAATTTATTTATTCATATTGAATATATAAAAGTATAAAATATGGGATTTAAAAAGGGTTCACTATTAAAAGTCGGTAAAAGTGCATTTTTTGAAAAATATTTCTTTTATCTGAAAAAATGAATTTGTTCATACATCATCTCTAAGAAACTCATAATATGGATTCTAAAATTATAAGGATTATATAAAGTTCAAAATTCAGTTAATACTATTCATAACCTCTTTCAAATTGTTTTTTTGGTAAGTCATGGTGCGCTTGAACTCGGTGTTGTGTGTAGTGAAAGTTATTGATTTATTTTGAAGAAGTAACACACTATGAAATCATGGGGTGTTACATTATTCCCTCCTTCAATATATTACGTCCTCACAATTTGATATTGTTCTTCGAATATAATGGTTGAAATTAGAAAATATCTTTGTGGGAAAACCCACATCAGAAATTGAATTAATAAAATTTAGCCTTAATAATAGGAAAAGAGAAATGAAAGGGTCACCACCAAATCATGATCCTGATAAGGAGAACATTGGTGGAAATAAGAGACATATAATTGGAGGAAAACGTAAATATTTATAGGTAGTGATTGAGGTCATCAATCACAAACAAGTGTAAAATTGAGGGTCTTAAATTCATCAATCTATGATGATTTAAAATATAATCGGTTTAACAAAACATATGATATTAGGATAACACATTTTTTGTTTTAAGATCCCTTCACTAAAGTATAAGAATTAATTTCATCATTGAATAAGATAAGAAGAAAAATATATACTTGACAAGTAGAGCCCCATCCTTTAACTAAGTTCTACCACAAATTCATCTTTCACTCTAAAAGATAATAATACTCAAAAATACTCTATTTATCATAATCATATAGGGTCCCAAATATAATGAATTTATAATTCAAATATCAGACCCTTTAAAAAAGAATTAATATTATACAATCCAGAGACATCATGTAGTCCAGTGGAAGGCGGTAAATCCCAATCACAATATGGTTTTGGGTTCGATTCCCGCAGCTTTGTCCGACGCGACAGGATGTCACACGGTGTACGTGTTGTCCTTTTATAAAAATCCAAAAACTAGCTTTCAAACTTAATCCATTCCAACATTTAGACTTTTCCAAAACACTACTATCCAAACTCACAGTCCAAAATTTATAATGAATTTAAACACAATGAAGATCCTTTTTTATGTAATAACATGTGAATACCTTCATCTTGTATTATTTTAAAACACTACAACATCATGAATTTCCATAAAACCCTTTTGATTACATTCATGATCTCTTATTCCTTATAAAATAATGGATATAATCCTTCTATCCAAAAATGTTGTAAACTCCAAAAATGATGGAATATACAAATGAATAATCAGTTTCAAGGTAGTCAAGAATATCCAATATAATTTATCCAAATCAATCATGTATTATTCCAAAATCACTACCTCGGTATCAGAACTAATTTATGGTTTATCTCTCTCTCAAACATATATTTTCCAAAAATTTAACCTGCAATTGAGTCACTTTTCTTGGTTCCACACAATTTCATGTCCTTAAGGAAATAGTACTGCAATACATTCCTTATCTACTCCATAATTATTATAACCAGTACATCGTTGATGCAATACTCAAATGACATAATTCTTTAATAACCACATAATAATTCTAATAATTCCTCCTCATCCGTGGTAATATCATAACTTGATTATTATCCAATAGCATCATTTGGGGCATACTCTGATGATTTGGAAATTGGTTTTCATAGTGTCCCAACTCCAAGCAGATGAATCATTGTACATTTGAAACATTTTTCATACCCTTGCAGTCACGTACATGGTGTCCTTTTCCTCCACACTTAGAACAAACTCCCATTCACTTCAGGCAAGTTCCGGGGTGTTTCTTCCCATAGTTAACACATATGGGAAAATTCATCTTTTCCCTCTTCCCTTTATCTATCTTTATATATTTCCATCCTTTTCTTCTCTAGCTTCCCTTAGAATCCATAGGACTCTGAGAACATGTAAGAACCCGGATCTTCTTTCAGGTATGTTTTTCCTTTTTCTGGAGAATTTAAGATAAATGGAGTTTCTGGAAATTTTGGAAGTACACACCGTGTACTTTCTGAGTACACACTGTGTACTCTATTCCCGCTCGAACCCGTGTGTTGGTCGTGTCCGGGCCACACACACGGTGTGTAGGGGTGACGTGGAGGCCGTTTTTATCGGAGTATGGAAAGGCCTAGTACACGCCGTGTACTCTCAAAGTACACCCCGTGTACTTTTCTGTTTTTCATTAAACGGACCGGGGTCGCGGCTAACCCCATAATCCATCTTCTTCTCCAATTTTTGGCAGTCCAGGCGAACCGTATGGCCGGATCATCGGCAAGCGCCCGCCCTGCCGTCTGTTCTCCGATTCGAGCGTGGTCGATTGCATTGGAACCGCAGCAGTAAGCTCTTCCTTCGGCTTAATCCTCGATTTCTGATTCTCCCTCTTGTGTGAGATATCAGCGGTTGAGAATTTTTGATGTTTTTGAAGATCTACTCCATTCTAGGATGATTCATGGGCCGACGCTCGCGTATATCGATCACCTGAGATCAAGGAAGGTGGTTTGTGCCTTACCTCTCGGATTCTTTGAGATTTTATGCGCAATTTCTACCTATACCCATGAACGGGGTATCAGGTGTTTACTGTTTTACCCTCGTTGTTTTCATGCCTTGCTATTATGCTTTTGTAGAGGTAATTTGATGATAATTGTGTATTATTGCTATGCCTGGAGGTGTTTTGCTTATGCTTGTTCTATTTACAACTTTCAGGTCCCATCAACCATTGGCAGTTTTGCCTGTTTGCGTGTCTGGTGTTTACTGGTTGGAGTATTACCTTGACTTGCTTGTTGCCTTGTAGACTGATAGCCAAGTATCTCTATAAGTGTACTTTGGTTAGCCAAGTATCTCTATAGGTGTGCTTTGGCCTTATAGCATTATTATGCTCTGACTGGAACGAGGCTGAGAGAACCTAGTGCTATAGACTGTACGGGTAGACCGAGTGAGATTCCTGAGAGTCTTAGTTATTGTAGACTATGGGTTAGACCGAGTGAGCTTCTCGAGAGTCTTAGTTATTGTAGACTAAAGGGTAGACCGAGTGAGCTTCCCGAGAGTCTTGGATTTTATAGACTACAGGAGGGTAGACTGCGTGGGCTTCCTCAGAGGGTCTTACTTTGCTTGAATATTTTAAGAACCTTCCCAGACTATTGGAGGAATTGACCGAGTGAGCTTCCTCAGAGAGTCTGTGGTATACCTGAGGCTGTAGTAGGAATTGACCAAGTGAGTTTCCTCAGAGAGTCTCTAGACCATGGGGCTGAGAGGGTTAGATCACGTGATCTTCCTTGAGAGAGTCCCTAACCACCGTAGACTATGAGGGGAATTGACCGAGCGTGCTTTCCCAGAGAGTCTGATACTTTCGTATGACCAACCAGTGGGGTTAGGCTGACTGCACTACCCAGAGGGTTGTGGTACTTCTTGGATGGGACTAGAGGGTTTGGTTGTGAGTACTTCCCTTAGGATTCCTGTTGTTAGCACTTGTTGACTGCTGTTGTACTTTACTGCTTACTTCTTACTGTTACTACTGCTGCTTGTTGCTTGCTATTGTTGTTTACTGCTTATTGTATATTTACGTGCCATATGCTCACCGACTGTTAGGCATAGATCTTTGGGTGATTTCCTACTGGTATTGTATCTCACACCCTGTTCAGGCCATGCTTTTGGGCCCGGACATATTTTGTTGCTACAGGTATAGATAAGGGCAAGCACCCTTCTACATCAGGTATCTGAGTTGCCGTGGAGCTGGGGAGCATGGGACCGGGCCTTGTCTCGTGATGCCGTTGGAGCTGTTGTTTACCTTAGTTGTTTGTTTTTAGTTGTATTTAGAATGTTGACTTGTTTACTACTTTCCATAGATACCTGTACTGCATTACATCATCATTTACATCACACTTGTTTCTACTTTTGGTACAGTTATTGTATGTTGTTTACTGCTTCCTCTATTTACTTGTTATTCTTTTTCTGTTGTGCACTCTGCCGATGAGGGCATAGTTTCCCCAATGAATCACCAAGGCCCTCACTGCTAGTCGGTAGCCTCTGGCATTTGGGGAAATGCGCTTGAGGTCATGTGGCGAACCGGGTATGGGGCACCCGTGGAGGGGCTCCGAATCCGGGTCGTTACAAAGTGGTATCAGGGGGATTCTTTTCTCTTGATTTACTGTTTGGAGACATTATCTAGGGATATGATGGCTTAGGTACTTGGCATTAAGCTATGCTCAGGAGTAGCTAACCCGTGTACAGGGAAAATCCATACTACCTCGTTAATTGCAGTTTCTGGTTTTGAGATTTTATGGTTGATCTGATTTCACCTAGATTGATTTACTTGTATTTTCTGTTATTGTTATGATATTATGGTTCTATTTATATCGCAACCAGATGAGATGAGGTTATTCCATATCATGCATCATATAGGCACTTGTAGGAATCACATGCCATGCATTATTGCCATGCCATCTAGGGTGCATTAGCAATTGAATGCTGTTGTGATATCCTTGGTGTAGATTATGCCTGATGTTGTGATAGATGTTTGATAGAATCTCTACTGCTATGTTAGAAACTGTTTGTTTCGTTCTTTCTTAAAAATGAATGCCAAAATTCTATTCTTGAGGTGTTATGGGCCCTCATTGGTCGGATTTGGTGGATCATGACCTTGTTATCTCTTGTATATGACTGTAGGAGATGCCAAACATTGATTCGCGGGGAGTATGGGCCCTCACGGATCGTAATTTGGCACCTCTTTGGCCTGTTTTTGGTGTTTCTAGGGGTTTTGTGCATTTCCGAAGCTACTGCCCAGAAAAAAACCTAGAATACATAGCGTGTCCTTTTTGGGCACACGCCGTGTAGTCTTTAGGCCGTGTCACTGACCGTGTGAGTATAACACGATGTCTTGAAAGAAACTTAAGAACAGGCCGTGTTTGATTGGAACACGCCATGTAGTTTAGATCCATGTACCCAGCCGTGTCACTAACAACACGGGTCTAGGAAGCTCGAGTAGAACATGCTGTTTTTTCTAGGAACATGCCGTGTAGTCTTACCCAGGTACCTGGCCGTGTCACGAACAACACGGGCCGGTGTGACCGTCTCTTAGACACGCCGTGTGTCTTTCAGAACACACCGTGAAGTCTTGCCTAGGTACCCAGCCGTATCACGAACAACACGGGATGGTGTCACCTTCACCTATACACGCCGTGTCTGTTCAGAACACGCCGTGTAAGGGTCAGCCGTGTGAGTCGACCGTGTAACTAACAACACGGGCCGCCGAGCCAGTGTCTGGTACATACCGTGTCCCTTGGGAACATGCCATGTACTCTGAAGATAGTTGAGCCGTGTTGGTTAACCGTGTAAGGATACTCAGGCAGGGGTTAGGGATCAAGTACACGTCGTGTGTTGGGATAATACGCCGTGTAGTTTTGGGTTTTACATGACCAGTCGGGCTAGAATGCACGACCATGTTACTAGCTTAAGGGGACACGCCGTTTAGTTTTTATACATGCCGTGTAGTCATGTTTTGGAGGCTTTTGTGTTTTTATTTCCTCTGTTTCTGTTTTGTTCCCTTGGTTTCCCTATCCTTGTTTTCTTGATCTAAGGCGTGCTTTTGATCTTTCAGAGCAATGCCTCTGAGACGTCCTCTGGTCGTACGTCTGTCGTCTGGCAGCGAGAAGACACCGGATATGACCGATCAGGGTCTTCCTGCAGATCCTCCTGCTGTGCCAGCCTTGGCACCAACAGTTATACCCATCGCAGGCGCCGATGCGGAGTTCAGGGAGGACTTCCTGAGGATAATGAAGACTTTCCAGGGAGCGCCACCTCCTACCTTGTCGATGGCTGAATTGACACAGGTCTTTTAGCGGTAGCATCCTCCTACTTTTTCAGGGGTTGGTGGACCCCAGGCCGCTGAGTCATGGATAGAGGCCACACTAACTATCTTTGATCACCTGTAGATCCCTCAGGAGAACAGGGTAAAGCCGGATACTTATATGCTCCGGGACAACGCCAAGAGGTGCTGGGAGACTCTTTGGATGAGTTTTTTCGCACCTTTTATGACAAATTTTATCCTGAGACCTTGAGGGCCGATCGAGCCCAGGAGTTTATGAGTCTGCAGCAGGGTACACATTCTGTTATGAAGTACTCGTATCGCTTCACTGAGCTGCAACGTTTTACGCCGATCCCAGCAGGTGACGAGTTGTTTCTGGCTAGGAAGTTTTAGGACGGTCTCAGGTAGGAGATCCGTTCCCAAGTGAATATCATCTAGTTGACCTCTATCTCTTCTATCGTCAACCAGGCGCTGATCTCTGAGCACAATCTGAGGGATTCTGGAGTAGTGATCCAGGGCGGTTTCATATCCAGAGTGAGTGTTCCTCCTACGGATAGTAGGAAGCTTTGCAGAGAGTCTTCTCGAGGAGATTGGGGTACACGAGGTGTATCTTCTGGCAGTCAGGTTGTATGCTACCAGTGCGGTAGGAGTGGGCATACTAGGCCCCAGTTCCAGAGGGATCCGATGGAGTGCCGATCTTGCGGCAAGATGGTCCATCTTTAGCGTTTTTGTCAGATATTTTCGCCTTCAGCTGCTGGTATGGGTTCCTCTATGACCCCACATTCTGGAGATTCTTCAAAAGTTTTCCACCAGTCTAGGAACTAGAGTTCTTTCGGACGTTCAGTTTGAGGTGGAGGTCACGGCCGTGGTGGTCAGTCACCAAGTCAGCAGCGACAACAGGGTGGATCAGCTCAGAGTAGTCAGCCAAGGGCACAGGGCCACAGTGCAGGCCAATCTTTCACTGTGGAGAAGACCCTACAAGAGAAGGATCCAGGACCTTCTACTGTTTGAGGTACGATCTTAGTAGCCTCCGTTTTATCTTCATCTCTTTTCGATACTGGTGCTACGCATAGCTTTATCTTTGTTGCTGTTGTGGAGAGCCTTGGGCTCTGCCTCTTTATTTCTGCCATTTCGTTGACACTGGACACACCTTTGGGATGAGAACATATACTGTATGCCAGTGTAGAGAGTGCCCTATTGAGGTTGCAGGGTATCGTTTCTTATGGGACCTCTATGTCCTAGAGATGACAGGCTATGATGTCATCTTCGGCATGGACTAGTTAGTTCCCTTCCGGTAGTCGTTGACTGTTATCGTCGTCGAGTGAGTTTCACTTCACCTGAGGGTGAATATTTTCTTCATAGAGGAAAGTGGAATGTAGAGGCGAGTTAGGTAGGACTCAAGCATCATGGGCTAGGGGCAGTTACAACCCATATTGCTAGTCTTTATCTGGACGATCAGGGGATGCCACTGTTAGAATTTCCCCCAGTGATAGATCATTTCAGGGATGTATTTCTAGGGGAATTTTCAGGTTTAACTTCGAAGCGTGAGGTAGACTTTTCTATTGAGCTCGTTCCAGGGGTGGCACTGGTGTCCATTCCTGCTTATAAGATGGCTACACCTGAGTTACAGGAGCTCAAGAAGCAGTTGGAGGAGTTGCAGGCAAAGGGTTTCATCCAGCCCAGTACTTCTCCTATGGGTTCGCCTGTCCTGTTTGCAAAAAAGGTAGATGATACCCTTCGGCTTTGTGTGAATTATCGGAAGCTGAACCAGTTGACGGTCAAGAACTGATATCCCTTGCCTAGGATCGATGACCTTTTCGATCAGCTTCATGGAGCCCGGGTGTTCTCGAAGATCAATTTGAGATCCAGTTATCATCAGTTGCGTGTTAGACCTTCGGATATACCTCCGACAGCCTTCAGAAGAAGGTATGGTCTTTACGATTATACGGTTATGCCGTTCGGACTCACGAATGCGCCTGCAGTTTTCATGGAACTGATGAACTGTGTGTTCCATCCTTACTTGGATTCCTTTGCCGTGGTCTTCGTGGATGATATCTTGGTGTACTCTCACACTCAACATGACCATGCCACCGATCGTGAGATCATTCTGAGTACACTGAGAGAGCATCGGATGTATGCCAAACTCTCGAAGTTCCTCTTCTGGATGGATCAGATTCACTTCTTGGGTAACGTCATCTCAGAGGTAGGAGTATTAGTGGACCCAGAGAAAGTGTGAGTTGTAGTTTCTTGGGATCAGCTGAAGAACGTCTTTGAGGTACGAAGTTTCCTAGGGCTGGCTGGTTACTACAGACGGTTTATTCCAGACTTTTCTCGTCTAGCATCACCCTTGACAGGTCTGACCGAGAAGGGGGTGATGTTCTTGTGTTCAGATTCTTGTGAGTCTTCCTTTCAGGAAATGAAAGGGAGGTTTACGTCAGCACCGATACTAGTCTTTCCAGAGCCAGGAAAGAGCTACAACAGTTACTGTGATACTTCAGGTATCGGGCTAAGAGTTGTGCTTATGCAGGGAGATGGAGTCATTGCGTATGGGTCTCGGCAGTTGAGGCCACATGAGAGGAATTACCCTACACACGATCTGGAGTTAGCAGTTGTTGTTCATGCCTTATTCTGTTGGAGGCATTACCTTTTGGGAGAGAACTTTGTGGATTTCACCGACCACAAAAGTTTCAAGTATATCTTCACTCATAATGATCTGAATCTGAGTCAGCGTAGGTGGGTCGAGTATCTTCAGTCCTTCGACTTTGAGCTCGCTTATACATCGGGTTAGGGCAATGCAGTGGCAGATGCATTGAGTAGGAGAACTCAGGTTCAGGAAGTTCAGGAGGCCAGCAGTGAGTGGCAGCTTATGGCTCTGTTCTCTGAGATGCATCTGGAGGTGCACGAAAGGAAGGGGCAAACCTTCCTTTCTTCTATGGCTGTTACCTCGACTCTTATTGATCGGGTCTGAATGAGGTAGATATCAGAGCCAGAGGCCTTGGTCCTTCGGGAGAGTGTGTCAGGAGGAGACCCTCTTCCTAGATGGACAGTGGGTGGGGATGAGATCTTGTATTTCCAGGGATGCGTATGGGCGCCAGCAGACATACGCGAGGAGGTGATGTGGGATTTTCATTCCTCTGTTTGGGCAGTTCATCCTGGTGTCACCACGATGTATCAGGATCTTCGTTGTCAGCACTGGTGGCCAGGTATGAAGAAGGATGTTGTTGGTTTTTCCATGAGATGTTATACTTGTCAGCAGGTGAAAGTAGAGCATCAGCGACCAGCAGGGCTTTTACAGCAGTTACCCATTCCGGAGTGGAAGTGGAATGACGCCGCGATAGACTTCGTGACCGGATTGACGAGGTCACCTCGAGGGAACGATGTTGTTTGGGTCATCATCGACAGACTTACGAAGGTTGCTGACTTCTTACCGATCAAGGAGACCTTCAGTGTCGATGAGTTGGGACAACTTTACATCCGTGAGATCATTCGTCTACATGGAGTTCCACACTCCATTGTTTCAGACAGGGATGTGCTCTTTACTTCTCGGTTCTGGCAGGGACTTCAGAAGGCCTTGGGTACACAGGTACTTTTGAGTACAGAATACCATCCCTAGACTGATGGCCAGTCCGAGCGCACGATACAGGTGCTTGAGGATATGCTCCGAGCCTGCATTATAGACTTTGGAGGTTCTTGGGATAAGCATATTCTTCTAGTGGAGTTCGCCTACAACAACAGTTTTCAGGCAACCATTCAGATGGCACCATTCTAGGCTCTATACGGTAGGCCATGCCGATCACCCTTTTGCTGGCTAGAGGCAGGAGAGGTAGCTTTGTTGGGACCTCGTCTTGTACAGGAGACTTCTGAGCAGATATAGTTGATTCGAAAGAGGATGGCTACAACACAGTCTCAGCAGAAGTCTTATGCTGATTAGTGGAGACGACCTCTGGAGTTCGAGGTCGGGGATCAGGTTTTCCTGCGTATCGCACCGAGGTTGGGACACAAGAGGATTCGGAGACAGGGTAAGGTTTCACCTCGGTACGTCGGGCCGTTCGAGGTATTGGAGAGAGTTGGGAAGGTTGCCTATCGGTTGCAGTTACCTCAGAGGTATCGGGCTATGCACGACGTCTTCCACGTCTCTCAGCTCCGATGTTACTTTGCAGACCCGTCTCATGTCTTTCAGCCTAAGGTGATTGAGCTTGAAGCAGATGTGTCATTTGAGGAGCATCCTATCCGGATTTTCGATCGCAGTACGAAGGTTCTCCGAGGCTGGTTTGTTCCTTTAGTACGGGTGCTATGGCAGCATGGGCGAGTATAGGACGAGACCTGGGAGAGGGAGGCCGATGTAAGATCGCAGTGGCCGGAGCTGTTCGGGGTTTCTTCTTCTCTGCCTCGTTAGGGAAATTCCTGGGCGAATTTCATTAAGGGGGGAGTTTGTAAGAACTCAGATCTTCTTTCAGGTATGTTTTTCCTTTTTCTAGAGTTTTTAAGAAAAATGGAGTTTCTAGAAATTTTGGAAGTACACGCCGTGTACATTCTGAGTACACGTCGTGTACTCTTTTCCCGCTCGAACTCATTTACTGGTCGTGTCCGGGCCACACACACGGTGTATAGGGGTGACGTGGAGGCCATTTTTAGCAGAGTACAGAAAGGCCTAGTACACGTCGTGTACTCTCAAAGTACACGCCGTGTACTTTTCTTTTTTTCATTAAACGGACCGGGGTCGTGGCTAACCCCATAATCCATCTTCTTCTCCAATTTTTGGTAGTCCAGGCGAACCGTACGACTGGACCTTTGGAAAGCTCCCACCCGGACGTACGTTCTCCGATTCAAGCACGGTCGATTGCATTGGAACATCAGTGGTAAGCTCTTCCTTCTGCTTAATCCTCGTTTCCTGATTCTCCCTCTTGTGTGAGATATCCGCAGTTGAGCATTTTTGACGTTTTTGCAGATCTACTATGTTCTAGGCCGATTCACGGGCCGAGGCTCGCGTAAATCGATCACCTGAGATCAAGGTAGCTGGTTTGTGCCTTACCTCTAAAATTCTTTGAGTTTTTATGTGCAATTTCTACCGATACCCGTGAACGGGGTATCGAGTGTTTACCATTTTACTCTCATTGTTTTGCTTCCTTTCTGTTATGATTTTGTAGAGGTAATTTGATGATAATTGTGTATAATTTCTATGCTTGGAGGTGTTCTGCTTATTCTTGTTCTGTTTACGACTTTCGGGTCCCATCATCCATTGGCAGTTTTGCCTGTTTGCGTGTCTGGTGTTTACTGGTTGAAGTATTACCTTGACTTGCTTGTTGCCTTGTAGACTGATATCCAAGTAGCTCTATAGGTGTACTTTGGATAGTCAAGTCGCTCTATAGGTGTGCTTTGGCCTTATAGCATTATTATGCTCTGACTGGCATGGGGCTGAGAGAACCTAGTGCTATAGACTGTACGGGTAGACCGAGTGAGCTTCCCGAGAGTCTTAGTTATTGTAGACTACGAGGTGGACCAAGTGAGCTTCCCGAGAGTCTTGTATTTTATAGACTACAAGAGGGTAGATTGTGTGGGCTTTTTCAGAGGGCCTTACTTTTCTTTAATATTTTAAGATCCTTCCCAGACTATAGGAGGAATTGACCGAGTGAGATTCTTCAGAGAGTCTGCGGTATACCTGATGCTATAGGAGGAATTGACTAAGTGAGATTCCTCAGATACTCTCTAGACCTTGAGGGTCAGAGGGTTAGACTGCATGATCTTCCTTGAGAGAGTCCCTGACCACCCTAGACTATGAGGGGAATTGACCGAGCGTGCTTCCCCAGAGAGTCTGATACTTTCGTATGACCAACCAGAGGGGTTAGGCTGAGTGCACTGCCCAGAGGGTTGTGGTACTTCTTGGATAGGACCAGAGGGGTTGGCTGCGAGTACTTCCCTTAGGGTTACTGTTGTTAGCACTTGTTGACTGCTGTTATAGTTTACTGCTTACTGGTTACTGTTACTACTGCTGCTTGTTTCTTGCTGTTGTTGTTTACTACTTATTGTATATTTACCTGCCATATGCTCAGCAAATGTTAGGTACAGATCTTTGGGTGATTTCCTACTGGGATCTTATCTCACACCCTGTCCGGGCCATGCTTTTTTCCCCGGGTAGATTTTGATTCGACGGGTATAGATAAGGGAAAGCGCCCTTCTACTTCCGGTATCTGAGTTTTCGTGGATCTAGGGAGCGTGGGACCGGGCCTTGGATCACGATGCCGTTGGAGCTGCTATTTACCTTAGTTGTTTGTTTTCAGTTGTATTCAGCATGTTGACTTGGTTACTGCTTTCCATAGATACCTGTACTGCATTACATCATCATTTACATCAGACTTGTTTCTACTTTTGGTATAGTTGTTTTATGATGTTTACTGCTTCCTCTATTTACTTGTTATTCTTTTTCCGCTGTACACTCTGCCGATGAGGGCATAGTTTCCCCACTGAATCACCAAGGCCCTCTTTGCTAGTCAGCAGCCTCTAGAATTTAGAGAAATGCGCTTGAGGTCATGTGGCGAACCGGGTACGGGGCACCAGTGGAGGGGCTCCGAATCCGGGTCATTATAAAACTCTTTACTTATCTTATCAACACATGAAACTATTTCTTCATATGATGATAATACGTGGGAGACTATTTCCCTTATAAATTGTTGCTTATGTCCATGAAAGATATGATCCTTCTTACTCTTTGGATCAAACGTATTGCTGGAGTTCACATTCCTTCTATTGGGTGCCATTTCTATAAAATGGCATAAATTAGGTCAGTTTATGAATAGAAATACCTAATCCCAAACATGTGAAACACATAACATAAATTGAACAGTTTATGGATATAATCCATAATCATAAAAATGTTTTCTTTAAGGAAGTATAAACTTATAAAACTTTCATAATGGGTTGTAAAGAAAATGGGAATTATCCTAAGCATATCCCCCGGGAGTGTCGTAACCAAGAGTGAAGAAAGGACCGTTGTCGTGCACCAGTTCACGTTTGAGTCTATCTCAAAGCAGTGTTTTTAGGTTTTACCCCTAGGTACATCTATGCCAGAGCCGCCTCTACCTGTTCGTATCCAGACAAAGATGTATTGCTCAGAAAACTCACAAAATCTCTACAATACCAAAATTATAGAAAATTCTTCTATACTAATCCTCAAAGTCTATCTTAGGGCTATGAGTTCTAATAAGAGTTTATCTAAATCTAGAATCCAAGGTTTGTACTAAACTTCCTCTAATACCAACTATAACAACCTGACCCCAGTTACCTAGAGTCGGTTTATTATTTAATAAATTGGCATGATTACAAGGAATCAAGCCCTGAAGGACCGATCAGTTTAGCAGCCTTGGAAACACTAGATATATTCATATGTCTTACATTACATCATAAATTTAATAAAACTACTACAAAAACTTGTCATCACATCCCCATAGACTATTCTTGCAAGTCATTTGTAATACACTTCTTCACATCTTGGAAAAATATAACATTGAATGGGGTGAGCTCAGATGCTCAGTAAGGATAAAAATATAGCGGAAACTTTCATAAATATGCATAAACATTTAAGGCAATGTAGAACTAAAACAAAAGCCTTTTAAACTTGAACATCAGCATATTATGGTAAAGATTAAATGAAATAATTCCATTTACTTATTCACATGGATATTCTAATAATCGAATAATCACATGCAATAACTATACCAACTTTCATAATGACGGAATGCATAATGCCAGACTATCATAACGACGTATCCAAGGCCTCGTTCCAAGGCTACAAATAAAATTTTGTCAAGGCCTCATTCCAAGACACTAGTTTGTCTCATTAGACCTACTGATGCATCGAGGAGCTATAGCGCGCTCCACCCGTCACTTATTATGTCCAATGCATTCCTCATATGAATAGTTTAAACATTACATAAACATTCGTATTAAAACTAGCATATGAAACGTCAATACATTCTCCATAAACCATGAATGGTATAAAAATATCCACAGTCAAACAAATCATAACTCATTCGGTACAATAAGGAATATTTTATTATAATAAATCAACCTCAATCCAAAATAATATCTAGTAGAGGATGCTGACATAGTTGAAAATGATGAGTAAAACATTTTGAGAGAAATATCCTTTTTTTAAAATCATTTAAAACTCACACATTTATAAAAGAAGTAATTTAAGAGAGATTTTTGAATCAAAGTGTCCCATACCACTTTGAAACTTTTGAAAACAATTATCATTTCAAAACATTCATGTCCATATAAATAAATCATTAAAATCATTTTGAAAACATAGACATTAATTAAAAAGATTTTGAAAGATAAATCTTTAAAACATTTGAAATTCTGATCATAATAAAGAGTACCTTTCAAAATCCTTAAAATCTTCATTTTGAAATCATTTTTATGAAAAATGGCCATGGATGATAAAAATGCCCCAGTAAATACTTACAGATAAACAATCTCTGATAATAATGAGATTGAGGAAGTAACCCTTACCTTGTACTTTTCCTTAGTAGATGTATGTTAACCTCTTGTATAATAGTTAAAAAAATGTTATTAAATTATACAATAATCATATATATAAATATGATATCATATATGATCTTTTAACATTGCTTTATTAATAATATCTTAGTATTATCGTCATTTTGGGTGATAACCGATTCGTTCTCCTTATATGTTTGGTTACGTAAAGCATGTTTGTAATGGATAAGTTGTATCTTATTCATATTCAGAATTATATTAAGTATATAAACTTTATTTTTAACCATCAAATGAAAATTATTCTTGAATGGATACGATGGGGAATGAATCTTATCACGTTCATGGAGACGGTATTCTGTACGTACGCATGAGCGACAATATAATTCTTTTGATATTAAAATAAAATATAATTGGATGGTATATCATATATACAGAATAATTATCATGTTATATTTATTATTTACATGAATTACACATCATTATTATACCCATCTAAATAATAATATATTGAATAACAATTACACCACGACGTGGAGACGGTAAGCCGTACGTACGCACGTATGGTGACATATTATTAAAATGATGGGTAGAATACTGAATATTGTTGTTCCGTATTTCTAATAAAATCAAAATATATAGAATATACTAGATTTATTATTTTATAATGGAAATAATAAACAAATAAGAAGTGGAAGAAGAAAGCAACTTGAAAGAGGGTGGTGAAAACATTTCCTCTTCTTCAGGTTCCTCCTTTTGATTTGATCAAACGGACTCCATAGGATGACTTTCTAACTAAATGGGGCCTTCTAGGATGAAGGTATAGAAGTTGAAATAGTATTTGGGCAGGGTTTGGCCGAACCAAAAGGCTTTGATGGTGTGAGATTGAGAGAAGGGGGAGTGCCCATTTATAAGAGGGGTGAGGGGCACCTTAGGAAAACTTAAAATATTATTTTATTCATAAAGTAATATTCGGTTTTTAATAGCTCCAAATAGATTTATTTCAAGGATAAGGTGGGGAGGGGTTTATATCCTCTCATCCAATAGGTTTTATTAAATTTGAGGTTACTATTTTATCGTTAACATTTAGGTTTAACTCTATGTTAAATAATTTAACTTTTACCGTGTCTTTTTGTTTTTTTACACTATATGGTTAATAAACATACTATAACAAGCCAAACGAACCCCAAGTGGTTAATTATTAAAATAAATATCCTTATCTAAGTCATTTGGCCGAACCTTATATTTTTAAGAATATAATATCACTTAATAATATAATATTTGTTTAAAAAACTATTTTATATCAATTTTGACACTATTTGGTAATTGATTTTTCTGAAATTCATAACAGAATGATAAGTTCGAAAAAATTAGGTAACTAAATCCTAACATGTCATATTAACCTATAAAATTAGTGGAATTTATAAAAAGTCTAAAATTATATTTATTTGGGTATTTATAATATCAATTATCTTAATTCTTCACTATTATGATAATTACTGCATCACCATTGTGTCATAAATAAATTAACTTTTTAATGTTCAAAAATTATAAATAAAATATCATTATTTAGGGAATATTTTTATCTTTCTAATTAATATTTAAAATATAATTTATCTTATGTATAACCCTATATTAAAAATGTTTTAGTAATTAAACATTGTTTTTACCTCTTTTAACTCTTCTTTGAATTAAATAATAATAAATGTCCTAATCTAATAAAAGTGGACCTAAATCATAATATTTTATTCATATGGTTGTTTTTGGTTGATATAAACTTGTCCAATAGAATTAGGACAAGTGTTAGGGTAATATTAATATCATTTTTACCCTTAATTACCGTATTTATTTTTAACCGCCGTAAATAAAAGTAAAAAGTTACTATTCACCAAAAATTATTTTCATCTTATTGAACCACATTTTACTAACTAATAACAACCATGTATGTAGGATTTTTGAAATTCAATTCACAGAAGTGGTAAATTTTCATTTAGAAGAAAAATTCAGTTTTTTAACTACCACTAAGTGGTTTCACTATTCATCAAAAATTGATGTTTTTCAGAAAAATACTAGAAATTCTACCTAAGCTATATTTGATATTCCGAATTCAAAAATGATTTCAATTTTTCTAAATTCAAAACATTGAAGTGGAATTAATTGATTTTAAAATCAATTCCTGTTATCAAAACAAATAGCGTGTTTTTAAGAAACAATAACTATCAAAAGATTGATACTTTTTTATGTCCAATTTTAAGGTAAAATTAATTCCAATAAACAACATTGGATTAAATGGTAAAAATATATTCTAAATATACTTTAAAAACACTCATATTCATATTTTATCACTATTTATTATTTTGATTAAAATGTTTTTTTAATTAAAATTTAGTGATTTTCACTATTCATCAAAATATAAAAGTTATCCGAAAAGTACCAAAATTTCACCATAGGCTAATTTCAATATTCAGAATCCAAAAATGAAGTCCATTTTGAGGGATAAAATTTATAAACTTTCAAAATCGGGTATTACTATTCATAATGACTACTTTGATTGGTCACAGTGTGTTAGAATCTCGAAGTTGCATACCACACACGCTACTGTATTATTCAAAGTGAAGCGTACCGTGGAATCTTGAGGTGTTACATTGTAAATTTTTCATGTCCCTATTATAAAGAATTAATTTATTTAGTCAAATTGAATATATAAAAGTTTAAAATATTGGATTTAAAAAGGGTTCACCATTAAAAGCCGGTAAAAGTGCATTTTTTTGAAAAATACTTCTTTTATCTGAAAAAATGAATTTATTCATTCATTATGTATAAGAAACTTATAATATGGATTCTAAAATTATAAGGATTATATAAAGTTCAAAATTCAGTTCATACTATTCATAACCTATTTCGAACGGTTTGTTTGGTAAGTCATGGTGCGCTTGAACTCGGTGTTGTGTGTAGTTAAAGTTATTGATTTATTTTGAATAAGTAACACACTATGAAATCTTGGGGTGTTACAAATACAGGCTATGTTTTAAATAAGTTTTTAATATCAATTTAAAAAATAGCAATGTAAATGATTTATTTTATCAGTTTTTCATGTCAGTTATAAAATAACTGACATGAAAAACCGATTTTTTTAAACATATTATTTTCAATCCTCTTCTCCACAACAGACAAGAAGAGAAACAAAGAATGAAAACCAGAAAAAACCAAATATAAAACAATTATAATACAAGAAGAAATAGCAATAGAACAACCAGAAAAACACATTTATAATTATAAATTTCTAGACTATAATATATATTATAAATAAACTAAAATCTAATCACTCCTATAAAATGATTTCCCATTAAATTTGTAATTGTATCAGCTTCTGTGCACTATAAGACCAAGGGTGATAAAAAATATACAAATAAAAATAATATATTTAACATATACTATTAATAAAATAAATGAACTATTATAGAAAGATTTATAAAGAAATCTAACCTATTGGAACATCATAACTATCCCAGTTGAAATTATTTCATACATAAACCTTAAAACATTATATCCACATTCCTTTACACCTTATTATTTATAAAAATTATTTTTAAAACATTTTTTTAATTAAAAATATCATTATTCAGTAATATATCCCAAAGTTACTAATTGTAAATGAAAATCCACCATTGCTTTTAAATATTTGATCATGGTGATCTTCTTTTTTGGGGTCACTCGAAATAAATTCCATTCCCTATTTGAAAATAATATGAATAAAATAAATTTAAAAGTTATTATAATATAAATAAGTATAAAAATTTATAAAATTACGTATCCAATACATTCTTAAAATTTTGCCGCACTTCACCATAGATAAAGCATAATCAGCAAAGTGCCTTATCCCTTGGACAAAAATGCCTAACATCCAATGGCCAATTATATAAAATAAAATTTAATGTTAGTGGTTATTATGTTTAGATATATATAACACTTTTTGAGATATATGTTTCATTGTCTTGAAGATAAGGATACATCCAACATTGAATCATTGCATTATTTTTAAATCATTCAGCAATTTAAAATTTTCTTTCTACTTTAGTCATTGTAATTGTTATAGGTGAAATAAACTATGGGTCCATAATTCTATATACATATATCTTGCCATTCTCCTTACAGATTGTATAAATATACCTAATATACAACAAAAAAGTATATATTTTCAATAAATTAAATGTATGTAAATATTTATGTTTAGAGTTACATGGAAAAAACATTCAACATGTTGATTCCCAAATGTTCTCTAGTTACAAGCTCCATGATATCATTTTTGAAATGTTTTGTAGTCATTAAACACCCACACACACCATCATCAATTGGAATATCATTAACATCCGACAATATATTTGAATATGTTCATAATATATCAAGACTATTATAATTAGTATATAAAGTAATAAAACATTATATTTATTATTTTCTATATAGTATTTATTTTCCTTTATTGTATTCCTATAAAAAATAGACAAAAACATAAACATCAAAAGGTTAAAAAAAATTAATAACAAAATGAAATAACAAATAAAATATACCCACACCACTATAATAATATGTTTAATAAGTCTATATGGCCAAACTAAAAAGTAGTCGATAATTTTTCCAACTGTACTGACCTCATTTGTAGGTAATGGTACTTCTGATAATCTATATATGATATCATGTATAATGACCCTATGATTTTCTATATCTATCTATTGATAATGAGCAGTGTCTCCAATAGAAAATATTAACCCATATACAACAATATGATGCTAGGTATCATCAACATATAACTCACAATAATAGGAAAGTTGTGGAGGACTGGGTGTAGGAGTAGGATAAAATGGAGTGGGGTCTGCAAGTGGAGTTGGATAAGTGGGATCTGCTAGTGGAGATGGAGTGGGATCAGTAGTCTAAATCTTTCTTTGTAGACACTAAAGACATATCTCTCTAATTTTGAGGTTTTTTTACAATAATTTTTTCTTCCAACAACATATACCCTCCCTGAGATAACATATTGGGGTATAAGTTTCTAAATTAGATCTCGTGAAGAGATCTGCTCAATTTCTTTAAATTGAGAATTAATAATAAATAAATTATTAATATACACATTAATATAAAAAACCACCAAAAGGTAACAATGAACTTATTAAAAATGATTCTCATCGTCTATTTTCAAAAAATTAATTCCTCGTATATTGATATATAAAGACACATATCACATGTATTATGATTTTTTCTATACCGAAAAATGAAATGTGATTTGATGGATGTTTTAAAATATCTCCATCTCCAGGTACCCAATGATAAACATTCTAAGCTAACTCTACTAGTATTAGGTATATCATATGTTTGCAGATAAGAAGGGGGGAAAACATATATTACTATAAAAATTTCAAGATAAGTAAAATAATAAAAAATTATCTTACCAATATGGTTAAACAGAAGTGAGATATTGTCATTTTTTCAACACTTCACCGATTATCAAAAAATATACAAACTTTTCTTTTAGTCTGCACCACTAAAAATTATTGAAATGTTTTGAATTTTAATATCTTGGAATATCATTATCAGAAAAGACTTCTATTATCCTTTGGTCCTGGCTATATAAAACTGATACTTTGGGTAAATGTGTGGATCCATGTTTACCAACCTTCGAACTCTTTTTTTCTTCTGTGGAATTAGATGTCTCATGTAATGAAGGATGAGGAGGCTCATCAACAGAAGCATGTGTATGTCCATTCCCATAGGGTTGATTAGGATAATATCTAGAAGTAAGAGGTGTATAATATGATTTACCTTTCATTATCTGACAAATCAAAGCAAAAAACAATTAGTACACAAATATAAAAATCCAACAATTACATACAAATTTAAATAAAAAATGAACAATTATCATACAAAAAGTAAAGTAAACTAATCTTACCACATTTTTATTCATATTTTTTATATTTAACCAAAAGGATAACAATATTAATGAGAAATAAAATGACATAAATTAATGAAAACATATCAAAAATTTGTGTGTGAATAGTAAAAATTCATCGACCAGATAAATCATTTTCACACCAAAAATATTTTTTGATATAAACTTATACAATATTTTTTTATTGAACATATAAAATTTAAAATAATCTGTTTTCAACAAAATAAATTAATAGATATGTTTCTTAAAGGTAAACATAGTGAAAAAACTAAAATAAACTAATATAAATAAACAATTTAACTTATTGGTTATAATATGTGTTCATATAAAGAAAATAAAATTAAAATATCTAAAAATTTATGAAATTTAAAAAAGTAAACCAAAAATAAACATATGTTGCCTATAATATTAAGAATTTACTAAATGAATATTTTTAAAAATTCCTTTTTCATGATTGTTCCATATGGCATAAAACATGTCTATGATGTGCTCATGAATATTTTCTATAAATCATTCCATCTAAGTAGGGAGTTAACATAAATCAAAATATTTATAGATTTTTTCATCACCAACATACTATTTTTTCCTTATAAATCAATAGACAGCTACAAATTAGATTGATCTAGAACATAGAAATTTTTTTTCATCTGTTTCCATGATAAAAGGATCTACTTTGTATTAAAATTTATTCATATTAACAAATATCATTTCAAATTCATCATATCTGACACTCTTTTTATCAATAAACCATTTTTATTTAAATAATAGAATATAAAATTTAATGTAATCAACTTACCATATTTCATCAATGAATACATAATATGCATTTGATTAGGAGGTTGTGTTTTTTCATTAGCACTCAAAAAATGAATTACTTCTTCGAACACCAATACACTACTATTCAGAATAGTACATCTATTGTCCCAATAATTCATATTGAATTTATAGCCATTAATGTCATACCCAGACCATGTTACCAAATTTAAACCCTAAACACTCACTAATCATCTCAATGTATCTCATGCATCTGATCTACCAATCATGATCTCTTTAAACCATGGAAAAACATTGTGTATGATCATTAAAAATCCACATATCTTTCTTCTTTGGATAGAATTTTTTTACTCATTAATATGAAATATTATATATAGATGAAAATCATATATTTTATTCATGATGAAGAATTGTACCGTCATTATCTATTCAACTATCAACTGTTTGACTTTAAATCCATTGTTCCCCTTTCCCTATAATTAACTAATTCATGGAGATATGTAATTAAAACAATGTTCTCCACTGTAAAAAAATTTGTTTGTATAAAACTATGCAACCTCCTCAGAAATATACTTCTCAATAATATAAGCTTTAGGTCGATATAGATTCTTAACATACACCTTCAATATATTCATATAACTTTCAAAAAAATACATCCAATATATATATACAAGTTCGCAAATATTTGTTTCTTGTATCAAGTAAACCATTAAATTCACCAAGATATCAAAAAAAATATGGAGAAAAATGCATTTCTAATTGATATAGTATTTAAACTAATTCATTCACCAAATTGGTCAAAGCATTGGGATCAATCATCTTATAAAAAATTAAATTGAAAAAATAACAGACCTTCATGATAGTCATTCTGAAACTGATGGGAAATATTACACACATTGCAATTGGTAGGAGCTATTTCATCATGATGTGATAATCCTGATATTTTATAACATTCAAATTCAAATACTTTAAGAATGACAATTTTTTACATTTGATGAATAACCCTGTGAAACATTGATATCATGAAGTCATTAAAAAATTATAATTTTATCCCTATTTGATAGTGTATTACATGTCAGGGTTAGTAATGTTCACCTTCCACAAGGAGTGGCAGATAAGTCCAAACATATTCCCATTGATAATAAGTCCAATAATTTATTTGACCCATCTTTATTTTTTCCTTTAATATCAAATAAATTTCCAATAAATATGTCACATATATTCTTCTCCATTTTCATGACATCAATGTTATGTTTGAACTCATGATATCTCGATTATGGTGGATTAAAAATATTGACCATTTCTTACAAATATTTCTATCATTACTAGATTTATGTGTCTTTCCAAATGTCATATCAATGGTTTGAACCCTATCAAGTTTCTGATCATTGGATAATGTTTTTGGAGAAATATTAATTTAATGTGAGATTTGTAATTCCTTTTTTAATATTATATGAGAGTGATCCATAGAAAAAATATTTTGATGACCCTTATATACTTTATTTATCCCATGATGCAGTTGATAATATGATGTTTTTTTTTCACAAATAGGACATGATTTATTCCCCTTAACATTATATCTATGCAAGTTTCCATATTCCCAAAATTAATTTTTAGTAAACATATTCATTTCATGTAGTTGAAAGTATTTCATTTTATATGAAACATACAACCTTATACCTTCCTCTCCTAATAGTTTCAAATCATCAAATTAATGGTGATAAGAGAACATCAATATCATTTCTAATATGTTTTGGTCTAGAGATCATTTAACTCAACATGACATATATTCAATTCATATAAAATTCAGGATATACATTATAAATTAACAATAATATTGGCCTTGAACTATATGCTCTACTAAAGAATTGATATGGATTCATTCAATTAGTGCACATGACGAGTATCATATTTCTAAAAATATTTTCAAATATAAGAAATAGGTGATTAATTTTCATCCACTATGGACTATCATCTAGATTCCATAATTTTCCATCACATATCTTCTCATCTGTATACCTTATTAACCTTTTTGTATCATGTGAATTTACAAATAAAATTTTCAATAATGGAATTATAGGAAGATACCAAAATTCCTTAGAACGGTCTCTATATATATTAAATCAAAAATTGATTTTTTTTTCAACTTATACCGTGAGATCCCACATTTAGGACAACCTGAAAGAAATTCATATTCCTTCAAATATATCACATATTCATTAAGACATACATGTAACTTTTTATACCCTAATCCGATCTGGAAGGATATTTTCTACACATTATAATGTGAATCCGGAATATCATTATATTTAGAATAAATAAATTTTTAAAATTGTATCCAATATATAAAAATATTTTTAATTCATCTATTTTTTTCCTTTAAGTTGATCAATCTTAACAATATCGAAAAAACAGTAAATTCCATTAATCCAAGATATGATGGTTTTTTAGCATCACTATATAGATGCTCAATTTTTTATTATTTTTCAATTTCCATTACTTCAATATAAAAAATCATTTCTTCCATTTGACCAAACTTATGATCTTGCAAAGCATCATCAATAAGTGATCTGATATTCTACCCAATTTCAAATGCCAAATCTAAGGTATATAATTCAGATTAATACCATGAAAAATTAAATGATATTTGATCTCTATGCTTTTCAACTTCTTCATGTTTAAAAATATCATGAATGGACAAAAAATCATGCCATTGGATGGAACATTTCATTTAGAAAATTCCAAAAAAGAATCAACACATTCCTCATATTCATCAATTATTCAATGTTTCATAATCTAACTTTTCCAAATTATTATCTATAAAATAACATAAAAAATATATGTCATGTCAATATAAAACTATTTTAAATTTATATCAAATATTCCATAATTTCAAAGTAAAAAAATTGAAATATAAAATAAATATATGTGCATTTGAAAAACCACAATTTTAAATTATAAATAATAATTTAATAGAAGTTTAAATATAATTGGTAAATCATAAAAATGAATGCATGTAAGTAATCTAAGAAAGAAAATATAGTTAAACAATTCTCTCATTTTTTATTTTCTTCTGAATGACATTAGATGAAACTTGAAATTGAATCTTATTGACCAGAATCTAAATTAAGTGTGCATTTTCCATTTTGATTAGTATCTTTAACATCAAATTCTCTAAAAAAACTTTTTTTATGGAAAATCCCAAACATTATTAGTTGAGACATGAATTCATACTATAATATAATCTTATATAGAGTTAAAACAAAACAATGATGACTTTTTAATGTGGTACATATATATATATATATTAAGAATTAGTATTTTATATTATTTATGTCTAGTGTAATATGAAAATATTGAACAACATATTATGTAATATGTATTTTATGATAGCATGTTTTACTTGAATGTAACATACTAACATCCCACATTTTAAATATTACAGTCTACCTCATTTGATAGAATAAAAATCAAAATTTATGGGGAGAAAAATGCTTTCAGTATGAATACTATGTGATGCGTGTGTAAATCCATAAAAACATATCTATCAGAATATAACAAAGATATGTAAAGGAACCAATTGACAGTTCCTATTGTTTATTCATAAATAATGTCAACATTATATTAACATTAACTCAATAATTTAGAATGAATATTTAATATATGATTTTTCAAGGTAATAATATGATCACATTAAAAGAAAAGTGTTGATACACATATAAACTACTTATATGATATTGTATATTGAATTGTATTGAAATTCAACACACACACACACATATATATATTATTTTAAGATTACTATGTCACTAATATGTTCATAACACTAATTTAAATTTATCCATATTCATGGAAGTGTATGCATAAACAATGAATGATTCAAAAACATCATCTAAATAAGAATGTTTTTGATATTCAATGAATAAATTTAAGATGGGATGTAGTATAAACATATGTGAAACAATTTAGTGAAAATTCCTTTTCATTTAATAAAAAACACCACAATATTAAGATTAATTTCAATCCACACTCTTTTTCATTTAAATCAATGCCTAAATAAGATATATAATGATGGTAATGTGATATATGAGGTGAGAATATCTATATTAAAATGATTAATTAAGAGTTTATTGAAATATGAGGGTTTACAAAGACGATAATGTGATATTTGTGTGCATGAAATATAAAAAAATGAAGGTTAGGGTTTGATGCCATTGAATGACAGAAATATATAGATTATGTGTGACGATTACCTGAGAGTCGAGGAGATCGAATGTGTAAATATGAGGCTGAAAAAACCTAAGGATCAATAAAGATTAAAATATGAGATTTTAGTCCACCAAATTGAAGCAATGAGGGTTAGGGATTCCGTGCAATGGAAATGTTTCTACTCTTGAGATAGATATTAAAATTAAGATTATTGAAACCAAATATTCAGAAAATTTTAAATGTTATATAACATCGGTTATATTTTATACAACATTAAAAATAATCTCTTCACATAGGTTAGATGATAACTGAAATGATAAAGCAACATACCAGGATTTTTTACATTGGTTATCATGTAACCGACATGAAAAAGCTCCTTAACCACTTTATCATGTTGGTTATATAATAACATATGTGATAGATCAAGATAAATGGTCTTTTGATGTTGGTAAAGAATATCCGACATGAATGGTCGATGTGATAAATAATTTTTGTACTAGTGTGTTTTTTTGTATCTTTTTGATATCTTCCAACCATGCTCACTTTATTGGCAATATCAAGTCTATTACATAACATGACATGCATGACTGATCCTATCATTGAAACGTATGAGATATTACTCATTATTTATTTCTCATTTTGTGTATGAAGAACATTTTCTTAGAAAAATGTATACCATGTTACACTATAACCAATCCCCTCTTGGATTATTCCATACTAAATATATTTAGTATCTGGTCAATGTATGCACTTTGAAATAGTACTAGAAGCCTCTTAGAACTATCACAAATGATCTTGATCACTAGAATATAGGCTACTTCACCTAAGTCATACATGGAGAAACACTTTTTTAAACATTCATTAACATACTATAATAATTTTATGTCATTTCCAACAAGTAATTCTTCATCAACATATACTACAAAGATAGAGACTGAATTCCCAATAAACCTCTTGTAAACACATGGATCGCGTTCATTATTAATGAAATAAAATTCTTTTATAACTTCATCAAATAAAATGTTCCATGACTTGGATGCTTAATTCAATCAATAAATTGATCTCTAGAACATGAAAATATTTTTTGGCATCACTTGGAGTCATAGTCCCTTCTGGTTTTGTCACGTAGACATCTTTATGAAGGTTCCCATTAAGATTTTTTTTTTTGGAATCCATCTTCCAAATTTCATAGTCATAGTAAGTTACTATATCATGTAGTTTTCTATTGGATTAAAAAATGGAAACTCACAAAGATGTTTCATCATAGATAATTCCTTGAAAATTTTTAAACCATTTAGCCACAAGAATTTTTTAATAGTAATTTACATTACATTTTATATTAAGTTTTCTCTTGAATACTCGTTTTCACCGTACAAAATTTACATCAACTGTCCCATCGACCAAAACCCAAACTTGGTTCTAATACATGGAATCCATTTTAGAATTCATGGATTCTTTCCATTTTATAGGTTTTTAGATCTCTATTCTCTTTGTACGAGATACGTTTATCATTGTCAATAAATAATGAGTCACTATCTTCAGAGACTAGAAAACTATGTCTCTCTAGTTCTCCAACATATCTTGTGATCCTACACAATACTTGTGTTTTATGAACTACTTATTTCATGGGGAATTTTTTAATCTATTCCTCTTAAATCTCTTGTGTATCTTGATCATCAAATTCATCAATGTCAATCTTTCTCCCACTATCCTTTTTAAGGATGTGCTCCCTCTCTAGAAAGATAGTTTTTTGGATGAAGGAAACATTCTTATATGAGGGGTTGTATAGGTATTATCCTTTTTTTTCCTTAGGATACCCCCAAAAAGTTACATTTTGTGCCCTGAAGTGATAGTACGTTTCTTGAGAATTCCTTTACAAATTACTCTCAATACCTTACATGTGCATGAAAAAAACATGTTTTTTCCACACCATAACTCGAGGGGAATTCCATTTTCCACTTTAGTTGGTACTCAGTTTGGTGTGTTTTCCAAAGTTTTAAATTAACATCCTAGAATTGATAATGGAAGATCAGAATGACTAATCATTGACCTTACCATGTCTAATAATGTATGGTTCCCCATTTTACTAACACCTTTACACTATGATGTGTAAGGTAGTGTGAGATGAAATAAAATCCCAAACTCCCATACAAATTAAATGAAATCTTGGTTAAGATATTAACCACCTTGATCCGATCAAATATTTTTTATCTTCTTTCCAAGTTGATCATCTACTTAATTCTTAAATTATTTTAATTTCTCAAAGGTCTTGGAATTATACCTCATTGAGTAGATATAGCCATATCTACTCACGTCATCAATAAAAGTTATGAAGATAGAATATCCACCTCTTGGTTTTACTAGAAATGGTTCACACACATCAATGTGTACTAATCATAGAATCTTTTTTTCCCTTTACCCTATACCTAAAATGGATATTTAGAATGATTTCCTTCTAAACAAGCATGAAATCTTTCAAGTGGTTTTATATCAGAATAGTCTAAATAGCCATTTTTATAGAGCTTTGTCAAACTCTTATCGTTTATATAACCAAGATGGTGATTCCATAGATGGGTGTTATATGAGTCATGTGAACATGATTCATTATCTATTAAAAATATTTGGTTTTCATTATTTCAATACATAAAGACCATTATATAAATATTCCATACCATAATATTAGTAGTCTTGTATTAAATGAACAACTTTTATTCACAAAATTGAAAATAAAGACATATGAATCTAGGCCTAACATAGAAATTGTGTTCTTTGTAATAGTTGGTACATAATAAAAATACCTTAAAACTAATATAATTCTCTTTGTAAATGAATGGTGGTAGTCTTCAATAGCTAGAGTACCTATTATTACAACATTTTCAGCTCGGAAACCCGCCTATCCTTTGAAAATCCTTTTAAATCTACTTGGTTATTGCATTTGGAAACATATGTGAGAAGCACAAGCCATATCTAATACTTGATATGTAGATATTAAAATATTACCTTTGATAAATAACACACCTTTATCTTATACTTACTTCTTGGTGTTTTTCTTCATCCATTGGCTTTGTTTTCCACCTGCAAAACATACTGGATTCTTTTCCTTACCCTACCTATAGATCTTCCTCTTCTTAGAAGGATGATGCTCTTGAAATTTAGAATTTTTAGAAGACTTTTCCCCCTTCTCCTTGTTCTTCCTTTTCTTATTCACCATAAGTACCACATGTTTATCACACCCTATGTCCTTATCGACTTGGATAATTGAAGTAAGAATTTCTAAATTACTCTTCTCATTATTTCTCATATTATAATTAACAGAAAAAACTGGAGAAGGTATTTGGTAGTGAAGAAATCATGAGATATGTGGAAAAAACATCAAGTAAATTAATCCATAAGATCTTTAAGCGAACAATGTAGCTAATAAGATTTACTACATATGGCTCAGTTGGCATTGAATCTCCAAGATTATTTATAAACATTGCATTGGAGATCTCATATCTCTATTGTCTCTCCATCTCTCGATAGAGATACCAAAGGTGAGACATCATGAAATAAACATCCATGCCCTCATGTTTCATTAAAATATCATTGGTTATAGATGATAACATAAAATATTTAACATAAATAGAATCATTAAAATGTTACTCATAGATAGAAAACTCTTCCTCGCTATCCTCAATACGAGGAACATCAAGAATAAGTTCTTCCAGCACATACAATTTCTTTTTATGGAGAAGGATAATGTGTAAGCTCCTTTTCCATTCATGTGAATTTTTTTGGTGAGATGGTTATCCTTTTCATGTATGGATCATAGTGATATTCTTGATGTTATTTTTATTTCAATTTCTAAAAATAAGAAGAAAATTTTTAGTACTTAATCTGATAAAATTTGGGAAAATAAATAAATATTTAATTTATTAATCTACCACTATTTTATCAAAACCCAAAAACCATCTCCATTGGATTCATAGTATCTTGTTTCTTGGACATTATAGTGTAAAAGATCCATATTCAACTTCTCATATCTCCAAATTTTATTGGTCAAGAAATTTGAAGAGTTTTAGGTAGGAATTCTAAATTCCATGTTTATTAGCTCATAATTCCATTATCTTTTGAGTGGACTCCCCAATCCTGAAATCCTTAAATTGTATTTCCTCAAACCATACCTATTAGTTACACAAATTCATTCCATTGATGTCAACCCTCGATGTGAACTATGTTAATTCAACCTAAAACATCAAGTCAGAATTCCATGATAATTAAAATCACCCCACCTTTGACTGAACAATTATGTTGAACTATGATTTTTTTAACTAAAGTAGTGGAAGGAAATACTGTCTTAGTATATAATTGTGTAATTTTATCTTTTATGCGTATATTTACAATTATTATCTTTATTACATGCTTTTTAATATTAATTGGATTTACTTAAGTTATTTAATATATCTTATATAAAATTTATCAATAATCCAATCTATTTTAGTTCTATATTTCATGCTTGTTAATTCATTAACTCATGTGATTGAGACAAAACATCAATAATGATATAAAAATGAAACTAGAAATAAATAAAAAAACTAAAGTTTTATGATCATGGGATTTTACTAATGTTTATTTTATGTAGTGTATGATAAACTAATCATCGACCTAGAGGAAAAACACCATGAATGATTTATGGTTGAAGTTGATGCTTTCCATATTTCCACCTATGTATCTCTACTAGATTACTTTCACCATGGATCTAAACTCAAACCACCACCACTAATTTGGGAGCTCCATCCATTACATATTCTATTACTCACACACTGGTACAGGGAAATGGTAAACTTAAAAAACCACGGGCACACAATCCCTTACATAATAGGAGGATATAAGGCACACAAGCCAACAATTTAATTTAATAATAAATTAAAATAAACCAATCACATAAAACGGTCTAGTATAGGCTCATGATCATCCACATGTAACAAATTACACATTTAATAAAATTTGAATTCAGTTATAATCATTCTTCTTTAAGAAATATCACACTCGAATCAATTAATTATATATTTTAATTAATCATTTATTTTATCTCAATTCTGATATGAATTTCCTTGAGATTCTCATCCAACATAATTTTAAATAAATTAAACAAATTTATTTAAAATTAACCAGGTGTATAAATGTACATAGAGGTAGCATAGTGAGTACCCATCCGAACTACCCAACATGTATTATACTCTAATATTGTTCAATCTTGCAACATGTGACATACACGACTTATCATGTACTTTCATGACATGTACTATCAACTAAATGATTACATGAATTACGTGATTTTATGTCATGTGTTATGCTTCAATGCGTGTAGAGTAATAATTATAATACGACACATCGATGATATGAAAATCAGAACATTACATTGAAATTAATTAAAAATTTATATATATATTTAAACCTATCACATGGGGTGTCCAATCAACTTAATGAACACATGAAAGTACATATTGATATGTTTTTCATAGTATAATAAAAAAAAATTAATTCTATATAATTTGGTAAAAGTACATGGCATGTACATTAGAGATACATGACATGTTTTTTCTCACAATTATCCATGTCACAATCTTAGGGACTCAGCGTGTAACCGTTACATGAAAAAATTGGAGTACACTTTGTGTTTGTGGGATACACAATGTCTGGTCTCTGAGTTATATGGTCACCAGTCAGGTAGGCCTTGTAAGAATATACATGAATCGTCTGTGACTTAATAGACTACACATCGTGTACAACAGTTTCATGTAATGTACTCGGTCTAGCCATGCTCCATACTGACCCAGTCAATACATGGTGTAAAATAAAATTCACCACATGAAATTAATTCACATAGATTTAATAAATTCTGAATTAATTCATGAGGCATTAAACACTAGTATACGGCGTGTACCACCTAGATACATGGTGTGTACCTATGAGTTACACGACATGTACACTTATGTTATCTGGCCATATTCTTTGGTCCCTCCATATGAGATCATTGAATTTATTTCATTCATAAAATTTATTTATTTGACTATATTTATGATTAAAAAAGAATAAGAATAATATCACAAAATTTAGATTAAATAATGATTATAAATAAATTTAAAATCCAATTACTTATCTATATATCAATAAACAATAGTTAAATAAATTTAAATAATTATGTGACCTCTCTTATACAACTTGTAGGTTTCAACCACTGTGGAAACATGTGATGAGTCATTGCATAAATTTCCGTTTTTCATTATTGATGATTAATCTATGATTTTACACTATATTGAACATCGTGATCAAGGGAATTGAATCAATGAACACACATAAGATATAAAATACCAGAACCAAGTGCAGGATCATCACATATTATATATAATTAATTTTAGAAAGTTGATAATTAACTTTGATGAAATTATTTCTTCACCGATGGATCTAAAAATGGGTCTATGTCATACCATATTTGAGTTGTGGTAATCAAGGACATATTCTCTCTAGCGTTGATACATACGTGTTTGAAAAATCTATGAACACCACCATAGGAATCTCGGGAGCTAGCATGGAAGATCCTATCACTTATTTTTTCACCTTTGATCACCCAAAGAATCACTTCCAAAGGATTCTCCTTAAATTATCTAGACTTTAGAGTAGAAGGTGGAGGAAGACCGCTCTCTATTCTTAGAAGAGTTCTTGGATAAAAGAGAATTCAATGGTTTTGTGAGGATTCTCTGGATTTTTTTTGCAGAAAAAAACTAATGAATTAACCCTCTTTGGAAATAATAATTTAATTATGATTATATACTTCTAGGGTTATAAATAAATAATTTCAAAAGTTCTTTTTAATATTTAATTAATCCCCATAAAACCCCATGTATAAAATAATAATATTTTTTATTATTTCTTTATATAAGCTAAAATCATGATTTAAAATCTAAATATTATTTATTCAAATAATATACAATATATATTATTTCTCACTAGATCTATAAAAATGGTTTTTGATTCCTCCACAATATTTATGAAGACCTAAATAATGACTATTTATTTATTTGATAAATAAAGAATCATTATTGACCAATAAATAAATAAATATTATATTCAAAAAATAAAAAATATTTAATTATTAAATTTTCCCTTCACATTATATTCTCTAAAATAACTAGTGATGAAATATATGTGATCAATAAAACATGAATAATTATTAATCCACGTTCAGAAATAATATTTATTCAACTTGTTAAATAATAAATAATAATATATTACTTAACTGAGTTCTCGTTGCACTTAGTGTGTGACCCTCTAAGCCTCATTATCAGTGGAATTAGGTGAAGCACCCTAAATTAAAAGGTTAGTATATATAAACATGCCATGGAACCCAGAGAGAAATATTTTAATACCAAAATTACATAATACCTCATATGGTAACTTACTGTGTATTATTATCCCATTATCATGATATCTCTAATCCACCAGATCACAAGCTAGTTCCATCAACCATTGAAATAAATCTCTCTTTCTTTGACTTTTCAAAAATTCAACTTGAATATATAATTCCATGGCCATTTATTAATTTAAAGTATATTATTTCTTTGAAAGGACCTAAGATATCAACTTTAGTTAAAGAATACAAGGGACTAATCCTTTCTCTCATTATTCATTAATGCAATATTACTCGAGATTCACCCAACATATCCTACATTGCTGTGAACATATGTTGTCATGTTTTTAATCAATTCATCAAAGTACGTGACTTGGAATAATAATTAATACTAATATTAATGTCTAAGGATCAATAAACACATTCTTATATAGGAACATCCAATGACATATATAAATATGGATTTTCTATTCGTAGGTCTCATTCTCATAATATCCTACATTGGATATTACCAAGGGAATATAGTATGATAAGGTGTGTGTTTTGATTTAAAATCCACATTTTAATTCAAAACATGTGTCACATACTCAAAACAGAGAAAATGTACTCATATTGTCTTGATAATTTAGGTAAATGATCTATAATCCATTTTTGACATGTAGGAATCAACCACACATCTAACAAATGATACACCCTGTATAACTCAAAGTGCATGTTTTTAGTTTAAAAGTAACATTTTAGTACAAAATTCATGACAATTAATTAAAACTAAAAAAATTCACGTTGATTGTCTTGATAATTTAGTAAAATGATCGTTAAGGTATTTGGGTTGTATAAAAAACTACCACACATCAATCTAACACACTACGTTACTGGTATGACTAAAAGAGCATGTTTTTATTTTAAACCAACATTTTAGTACAAAATACTCTTCACATACACAAAAATAATAAAACATGCTCAGTTTTTCTTGATGCTTTAGTAAACCGATTCATAAACTATTTTTTACATGTAGGAATCAGTCACATGTCTATCAGATAAATGGTGTGCTCGATATGATCCTTGTAAAATTTCTACCCAATCCTCTTCCCAAGTCCCTTCCACACGTCTAATATCTCTTGATATTAACAATAGTATAAAAATAATCCCTTTATAGAGGTTCTCAAGGAGGTGTATTCAAGAGGTAAAATCCTCTTCCTTTTCATTTTAATTTCATTACATGTTATTTTATTTTATTATTCTTTCCTCACCTCCCCTCATCCAAATATCATGATGACTCCAGTACCTTATATATACTTAAATTTTATTATTCTAATTTAATAATATATCATCAATCCTGTAACACCTGATACTTTTATGTTATATAAATCATCAAAGGAATCTTTTTCTATACAAAACTTGCTTGGCTTGCTTTACATGAAATCGCGACCTTCCCCAATAGCTTGCGTCGTACGCAATACAGAGTTTCACTAAACAACGATATACTATTAAAATATTATTAAAACTAGCCGTTATGAATAGTAATAACCACTTTTTGAAATTTTATAATTTTTATTTTTCAAAATGGACTTCATTTTTGGATTCGTAATATCGAAATTAGCCTAGGGTGAAATTTTGGTATTTTTCTGAAAACTTTCATTTTTTGATGAATAGTGAAACCACTAAGTGGTAGTTAAAAAACTGAATTTTTCATAAAACTTAATTTTACCGCTTCTGTGAGTGGAATTTCAAAAATACTAGAAACACGGTTGATGTGAGTAAGTAAAATGTGGTTCAATGAGATGAAAATAATTTTTGGTGAATAGTAACTTTTTACTTTTATTTACCACGGTTAAAAGTAAATAGGGTAATTAAGGGTAAAAATGATATTATTATTACCCTAACACATGTCCGAATTCTATTGGATAAGTGTAATTCGACCAAAAACAAACTTAGGAATAAAATATGACCATTTAGGCCCACTTAGATTAGATTAGGACATTTATTATTAATTTATTTAAAGAAGGGTTACAATAGTTAAAATCAAAGTTTTAATAAGTAAACCATTTTTAATATGGGGTTATTCATAAGATAAATTCTACTATAAATATTAATTAGAAAGATAAATAGATTTCCTACATAATGGTAATTTATTTTTAATATTTATACATTAAATAATTTAATTTATTTATGACACAAAGATGATACAGTAATTATCTAATTAATGAAATATTGACATAATTGATGTTATAAACACCAAAATAAATGTAATTTGAAACTTTTTATGAATTGAACTAATTTTATAGATTAATATGACATGTTATTATTGATTTAATTAACTTTTATTGAACTAATCATTCTGTTATGATTTTCACAAAAATTAATTACAAAATAGTGACAAAATTGACATAAAATCGTTTTTAAAACAAATATTATATTAGTAATTGTTATTTTATTCCAAAAAATCTAAGGTTCGGTTGAATGAATAATATAAGGTTATATATATTAATAATAAACAACTTGGTGTTCGTTTGGCTGCTTATAGTAGGTTTATTAACCTTATAGTATAAGAACACAAGAAGACACGGTAAAAGTAAAATTATTTAACTTAATGTTAAATCTAAATGATAAGGTTAAAATAGGAACCTAAACTTGTCTAAATTCTATTGGATGAGAGGATTTCGACCCATACCCACCTTAGCTTTGAAATAAATCAATTTGGAGCTATTTAAAACCGAACTTGACTTTATAATAAAATAATATTTTTTGTTATTCCATAGGTGCCCCTCTCCTCCCTTATAAAAGGGCACCTCCTCCCTCTCTTCCTCACACCACATTGAGCCTTCAAGATCTGCCAAACCCTGACACTTTCTACTATCCACTTACCTAGAGACATCCTAGAGGTTCTGGTCTTCTTCAAAGACCTATTTTAGTGCCTTAAAAGGAGGTCTCAAAGAAGCACTTCAAAGAAGAGGTAATGTCCGTTACCGATTCTTTCGTCTTTATTTCTTCTTCCACTTCTTATTATTTAGTTGTTTCATTATCAAGTAATAACATCAGTATCACTCATATACTTATATGTTATTATAATTATGAAACCACCCTATTTCACCATCTATCCATCCTACAGAAAAAGAAATCACCGCGCGTGCGTACGTACGGAATACCGTCTCCACGCCGTGGTGTAATCTATTTTCCACCACCACCTTACATGGATTGGTATAATGGTATAAATAATGACTATATATGACTATTATAAAGTGATACAGATTCTGAAATAATATACATACACTCCAATACAATTCCACGATAATAGGAACGATATCATCACTCGTGCGTACGTACGGAATACCGTCCCCACGATGTGATGCGACTCGTTCTACATGATATTCATTTCATAATTATTATATAAATTAAATTAATTGAATGAATTAATATGATATATATTACACTCATACCATTATGTAAATTAGGTATCTATAACCTAAAGAGAAGAATAAGAATTTATTCGACAAAACACGCATAAGAACAAAAAGTTATAAACACCCGAATAACAAGTAGCAATGAAATATTACTACCAAGAAACTAAGAATATGACCATATATGATATCATAACAATAATTATGATTCTGTAATAAGTCAATAACATTATTTAAATTATTATACAGGAGGTTCGGACACTTACGAGGAAAAACGGACCTAAGGTAAGGGAAATATCACAATCTCATTTTTATCCGAGATTGTTTATACTTTAGTATTTACTGGGGTGTATTTTATCATCCAAATCCATGTTTCCTAAATATGTAATATTACTTCCATCCACCTAAAATTGTTTAAATCCAATTTTACCCTTCGGTGAATTTTTGGTAAAGGATATGAAAGGAATCTTTTGTCATTTTTTATACGAGGTACTTTTTGACTTTTCCGACAAAAATACGAAGAATGTTTTTTTAAACATATACGGCATGAATGGATTTTTAAAACATTATTTACAAGAAGCTTCCTTTACATGTTTTCAAGTTTATTTTTAATCAACTTCTTTAGTTTAAAATTGTATGACATATTAAAAAAAGGAAAATGTTTTTGAATTTGAAAGGATATTTTCCTCAAGAATGGAGTTCAAGTGTTTTATCAAAATTATTTTCCATATAAGATAATATAGGGTTATTTTTATATCCCTATTATTACATTGATTTGATTATGCTGTGATGGAATTATTTTTATGAATTCTTTTATCTTATATGAATTGTTTAATGATGTCACGATGTTTAAGATTCCCATTTTTATTACATGGGTTATGCAATGATGTATGATTTATGATTTTGTGGCACACATAAGAATGGTATCATTATGAGATGGGTGAGACCTATATCTCCCTCCAATGCATTGGGTAAAGATTTTATATCTCATGAGATAGACATGGCTGGAACGGTAGGTTATACCGGTTCAGTGAAGCAGGACTGATACGAGGGTAACTCGGTTCAGAAATGGACTTTGTCCACTAAGATAGTCTTGGCAATGAGTCTTGACTAATAAGAAATGATTATCTATGATTATGTGTGTATTCCACAAAGTTTCATGTTTTAAGTTATGATTATTGGGATTACATTTCACTACTATGATTTACCCCATGATATGAAATTATGATCTCTTTTGCAGGTTAAGATTTACAAAAGTTATGTGCTTATGTATATGATGTGATTGATATTTCTTTTGTTTACCCTTACTGAGCATTTGAGCTCACCCTTTTGTATGTTTTATTTCCCCAGGTCAGGAAGAAGGTTATTAAGTAGAATATTCCAAAAAGGGACTCTAGATATGATGAAATAAATGGGAGGCAAAGTAGATGCTTTATGAACCAGTTGTTTATGTTTCCTAGTTTCTAAAGACACTATACCTATACGGTCCTTTATTGGTTCTGTTATATGTTGTAATAAGTGTGCTTCAATTCTGAAGTAATAACAATGTATGTAAAGTATGGGTCTTTATAGTTGGTATTAGAGGAAAGGTATAGTCAACCTTTGGAAACTAGGATGTGAAAGCCTTAGTAAGAACCCTAAGGATAAGTCTAAGCATAGAACACAGTCTTAGTGTTTTAGAAATGGCCATGAATAACCTAGTATAAGACCTTAAGTGTGAAATCTTATTCTTGATTATGTGGTTTTCCTATTATAATTAGTGTTGCTCACACTATTCTTCTTGGTTTTAGTCAATGGCTGGAACCCGAAGGAATCGTGTTAATGCGGAATGCGACGGTCAATGAAATGATTGTCCCCCTGAGCAACCAAATGTTATGGGAGCAGGAATGAAAATTCCTGTATCCATGCTCACAAAACTTTCTCAAGCTATGAATCATGCAGGACTTCCAAACGAGCAAAGGAAGGAGAAACATTCTGTTGAATCCTTCATGAGATAGCATCCACCTTCATTCAGCGGGTCTACTGATCCATTAGTTGCTGAACAATGGATTAGTACTACTGAAAATATATTTTCAATTCTTCAATGTTCTGAGCATGATAAAGTCATCTTAGTAGTGTATCGTTTGGAAGGTGATGTTGATCAATGGTGGAATCTTATTAAGAATACGAGGCAAAGGGATGAAATTGAGTCCATGGAATGGGATGAGTTCAAGAACTTATTTTTAAATATGTACTTCCCTCTTATTCTCCGAACAAAGATGGAGAAAGAGTTTCTTGAACTGAAGCAAAAGGATGATGAATCTGTTGGTACCTATGAAGAAAATTTTACAAGTCTTGCAAGGTACGCTTCTGGTATTATTATCCAACCTGAGAGTAAGATCGATAGATTCTTTAGTGGCTTAAAACCAAGTCTTCAAAGGGCCTTAGCCGTAAGGGACTTCAATAGCTATGAGGAAATCGTTCGATGTGCTCTCAAAGTTGAGATGGAGATTGGAGTAACCCATCAGTCATATAGGTTTGATAAGAAGAGGAAAATGAAATTCAAAGGAAAATCTAAAGAGCACACTGAAAAGAAGATGAGCTTTCCCTTATGCTCAAAGTGTGTAATGAAACATGGAGGGAGTTGTCTTAAAGGGACAAGTAAATGTTTCAAATGTGGAAAAGAAGGTCATCGGGCATTTGAATGCCGCGATGATGGGAAGAAGATGTCTAATGATGCAAACAGAGGGAAGGATTCACAGAATGAACCTACTAAACATCAATGTTTCAAGTGCAAGGAGATGAGACATTATGCCAATAAATGCCCTAATCCAAGGGTTGATGATGATGGTCGACGTCAACAAACTCTTAAGGATAAAGACAAAGGAAAGTCACATGCAATTTCTATCAGCGATGTGGAGTACGATAACGATGTGGTGAAAGGTACACTTACCATCCACTCTAAAGTAGCAAATGTTTTATTTGATTCTGGATCCACCCACTCCTTTATTTATGAAGAATTTTCTAAGGGTATCACTGTATTACCTCAACAATTAGATGTTGAGTTAGCTGTGACAACCCCTAATGGGACAACAGTCGCATCAAAAGTTTATAATTATTCTTCGATTGAAGGTTGTGGGAAAGTTCTTCCTGCAAATCTTGTGGTCCTTCCTATAGTGGAATTTGATGTGATTCATGGCATGGATTGGCTTCTCTACATGGAGCTCATATCAATTTCCAAATAAGGGAAGTCACATTTCATATTCCAGATCAATCTATGATCGTTTATCGATGCAAGGATGAACATAACCTTCCAGTGGAAATTTCTTCCATTTTATGGGTATTGATTCTACTAAATGAAGGTTATTTATCTCAAATGGTTGGTGAGAAACTCACGATTAAGAATATTCCCATTGTACGGGAGTTTGATGATGTCTTTCTGGAGGAATTACAGGGTCTTCCACCGAATCGTGAAGTTGAGTTTTCAATAGAACTCGTACCGAGTGCTTTGCCTATTTCAAAGACACCTTATAGAATGGCCCCAATTGAGTTGCTGGAATTGAAGAAGCAACTCCAAGAGAATCTTGATAAGGGGTTCATATGACCTTGTGCGTCACCTTGGGGAGCACCTGTTCTATTTGTTAAGAAGAAAGATGGATCAATGAGACTCTGCATTGATTATCGAGAACTTAACAAGATCACTAACAAGAACAAATATCCTCTCCCACACATTGATGACTTATTTGACCAACTACGTGGAGCTCAATACTTTTCCAATATTGATCTTCGTTTAGGGTATCATCAATTAAGGGTCAAAAGGGAGGATATACCAAATACGGCTTTCCGTACAAGGTATAGACACTATGAATTTATAGTGATGCCATTTGGTCTTACTAATGCCCCTGCTATCTTCATGGATCCGATGAATACTGTCTTTAGAGACTATCTTGATCAATTTGTGGTTATCTTTATAGACGATATTCTTGTCTATTCAAAGAGTAAGGAAGAACATGAAGACCACTTGAGAATTATATTGAAGACCCTGAGAAAGGAGAAGCTTTATGCCAAATTTACCAAGTGTGAATTTTGGATTCAAAAAGTTGCATTTTTCGGTCACATAATCTCAAAGGAGGGGATATCTGTGGATCCAGCAAAAACAGAGGTTATTGAAAGATGGTCGAGACCAACAACAGTAACTGAGATCTGAAGTTTTCTTGGTTTGGCTGGATATTATCGACGTTTTTTCATATATTTTTCACAATTATCTAATCCACTCACCAAGTTGACTCGGAAAGGAGTTATGTTTGTTTGGACGGAGGAATGTGAAGAGAATTTCAAGGAGTTGAAAAGATGGTTATCCAGTGAACCTGTTCTCACACTGCCTTGTAGTGGAGAAAGGTTTGTGATCTACAATGATGCATCCAAGAAGGGATTGGGGTGTGTTCTTATGCAAAATGATATCGTGATAGATTATGCCTCATGACAGTTGAAAATACATGATCAAAATTACCCAACTCATGATTTGGAGTTAGCTGCAGTAATCTTTGCATTAAATATTTGGAGGCATTACCTTTATGGTGAAAGGTGTGATATTTATACTGATCATAAAAGTTTAAAGTATATTTTCACACAAAAGGAGCTGAATATGCTCCAAAGAAGATGGTTGGAGCTGATTAAGGATTATGACTGCTCAATTCATTACCACCCTAGGAAAGCAAACAAGGTGGCAGATGCATTAAGTCGACAAGACCATGCTAGTTTATCCATGATGAGGATCACAAAAGATCCAATATTTATGGATTTACAAATGATGGATCTTGGAATTATAATGAATGGGGAAAAATCGTATCTTTCTCAAATGAATGTTCAACCATCTATACATGTGAAGATTAAAGAGGCACAGAAAGAAGATGTCGAGTTACAAAAGAAGGTGAGAAATGTTCCTGAATTCAACCTTGATTGTGATGGGATAATAAAGTTTAGGAATCGGGTTTGTGTTCCTCCCATCCCCAAATTAAAGAAGGAGCTGCTGGATGAGGCTCATAGTTCTTCATTCTTTATTCATCCTGGAAGCACGAAGATGTATAGGGACCTGAAGGAGTACTTCTGGTGAGATGGCATGAAAAGAGATGTTGCTGAATATGTCTCTCGATGCTTGGTTTGTCAACAAGTTAAAGCTGAGAGACAGAAGTCTAAGGGGATGTTACAACCATTACCCATACCCGAATGGAAATGGGAAAACATCACTATAGACTTTGTCACAGGACTTCCTAAAACATCCAAAGGAAATAATGCTATCTGAGTCGTAGTTGATCGTCTTAAAAAATCTGCACACTTCATTGCTATTAGAGGGGATTTCTCTCTGGATCAGCTTGCCAGGATATATGTAAAGGAAGTGGTAAGATTGCATGGAGTACCACTTTTTATTATATCTGATCGGGATCCGAGATTTACCTCGAAGTTCTGGAGAAGTCTTCAGCATACTCTGGATACATAGTTGAGTTTTAGCACTGCTTATCATCCTCAGATAGACGGTCAGTCAGAGAGAACAATTCAAACTCTAGAAGATATGTTGAGAGCTTGCTCTATGGATTTCAAAGGTGGTTTGGATCAACACCTACCTTTGGTGGAATTTTCTTATAATAATAGCTTTCACTCTAGTATTTAGATGGATCCTTATGAAGCTCTCTATGGAAAGAAATGCAGGACTCCAACTTGCTGGGATAAAGTTGGGGAAAGAAAGCTATTAGGACCCGATCTCGTTGATGAAATGGCAGAAAAGGTCAGATCTATTCAACAACACATAAGAGCGGCTCATAGTCGACAGAAAAGCTATGCCAACAACCGAAGAAAAGACCTAGAGTTTGAAGTGGGTGATAAAGTGTTCTTACAAATATCCCCTGGAAGAGGGTCATGAGATTTGGAAAGAAGGGGAAGTTGTGCCCTAGATATATCGGTCCTTTAGAAATACTGGATCGTGTTGGGAAGGTAGCTTACCGATTGGCGCTTCCACCGAATCTCTCTCAAGTTCACGATGTGTTCCATGTATCTCTCCTGAGAAAGTACATACCTGATCCTTCACATGTACTCAGCTCAGAAGTTGTACCGCTGGAGCAAGATCTTTCTCATGAAGAATAACCGATAGAGATTCTAGATCGTAGCGAAAAAGTCCTACGAAACAAGACCACTCGATTGTTGAATGTTTTATGGAGGAACCACCAATTAGAATAAGCTACATGGGATCTTGAGGATGTGATGAGGGAGAGGTATCCTCATCTGTTTGTTACAAAGTGACGAATTTCGATGGAGAAATTCATTTTAAGGGGGGTAGAATGTAACACCCGAGACTTTTATGTTATATAAATCATCAAAGGAATCTTTTTCTACACAACACTTTCTTGGCTTGCTTTACACGAAATCACGACCTTCCCCGATAGCTTGCGTCGTACGCAATACCGAGTTTCACTAAACAACAATATACTATTAAAATATTATTAAAACTAGCCTTTATGAATAGTAATAACCACTTTTTGAAATTTTATAAATTTTATTTTTCAAAATGGACTTCATTTTAGGATTCGTAGTATCGAAATTATCCTAGGGTGAAATTTTGGTATTTTTTTGAAAACTTTCAATTTTTGATGAATAGTGAAACCACTTAGTGGTAGTTAAAAAACTGAATTTTTCATAAAACTTAATTTTACCGCTTCTGTGAGTAGAATTTCAAAAATCCAAGAGACACAGTTGATGTCAGTAAGTAAAATTTGGTTAAATGAGATGAAAATAATTTTTGGTGAATAGTAACTTTTTACTTTTATTTACCACGGTTAAAAGTAAATAGGGTAACTAAGGGTAAAAATGATATAATTATTACCCTAACACATGTCCTAATTCTATTTTATAAGTGTAATTCGACCAAAAACAAACTTAGTAATAAAATAGGACCATTTAGGCCCACTTGGATTAGATTAGGACATTTATTATTAATTTATTTAAAGAAGGGTTAAAACAATTAAAATCAAAGTTTAATAAGTAAACCATTTTTAATATGGGGTTATACATAAGATAAATTCGACTATAAATATTCATTAGAAATCTGAAAAGATTTCCTACATAATGGTATTTTATTTGTAATTTTTAGACCTTAAATAATTTAATTTATTTATGGCACAATGATGATGTAGTGATTATCTTATTAATGAAATATTGACATAATTGATGTTATAAACACCAAAATAAATGTAATTTGAAACTTTTTATGAATTCCACTAATTTTCTAGATTAATATGACATGTTAGTATTTCTTTAATTAACTTTATTTGAACTAATCATTCTTTTATGAGTTTCACAAAAATTAATTACTAAATTGTGTCAAAATTGACATAAAATAGTTTTTAAAACAAATATTATATTAGTAATTGTTATTTTATTCCTAAAAATCTAAGGATCGGCCAAATGACTTAGATAAGGTTATATATATTAATAATAAACAACTTGGTGTTCGTTTTCCTACTTATAGTAAGTTTATTAACCTTATAGTATAAGAACACAAGAAGACACGGTAAAAGTAAAATTATTTAACTTAATGTTAAATCTAAATGATAAGGTTAAAATAGGAACCTTAACTTGTCTAAATTATATTGGATGAGAGTATTTCTACCCATCCCCACCTTTTCTTCGAAATAAATCAATTTGGAGCTATTTAAAACCGAACTTGACTTTATAATAAAATAATATGTTTAGTTATTCCAAAGGTGCCCCTCTCCTCCCTTATAAAAGGGCACCTCCTCCCTCTCTTCCTCACACCACTTTGAGCCTTCAAGCTCGGCCAAACCCTACCACTTTCTCCTCTACACTTCCTTAGAGACATCCTAGAGTTTCTTGTGTTCTTAAAATACCTATTTTAGTGCCCTAAAAGGAGGTCTCAAAGAAGCACTTCAAAGAAGAGGTAATGTTCGTTACCGATTCATTCATCTTTATTTCTTCTTCAACTTCTTATTCATTAGTTGTTTCATTATGAAGTAATAATATCAGTATCACTAATATACTGATATGTTATTATAAGTATGAAATATCCCTATTTCACCATCTATCCATCTTACGGAAAAAGAAATCACCACGCGTGCGTACGTACAGAATACTGTCTCCACGCCGTGGTGTAATCTATTTTCCACCACCACTTTACTTGGATGGGTATAATGGTATAAATAATGACTATATATGACTATTATAAAGTGATACTGATTCTGAAATAGTATACATATACTCTAATACAATTCCACGATCATAGGAATGATATCATCACTCGTGCGTACGTACGGAATACCGTCTCCACGATGTGATGCGACTCGTTCTACATGATCTTCATTTCATAATGATTATATAAATGAAATTAATTGAATGAATGAATATGATATATATTACACTAATAAAATTCTGTAAATTAGGTATCTATAACCTAAAGAGAAGAACAAGAATTTATTCGACAAAACATGCATAAGAACAAAAAGTTATAAACACCCGAATAACAAGTAGCAATGAAATATTACTACCAAGAAACTAAGAATATGACCATATATGATATAATAACAATAATTATGATTCTTTAATAAGTCAATAACATTATTTAAATCATTATACAAGAGTTTCGGACACTTACGAGGCAAAATGGACCTAAGATAAGGATAATATCACAATCTCATTTTTATCCGAGATTGTTTATACTTTAGTATTTACTGGCATGTATTTTATCATCCAAATCCATGTTTCCTCAATATGTAATATTAATTACATCCAACTACAAATTTTTAAATCCAATTTTACCCTTCAGTGAGTTTTTGGTAGAGGATATGAAAGGAATATTTGGTCATTTTTCGTATGAGGTACTTTTTGACTTTTCTGACAAAAGTACGAAGAATGTTTTTTTAACTTATACGGAATGAATGGATTTTTAAAACATTATTTCCAAGAAGCTTACTTTACAAGTTTTAATGTTTATTTTTAATCGAATTCTTTAGTTTAAAATTGTATTACATATTAAAAAAAAGGAAAATGTTTTTGAATTTGAAAGGATATTTTCCTCAAGAATGCAGTTCAAGTGTTTTATCAAAATTATTTTCCATCTATGATAATATAGGGTTATGTTTATATCTCTATTATTACATTGATTTGGTTATGTTGTGATTGAATTATTTTTATGAATTACTTTATCTTATATGAATTGTTTAATGATGTCACGATGTTTAAGAATCCCATTTTTATTACATGGGTTATGCAATGATGTATGATTTATGATTTTGTGGCACACATAAGAATGGTATCATTATGAGATGGGTGGGACATATATATCCCTCCAATGAATTGGGTAAAGATTTTATATCTCATGAGATAGACATGGCTAGAATGGTAGGTTATACCGGTTCAGTGAAGCAGGTCTGAAACGAGGGTAACTCGGTTCAGAAATGGACTTTTTCCACTAAGATAGTCTTGGAAATGAGTCTTGACTAATAAGAAATGATTCTCTATGATTATGTGTGTATGCCACAAAGTTTCATGTTTTATGTTTTGATTATTGGGATTACATTTCACTACTATGATTTACCCCATGTTATGAAATTATGATCTATTTTTTAGGTTAAGATTTCCAAAAGTTATGTGCTTATGTATATGATGTGATTTATATTTCTTTTGTTTACCATTACTGAGCATTTGAGCTCACCCTTTTGTATGTTTTATTTCCCCAGATCAGGAATAAGGTTATTATGTAGAATATTCCAAAAAGGGACTCTAGATATGATGAAATAAATGGGAGGCAAAGTAGATGCTTTATGAACCAGTTGTTTATGTTTCCCGATTTCTAAAGACACGATACCTATACGGTCCATTCTTGGTTTTGTTATATGTTTTAATAAGTGCGCTTCAATTCTGAAGTAATAAAAATGTATGTAAAGTATGGGTTGTTATAAATTCCATTCTCCTTCCCCTTTTATTATAAAAATGTAAATGTTGTCCAGGAGGTGTTGTTTCATCGACTTCAAGGACGACATGTTTTCATTTCATTTCACTATATTTGAGTATATTCATGAAATGATTTTAATGGTTGAAATATATTTTAAAATTTATATTATAAACCTTTTTATGTCTTTGATGTAACATATTTACATAATAAAAAATGATAAAACAGTATGAGATTTTTGTGATCTAAACCCGGTTAAATTGATCTAAACGAATATCATTAACATGTTATCTGATGATTAATCCTCATACTATATAACCAAATGATATATATAACAATTTAAACTTATTTGTGTTCATTAATAACATATTATTCCATCTCTGAAAAATTATACCCATTTTATAAGAACTTTATAACTCAAAAACAACAAAATCAATCAAGGAAACCAAGAAAAAAAATTCTCCCAGTCGATGAAATTAAACTCTATAAATCATCAATAAGGACATAAATGAACTTCATAAAACAATAATGATTCAAACAAATTTAGATATGTTTATGAATTAATTAATTTTGGATTTAATTTTATTATCCATGACATTAAGTTCAAGTGTGGAACTCATTCAGACATAAGGTAAAGGTTTTCTTCTCAAACCATCATTTTCATTCAGGGTGTGATTTCTTCTTCTTTGCATCAATGTGATTATTTGTTTGTTTATTTAATTATTATAAAATTTGTGTATACATTCCAACCTCATCATTTCATCTTTATTTTATGATAATTATATGTTTCACAAAGGTTCCCTTCTCAATCCTTCCTGATATGAAAGCCCGATTAAAGGGAATGTCTCGATTTCTTACCCATTTTCAAGTATCATCTATAATATATTTTAATAAACCATTAATTTTTTAAATAAATTATTTTTTCATGAAAATATATCTTAGTTCATTTCTGGTTTTATACAATGATTTTTCCAAAAGTATTATTCTTTTTAATGTAAAAAAGTGTATTTCTCTCAAGAATTCTTCAATGATTTTATGAGTATTTTCATCTATTTCAACACCCTTATTGATTCCTATGTTTAATTGGGATTAATATTTAATGATATTATCTACTATATTTTATTAAATGGAATATTACTATTTTAAAAATTGATGTTCTATCTTGATACCATTCACCATAATACTCAGAATGGTTAGTGATTATGTTTACTGATTTCAGAAAGTTAATTACATTTAATATATTAGTTTCAATATAAATGTATATGTTTATTATGTTTCACCCATTTCATATAAGGAATGAATATGACTTATTAAGTGTTGGGTGGTGCTTTTTATAGACCCTCAGGGCATCGGTAGGTCTCATGTGACAAACTAAATTGGCTATGGGATAATGCATTACCCAATTATTTATGGTGTCTTTGAAGAAGCCTTGATGATATGTTTATGATGTCCCACAGTATGAATTCCCTAATTATGAGATTATTATTTCATATTTCATCTGATTATTCAACCTGTATAATATACTTGGATATGTATCATTTTTGTGTGATTATTTATATGGTATTATTTATTCAGTTTTTTTCTTTTATATTATACTCATGTTTTTGTTTTAATATAAAGTTTTTTTAGTTATTCACTTTGCCTTAGGGTTTATTTTTATCATTCACTATATTATTACCCTTACTGAGCATCACATGTCACCCATTTCTTATGTTTATTTTCCCTATCATTCCATGATGAATTTTATGTATGACATGAAAAGATAATCTAGAAGAATAATATTTTTTCCCAAGGAGTCTCTATGATGTATTTCATTTCATGTTTTAATTTTGAACTTTTGTATGTATCTTATTTTCAAAATATATTAAACTATTTTTTCATTCAAGATGTATTTCCCTTGTTTATATTCTAATGTAATAATTTAAGGTACCAACTCCGAGATACTTTGGTCTGGGTCCTTACATATATGCTTGATATGTCTTTCTTTGACTATCTGAAATAAAAACATCATTACACCATATCCATAGAATTTAATATGATGGTTCATTTCTAATAAAATGGCCAGTATATTAGCTTCCATGAATATGGAAGGGAAAAATCCTTCCTCGAATTATTCATTAATTACAATTCATTTGTGATGCGCCCAATGTATCCAAATTATCCATGAACTGTTTTCATACTGGTTGAAAAAATAAATCTAAGTACATGAGTTGAAACATGAATTAATAATAATCATAAAGTATAAGAACCATGAAACATGCTCATGGATAGGAATATCTAATGACACTGAAACAAGAAAAATTCCTACTGGTGGGTCAATTCTCATAAACTCCCATATTGAAGATTACCAAGTGTGAACTTCCTAAAAAGAAGCCTCATCTTATTATGAGTACTCAGACGTAAAAATTTATGTACTATTGGTCCCATTATAGTATGTTATCCAATCACATAAAATTATTTAGAATATCATCATATCACATCAAGTATCTTGTTATAGTGAGGAACTACTATGATCTTATCAATGCGACATATACTCAAAGAAATTATTACATTCGAGTCATACATAACCACAGAAAATACATAATAAGTAGCTTTATCAATATTCAATACATTGAATATACATGTAATAAAAGTAAAACTAGTTGGTCCTAGGACAGAAACTCCAACAAACTCCCACTTGGACTAGATCCAACTACCTATAACCTATGGTTTTCTATACCACACATTGGAGTTAAGTTTTTTACTCAAGATTTTAGTCAAGGTGTCCACCAAGTTAACTTCAATGTAAATACTACTCACTTGAACTTCACTTATCTAAGAAGAATCACTTAAGAGATGGTACTTCTGATGTATGGACTTCTTCCACTAATGTGGCCTTTGAAATTTTGAAAGTGCCACCAATGTAGTATTATCACACTAGAATATGATGGGATATTTACTTCCGGGAACCAAATCTAGATATTGGATGAAGATTTGCATCCATACAGATTCTTTAGCTTCCTCAGATGTTGCAATATACTCTGACTCTTCTATAGAATCTACAACCACAACCTACTTTGAGCTTTTCCAAATCACAACACCTCTATTCAAAGTGAATATGTATCCTGTTTGTGGCTTCATGTCATCTTGATTATTTTTGAAACTAGAATATACATATCATGTGATGACTAGTTCCTCATCTCCTCCATAAACTAGGAACATATCCTTAGTATGCATCAGATACTTATGGATAGTCTTAACTTCCATCCAATGTTAGTCACCTGAGTTAGCTTGATATCTTTATACTACATTTAATTCATAGGTGAAATCTAGCCTAGTACATATCATAACATATAGGACTGATCCAATTACGGATGAATATGTAGTCTTTGTCATTATATTTCTTTCTTCATGTGTCTGAGGACACATTTTCCAAGAAATAAGAATTTCATCTGATGTTGAAAACTATCCTCTCTTGGATTATTAAATCTTGAATCTCTTTAGTATCTTTTCAATGTATATACCTAGATTAGGTTGAGAAATCTCTAAGATCTATCACAATAGATCTTGATCCCAAGATTGTATGCTCTCTCTACCAATTACTTTATATAAAAGAATTTATTCAACCATTATTTAATAGAGTTTAGTATTGGTATTTCATTTATAATGAGTAATATATCATCAACATATACTATTAATAAAATGAATTCACTCACACTAAACAATATATAGACACATGGATCACATTCATTCTTTAAACAACCAAATTATATTATGGACTCATCAAAAAAATATTCTATGACCTAGATACTTTCTTTTATACTTAAATGGATCTTTGCAAATTGCATACCTTGATAGAATCCTTTTGAGTCACAAAACCCTTGGGTTTTGTGATATAGACATCTTCCTGAAGGTTCCCATTAAGGAAGGTTGTTTTGATGTACATTTTACATATCTCATAATCATAGAAAGTTGTTATGGTAAGTAGAATTATAATGGATTTCAACATTGTAATTGGTGAAAAGGTTTCATCATAGTTAATTCCTTGATGATGTTTAAACCATTTTTCCACCAGTCATACCTTATAGGTACTGAATTTTCATTCCTTGTCTAATTTCTTCTTGAATACCCATTTGCATCCAATGGAATTTACATATACTAGAGCATTTAACAAAATCCATACATGGTTTTTGGTATGTAGAATCCATTTCAGAATTCATGGAATCTTGACACTTGGCAATATCTGTGCCACTCACTTCTTCCTTCTATGTTTGATGGACATTATTAAAAACTAATAATGAGTCACCATTCTCATTTACTATAAAACCATATCGTTCTAGTTCTCAAACCTATCCAATACTCCTATGCAGTAATTGTGTCTCTGGAACAATTTCTTCTTCCATGGGGCTTTGTAGAATTTTCTTTATTCCAACACTTGTGTATCGTGAGCATGGAATTCATAGAATTCTATCCTTCTCCCATGATCTCTTTTAGAGATAAGATTACCAGTAAAAAATGTGGGATGTCTATCAACCACAACCTTATTTTTTTAATTATTGTATAGGTAGTATCCCTTTATTTCTTTTGGATATGTTATAAAGTCACACTTTGTGCCTTGGGGTGCAATATTATTAACTAATGAGGCCTTAAAAAATTCTTTGTAACCCCACACATGTATGTAATACAACACTAGTTTCTTTTAATTCCATAATTGGTATGGTATATCATCTATTTATTTAGTTGGAACTCAAATTAGTATGTATGTTGTTGTTTGTAATGCGTATCTCCAAATGGATAGCTGAAGACTCGCATGAATCAACATTGATCTCACCATGTACAACAAGGTGCAGTTCTTCATTTCTCTTACACCATTCCACTGAGGCGTATAAAGGGGAGTGATTTGAGATAATATCCCAAACTCCCCTAAATAATCAATGAAGTCTTGATTTTGATATTATCTTCCATGGTTTGAGTAGAGTTTCTTAATATTCTTACCAAGATAATTCTCAACTTCATTCTTTTATTCCTTGAATTTATCCAAATAATATGACTTTCACCTAATTAAGTAGATATATACATATCTACTAAATTCATATGTAAAAGATGTAATGTATGATTACCCACCCCTTACTTTTATAGGATGGTCCACAGACATCGGTATGAACTAATTTAATAATATCTATGTACCTTTCACCTTTCCCACTAAATAAGACTTTGGTCATTTTCCCTAGTAAACATGTGGGACATACACAAAGTGGTTTTAGTTCAATAGAATCTAAATATCCATCTTTATTTAATTTAGCTAGGCACTTTTCATTTACATGACCTATCTGGTGATTCCAATACTGGATGCGGTATGAGTCATGTGAAGTAACTTTGTTATCGATTTCCATTAATTGGTTCATCTAATCCAACCCATAAAGACCATTATTTTAGTTTTCCATACCATACAAAATGATTTTTTTATAAAATAAGCAACATTTATTCTAAATTTTTAATGTAAATACATCTGTACTATGACAGGATATAGAAATATATTTTTAGTAACTGATGGTATATAATAACAACCCTTTATATACAATATCATTTTAGTTGGTAACATGAGGTGGTAGTCCTTGATAGCTACAATAACAATGTTATCTTCATTGGATACTAGAAAACCTACTTCTCCTAATTCTATCTTTCTAAATATACTTGGTTACTATATTTGAATACATTTGTGAACACCACAAGATGTATCCTATAACTAATTTTTTAAAACAAATAAATTTTACTCGATGGAAAACACACCTAAAGAATCCCCTTTCTTCTTTGGTTGGGAACAGTTTTTCTTCCAAGGGACCTTATTACAACATGTGAAACAGGACAAATCCTACTCCCTCACATTACCCTTATCTTCCTCTTCTTGGAAGGGTGTGATGAATCTTTGGGCTTAAATATATTCACATTACCTTTCTGTTTACTCACCATAAGTAAGGATTTATTTTCATGCTTCATATATATATCTAGTCGGAGAAGAAGAGTAATAATATCTATAATATACTTCAAAAAAAGCACATATTAAAATTCATAACAAATTTAGAGAAGCTATGAGGGAGTGATGTCAGAATGAGGTCGGTGCCTAATCCTTTAGGGAGTTGAAAGCCTAAAACATTTAATCACTCAATGTATATAATGATTTGGACTATGTGAGGGATTTCTAGAGAACCCTCTCCAATCCTGATCTGAAAGATCACCTTGGAAATCTTAAACCATTCATATCTATTTCCTTCTTGGTAAAGACCATAGAGTTTCTCAAGCATGTTATATGCATCCATGTTTTCATGAGACTTCATGGGTTTACTAGAAATTGATGAAAGAATAAAACATTCAATGTTGACTGCATTGCTCAATTTTTTTCATAGACATGGAACTCTTCATCACTCACTTATTTAGTAGTTGGATTAGGCATTGAGGATTATATAACATAAGAATTGTTTTCATAGTGTTATGCAACCCTAAGGCATAAAAACCATTCCTAGAAGTTACTTGTAGTTTGTAGATTTTATTTCTCCAATACTAACTGTAGGGATAGTGTGGATGATAAAATTGTCATTTTATTCTACAATTAAAAAGAACATATTATTATTAATTTTGTTGATTACAAATTACATGGGATATAGTATATTAAATTGTTTAACTAAATCTCATTATATTTAATCAATTCCTAATATCCCTCACCATTGAACTCAGAATGTCTATTTTCTTTAACATTTGAGTGGTAAGGATCCCCATTACATTTCTTAATGATCCTTACATTGTCTATGAAAACCATAATAAAGTAATTAGGTAGGAGGTCTTTCCAACTACGTACGTGACGATCATTGATCCATTGAGTGGATTCCCCTATATTGAAATCCTGAATTGTATTTCTTCAAAACATGGTCTTGCCCAAATTTACCCAAGTTTTTAGTATTATGCGGTCGCTTGTAGTGTAGCTTGGTTTTTCAAATCATTAGATACCTAAGAAGAAACGTAAACACACATACATTCTATGGATTGTTTTTGGCTATTAAAATGAAAAATTGATTTTTATTTGAGATGGTTTAAATTAAAACTAATATACCTAAGTTAATTCAATTTTTGAGAAAGGGTTGATCCTTGGTTATTATAAGGTATGTATTAGATGAAATTATTTTTTTAACAATTTCAATTTCTTATACTCAAGTGTGATTCATTTAAAGAGTTCTAAAAATATTAATCACTTATTGGTTTATTAACAAAGAAAACCTAATAATGATAACTTATACACTTTTGGGATCATTTTTAAGAGAACTCCATGGCAATGTCTCTTATTAGTATTCTAAGTGGGTTGACGTAAAATTCAATAAGGATGAAGAAGTATAAATATAGTCAAATGAAACTAAGGTTAATTTAACAACTTACATGAGAATGAAATGTGATTACAATGTCAATTCTGCAACATAAAGTTAAAATGAAAAAAACCACCATGAATCCTCAAAATACTTCACAACTATTACCTTAAATAAAATTTTTTTTAGCATTGGGTGGATCCTAAAATAGTGGTATTCACCCCAATTAATTATGGTTTTCTTGGTTGTGTGGAACGTTAATGGAGAAAATTCTTTTCCACCAATGAAAAAAAAACTGAGCCAACTTGCATCTACCAAACAAAGGTGCCGAGATGAGATTCTTTATGGAAATATTTGAGTGGGACATAGAATAATAAATTGAATACATGTATTTATACTAATATAATGAAAATTTTTGTCAATTTTTTTTTGAGATTTGATCGAAATGGTGGGATATTTTTATGGGACACCAAATCTGGTACAAAATTTTATCTCCAAACTCGGCCTCCTATAAAACCATTTAAAACTCAGAATTTTATCTTGTGAATGTTGGAAAAAATGTTCCAAATTATATTCTATATATTAATTCAAAATTTCATAATCATTGTTCATTTTTATTTTTCGAAGAAAATAATTTTATTGGGATGGTGTCCAGTTTACTTCACCCAGAATTTCCTTGGTTTAATGTTCAAAATGGTGGTATTCCAATGTAAATCATCAAATGCTCCAAAATTATTAATTGTTACCAATGGAATGGGAAATCATAAAATGAAATACTAAAGTAAAATAAAGAAAATTTGTTTTTTTAGTATGTGTACAAATATATACCAAGTAATTGTGAACTTTAATAAATAATTACAGTCATAATGTGAAATAATGTTCAAATTTTAAAACATGCTAAAAATGGTGTTTATTAATAATAAATAACATGAATATTATAATATATAACATGAATATTATCCTATTTATGTTCCTAATCACACACTCCAACTTATTTTTTCTAGTCTCAAGAAAATTGTATCACAAAAATATAAATTTGAATTACATTTCCCAAATATATTTTAATACAAAATGCTCACCAAAAGGCCTCATACTAAACAAAATTATAAACCCCATCAATAATATTTATAACAATATATTTCCAAAATAAAATCACATTCTGAATCCCATTCCTTTGTTCAAATTCATCTCCATTTTTCATCTAATATTTATTAAGCATGACGATGTGTTGTGCATCACAATAGACATAGGGATTCATTTTTATTCTAGGGAAAAAAGATAGAAGAACTAGGTGGAATAAAATTTTAATATTATTATGAGTATTAAAATTTTTTTTCCCAATTTTTCCACGGTACTTGAAATTGCACTCAATCAAGTAAACCGTTGTAGCGAGACTTTGTCGATGACTCCAAGGCTCAAAGACCTTAGGGCACCATGTGAATCATACATACTCTAGAATCATGTCATGATAAATCAATCAAAAAAAAATTCAAATTACCACAAATAAAGATTAAATTCCAAAATATAGTCTAGAAAATGATGGATTCGTGATTCCCAAGTGCTGAAAGCCACACATTAGGTCAATCCATTTCTCTATGCGCAATTGTATTTTTTTTATTTTTTTTATTTTGTTTTAATATCCATGTTAAAATTTAAACGATAACCAAACCTGTGTAATTTATTATGGGACCCCAAGAATTCATATTAATACCCTACAATCTAAAAGATATGCACTGTGATTTTTTTTAAATTAGTTGAAAATGTAAAATGTGAAAAATCACATCAGGCAACTGTACTTTTCAAAATCTATACTCATGAACATAAAATTTCCTTAAAATTAGAGTCATGTCTTGAAATTTTTTTTATTCAGTTTCAAAGTTTCTAATGTGTATTATCATGTTCCAGGTTAAATAAGTTTTCTTTTCCATTAACATTCATTATTTTTCATTTCAACTCCTTTTTTTGTTTTTATTTATGCACAAAAAAATAATTTTTTATTTCATCCACCACAATATATAATAACACTTAACATAGTTTTAAATGAAAATGTAATTTAGAAGGGGTAATTATAGAGGATACGAGTTCCAAAATTAAAATTTGAAAAGGAGTTATGGATCAATGTCACATGGTGGTATATTAATGTAGTTCGGGCCACAAATAAATTGATCCTTTGATCCCCATGTCACTCATGGAGTCCCCTTAGTGGATAGTTGAATTGTGTGAAATTTTTAGATGTATGTGAATTCCCTAAAAAAACTTCGAACTCAACAACCCATGCTTATCACACAAAAACCAAATTAGAATCCATGAAAACTTGGGAGGGTTCGTTAACTAAAAACAAAGAAAAAAATTAAGGACAAAAAATGTACCCGTTTATTCTGAAACTCCAAACCTAGATTCAATATATAAGTAAATTCTATGTTGAATCACATAAATAAATTTGTTTAATATCAGTATCGAGAGATAGACAATAAATATATCAAATTTTGTCTGGTTCCTAGTCTAGGTCAGTTAGCTTATCCTTGTTTTCATGTTTATTGAATATCTTAATGAATTGTTTTAACCTATAACCATTTACTTTGAAAATTTGACCACTATTGGGATATTTAATCTCTACTTCCCCAGGGGGTATAGATTATTCACTTTATATGGACCTGAACATCTAGACTATAACATTCCCTAGTGTAAATGAAGGTTTGAACTGTACAAGAGAAAAACAATTTCCGGTTCAAAGTGTTTGACATTGAGATTACTAGATTATTATGCTTGAACTCTATCTTTATTTATATTTAATTTTTATAATCCTCTATCATATGTTCCTCAAGTTCATTAAGATATAATTTCCTCTTTATTTCTACCAAAAAATTGTCAAATTTCATTTTTTTATTGCCTAAAAGACCATATGTTCGATTTCAATTGGTAAATGGAAATATTTTACATAAACCAAATTATATAGTGACATGGATATGATTGTTTTGAATGCGGTATGATATGCTGGAAAGACATTAAAGAGTTTCTTAAATCAATATTTACTAGAGTTATTGAAATTTTTTACTATAATTTTCCCAATTTCCCTTTTTTTAACTCAGCTTGACCATTGGTTTGAGTATGGTAGGTTTTGAAAACTTTGTGAGAAATTCCAAACATATGCATGAGTTTCGAGAAGGTATGGTTGTGTAAGGGGTTCCATGATCCCTGATGATAGCCCTTGGAATTACAACTCTAAAAAATATATACTCTTTCAGGAATCAGATCCGAAAAATATGGTCATTGGACTTGGTGGGAATGGTCTTAACCCATTTTGAGACATAATTTACATCTAAGAGGATATAGAGATACCCATTATATTTTGTTAAGGTTCCCATGAAATCAATTCCCCAATAATAAAATATTTTTATGACTATAATGGGAGTAAGAGGAATTTGATTCCTTATTTTACGGGTTCTAATTTTAGACTTTGAGGACACCTTTGGAAAAAAATTTAGGAATCCTTAGTGAGGTTAGGCTGGTAGGAACCATTTTGGAGGATCTTTGTAGTGTTTTACTATATGTAAAAGTAGCCTCAACATGCCTCCCGATGACATAATTTAATAATAGACCCTTTCTCAGACTTGGGAACACATCTTCTAATGATTTGATTAGGATAGAACTTGAAAAGCTATGAATTTTCGAACACATAGTGTTTGACATTAGAAAATAATTTACTCTCATCTTGGGTCCTAATAAATTTGGGAATTTCACTACTGACCAAATGGTTTTTTATGTCTGTATAACATGGGTAATCACTCATAAAATATATTTTCTCATCAGGAAATTAATCAAACATAGAATGGTGATGTGATTTGTATTTGAATTTCATCCTTGATATGCGATAAACTACAATATTTTCAACACACTTTTTATCCTTAATGGTTAAACCAAGATCTTGAAGAATAAAAAACCACCAAATCAATCTATCTTTGGAATCTTGTTTTTTTGAAAATCTATTTTAGAGATTAATAATTGGTGAAGACAATGATGGGGGATCCTAAGAGATAAGACCTGAATTTCACTAAGTCAATGACAATAGAAAGTAACTATTTCTCAGTGGTGGTGTATATGATTTTTTCATCATTTAATTATTTAATTTCATAAAAAATGAAACGTGTTTTTTTCACAATGTTTTCCAAACACACTCCTACTATGAAGTCACTCGTATCACACATGATCTCAAACGAAAATTTCCAATTTAGAAATTACAGGATGGGTGGTGTGAGAAAAGAAGACTTGAGTGTTGAGAATGATTTTACATAACATTATTTCCATATAAATGGAGAATATTTCACAAAAAGTGAACAAAGTGGTTGGTAAATGGAGTTGAAATTCCTTATGAACCTTCTATAAGAACCTAATTGTCCTAAGAATGACATTACTTCCTTGATATTTTTTGTAGAGAGAAGGTGATGAATGATATCAACCTTAGAAAAATAAATTAAATCCCTCTACTAGAGACTTGATGGCCAAGAACTAGTCCCTCCTTTGTAATGAATTGGAAATTTTCCCAACTTAGGATGATATTATTATCCTCAAATATATATTAAACTCTTTTATCATTTAGAATTCATACCTCAAATGTATCTCTAAATATAGATAATTCATCCATAACGAGATCTAAACAATCCTCCACAATGTCAGCGAAGATTCCCATCTTGCACTTCTAGAAAGTGCCAGGGGAATTACATAACATAAAGTTTATGTTCTTGAATGAAAAAGTGATGAATGGATAGGTGAAGGTTGGTATTCCTTGATCCTCTATGGAGAGCTATATTTGATTATACCATAAGAATCCATATCGGAATCATTAGAACTCATGACATTCTACATTGTAGAGAACATGGTCAATGAAGGGTAAGGGGAAATGGTCTTTCTTAGTGCATGTGTTTAACATACTATATTCAATACATAGTCTCCATCCACTATTTATCCTTTGGGAGATAATATCACTATCATCATTGGTGATCATATTGATTCCATGTTTCATTGGAACAAATTGAATTAGGATAACCCACTCACTCACAGAAATAGGGTAGATGATACACACATTCAAAAACATATTAATTTATTTCCTTACCACATCCATTAGATTTGGATTGAGTCTTCACTGAGGTTGACGACATGGTTTGGAGTCATATTTTAGAACAAATATGATGAGTTCCAATAATTGGGATAATATTAGGAATATTAGAAAGGTTCCATTCAATTTCTTTCTTATGCTTTCCTAGGATATCCATAATCATCCTCTCTTGAATGGATTCAAGAGAGGAATAAATGACCAAAATAAAAGTTTGATTTCCACCTAAGAATCCATCCTTTAATGATGAAGTTAGAACCTTAAATTAAAGATCAGATTGGTTAACACATTATAAATAAGAATGTGACATTGTATCAAACTTGTTTTCTTTTTCCAAATTTCTTGACATAACTGTTATCTTTTGAATAGAAGTTTTAGTCAACAAATTTGCAATATCAGTGTCAGGAACGGTTATGGAATCAATGTTTTTTATTTATCCAATGGTTTTATTGATTGGTGATTCTATAAAATAATCAAAAGAGCTATATAAAAGGGATTCAAGGAAAGGATATATATTTCCCTCATGAGAACAAAATAAATCAATATCTTGTTGACTTAAGAATCATTCAATAATTCATTGATGTTCCTCTACTTCACTATCTACACTACCAATCCAATTTTTCTCATGGATCTTTTCATCATCCCCAATTTGAGATTTTTCATTTTAGATTTCTAGATCAAGGCTCAAGTTTCTAAAGGTTATTGTCATGTTCCAATTCTAAACTCAGGCGATTGAGTTTTTTTACTAATAAGGGAAAACCAAGGTTGATTGGGGATTTATAACTAGAACCTAAGCTAGGGTGATTTTCAAGGAAAATTTATTCAACATGGTAAATTAAATTTTCATCTTTCACTAAAACATATTGTAAGATCCCCTTAGGAACCCTAATACTATGATTAGTGATTTAAAGAGATGTAGATGTGGGTTAGAGTTACTCAATCCCTAACTAACAATATCTGGCATATGGATTGAGGTTCCCACTATCTACTAGGTCACAAAGGGATTTAAAAAATTTATTCTCTCCTAAATCAACATTGTTGTAAAGACATATTGAGTCTTTTGACGTAGGAGGACTGTTCCCTTGACTAGTGGTACTCACATTAGCATCCAAATGGATTGGTTTTGTTATTAAAATTTCATTTTAATAGTTCACAAGTACTTAATGAACTTTGAGTAGGGAGTAATGGTGTGGATTGCATCAAGAAGTAGAATTTTCAACTTAACCTGATAGAATATTACCATCAAAGATTCATTCCATTCAATATTAGATTATCCACTAATGTGTTGATGGAATTGATAATGTTGATTGAGTGTTTGATGAGGTTATGATTCTTTCATATTATATTTGGTTTTTTCGAAATATTAGGGTTTTTCTTCATAATTTCCATGTGATGCATAATCTGTTAATAAATTTGGGATACTTGGTTCCGTTTTGTCAATGGATTTACCATTTCTTAATGAATTCACTACATTTTGTTATTCATGAGAGGTTTGTGTGTAACTGGATTCTAATCTTAAGGTTGAGGATGGTACTGCATGAGTGGGCATGAGTGCCTTTAAAGTTTTAATGGATTTATATTCATTTTTAAGGGATGATACATATGAGTTCATTTTCTCCATTTTTATAAAAAGCATTCAAGGATTAGGATTGGTACATATTAGTAAGGGGATTTTGTAGGTTGTTTTATCAAGGAGGATACTTTTGTTGTTGTATTAGTTGTTGAATGGGTTTTTGTATGATTTTTTCTATGGGTTGATGTTATTGGGTGGGAGGATGTTGATATTGGACCAGTTGTGTTTGGAAGTAGTTATGGGTTTTAAATTTTTTTGGAGGGTAGGGGTTTAGTCCTTGTGTATGACATGGTTGATGGTTATCTTTCCAACAATATCCTATATGGTCATTTTACCATGGATTGAAAGTTTTGTGGTATTATGGCTACTGGATCTTCAAATAATTTACATTCACTAGTATTCCTCTTGAAATAAAATCCATAATAGAAGCGATGGTTGGTAACTTGTAAGTCTCATGGTCATGTTTGTCACAAATTGTGCAAATAAGCTCAAAATGTTTTATTTCTTGGACCTTCCTAAGATCAATCACCTCAACCTTCCAAGTGAGTTCATTAAATGTTTCCCTAAGGATCTCTTATTACCTAAGAGTGTGAATTCCACTATATTTGGGTGGATTCTCATAGTAAGGTTATTTTCTCCATGTTTGGTTTTGTTTAGCCAGTCTTTCTAGATACTCTTAATCATCATTTGGGGATTTTTTTCTGAAGGTTCCATTATACATCATGTCAATGAATTGTTTTTTCCCAGACCCAACCCTTCATATAAAATTTGATCTTTTTCTAGGATTGAAAATCCCTGCTGAGATATAATGTTGACTGTGTCTTTGAACCATTCCCATATTTCACAAAATCACTTCCCTTATTTTTTGAAAATGTTTTGAATTCTCTTTTTAAGTATACACTTTTATGACTGGGGAAGTATTTTTTGTATAATTATCTTTTAAATTGGTCCTAGGATTGGATTTATGTAGTTATTAGATTATTTAACCAATATTTTTTTATTATACTTATGTGAGACATGAAATATCCACATCTTAGATGACTCATGTTGATTTGAAGAGCACATGGTTTCAATAATGTAATTAAACTCTTTGACATGAAGTTATGGCATTTCTAACTCCCTACCATGGAAGGTTAGAAGATGGTTTAGAAAATGAGGTTTGGAGACATAATGGGCTTCTACTAGGGAATCATGGATAATAAAAAAGGGTGAAGTGATATAACTAGGTTTTAGGTAGTAATTCATGGTTTTATCAAAAGAATTCCCCATGTTTGGGGCTCCCTCATTTGGATTTCCATTTTGGTTCCCACCCGGGATTATGAGTTGATTTATTTGAAGACCCTCCATTAGAATGGCCTCAATTTTTGATTCTAGAGTATTATAAATATTAGGATTTAATGTAAAGATAAACCTAGGTGTGATTCACTCCCCAACATTAGGACTATCCATCATAATAATAAAATTTTATTGGTCATGTGTATATTGAAGATGCTCCAAGAAAAGTAAAAAAAGGGGGAAATGATAAGAGAAATTTTGGTATGAAAAGAGAAATGGGGGAGAATATAATGATTTTAACAATGACATACTTGGGTCCCCAAAAATGGTGCTAAAATTTGGTCTCACCCAAATTTTCCCATGTTTTTAGCATTATGTGGTCGCTTGTAGTGTATCTTGGGTTGTTGAATCCTTGGAGACCTATTAATAAACCTAATGAAACATACATTCTATGGAGTTATTTTGCTATGAAGTATCCAAATTCAGTTTGATTTGAGAAGGTTTAAATTAACACTAATATAAGTAAGTTAATTCAATTTATGAGAAAGGGTTGATCTTAGGTTATTACAAGGGATGGATTGGATGAAATTACCTTTTAACGATTTTAATTTCTTATACTCAAGAGTGATTAATTTAAAGAGACCAAAATAGATTCCTCACTTATTGGATTAATAACAACAAAAACCTAATGATAATCACCTATAAACTTTAAAGATCATTTTTATGAGTAGTACAAGGTAAATGATCATATTATCACTTAAATGTTATGTCCTTAAAATTAAATAAGGACAAATAAGTATTAATATCATCAAATGAATTATATTTTAAAATAAGTAATTTAACATTCATAGAGTGAGAAATAAAATCCAAGAAATAACTTTGAAACTCTCTTGGATTAATCCATAATATTTTTAGACATTCATTAATTCTATTATTTCAATGGAAGTGAGAAGTAGACTCCTGAGGGTTGAATTGAAGAAGTGATAAATAATGAAATAACGATCACTCCACCGTTGTGTGAAAAATATAACAAGGTTTGGTGTGACAATTTCACACCATGAGGAGAAAATTTCAGTGTTATATGAAGAAGAATAGAATAAGAGGAGAATAATAACTTTTATTAAGAATCTAAAATGAATCTTATAACTTTCATGAGAATGAATTGAAATTATAAAGGGAAAGCGGTAGTATAACATTACAATGAAACAAACACCACGAATACTCCAACTCATTCACCACCACTACCTTAAATAGAATTAGCCTTCAGTTGAGACTAAAATAGTAATAGTCGCCCCAATTAACGGTGGTAAGACTATGTGGGTGGAAATTTAATGGATAGAAGACTTCTTCACAGAAGAAAAAAATATAAACCAATTTACATCCACCAAATAGAGGCACCGAAATGGGATTATATATGGAATAATTGGAGTGGTCCATAGAATAAGAAATCAAATCCATAGATTTATCCTAAGAAAAATATACAATTTCATCCCAAATAGAGTTTTTTAGATATGATCTAAATGGTGGGCTATATCTCTAGAACATAGAATTTGGCAAAAAAATTTATCTCCAACTTGGGCCGCATAGAAGTTCCTATAAAACTAATAATTTTCTCCTGTAACTATTAGTTGAAATTTTCCATGTTATTTCATCTATATTCATTTAAAATTTCAGAATCATTGGGTTTGGATATTGTCATTTTCCATGTTATTTCATCTATATTCATTTAAAATTTCAGAATCATTGGGTTTGGATATTGTCTAATATAGTTATTGTATCGGGTTATTGCCCAGTTCATTTCACCAATAATTTCCTGGGTTGAATGTCCAAAATCATGGTATACCAATGTGAGTCTTCCAATGCTCTAAAATAATGAATTTTCCACAATGTAATGAAAAAATTGAATATTAATTATGAAAGTAAAAGCATGGTTATTTGGTATTTTAGGAGGTCTTAAAATATGCACCATGTAATGGTGAACATTAATAAATAATTACAATCATAATGTGAAATAATGTTCAAATTGTAAAATACAATAAAAATGGTGTTTATGAATAATAAAGCACATGAATATTATAATATATAAAATTAATATTATCCATATTCATTGGATAATTAAAACTTGCCTCTAAATTTTTATTGAACATACTTTAACCAATAAACTCAATAAAAGTTTGATTAAGTCAACCCAAAAGTATCATGAGAACCCCCTAATAAAATTAAGTGTCAAAACTTTGGCCATGTATTACACATAGTTCTATGGTTTCATTCCCAATAATGTAATGTATATATTAGTCTATCTTAATATTTAATTGAGGTATTTTTATTAATTTATGCATAAATATTATCTTGTTTTATTCTTTACATGTCTTGTTAATATTAAGTGCATGTTACTTAATTAATTATCCATGTTGGAAAAAATAGTTATGAATAATTGATTTTTTTTAACTTCCATCATTTCATATTAATTCATTTATTTATGTGACTGTGGTCTTGAATGCATAAAATAAATAATACATAGATAGAAATAAATATATAAAGTAAATGAACTGATCATGAGATTATATAACAATTTATTTAATGATATCACATTAAATCGACCTATGAACTAGAGGGATAACTCCATTTCCTGTTCAATTAATTATTTAATGTATTCCACCTGTATATCAATGTATCATTGAGTTGGAAGCATAATGGTTCTGTCTTCAACTGCCTCAACAAACCTTGTGATGCTCCATTAATTTCAAGTATTTATTACTCACATACAGGTGAGGGGATCCCAAGGATTGGATAAAAGGGATTACATAAATATCCATGGACACACAAGTCCTACATAATAATGGAGGGAGAGATGACTCACAAGACATCATTTAATTTAATATTAATTAATTGAAAACCCATGAAATAAATTAAATTAAATTAATACAAAGACATAAATAGGTCTTGATCAAACTCATTATTAGTCACACATACAAAGAATATGAAAAAGTTACCAGTAAGCATTCATTTCATTATTAATTAGTTTTTTATTAGGATAACCTTGCTTTCATTAAATAATAAATAAATTAATGAATTAATTCCATTTCATCTTAATGATCATCTGATATTAATTAGAGATACCCATTATTTATGGAATTCATGGAAAATAAATAGTAGTACCAATAATGACATATTAATTATAATAAATAAATTAATAATTTTAAATTATTTAAAACCATTATTAAATAGTCAAACACACAATGGTTTTCCAATTAAAAAATATTGTTTTAATGCTGCAATTATTTAATATAATATAATTTTAATTTTTTCATTAATGGGTGAGTGCATGACATTTACATCCAACTACATTCCATATACCATGGTTTTTGTGAATCTAAATCACACACCTGAGGCTTCGGTGTGTTAACTATGCTAGACTGCCTAGCGTGTACATGTTAGCTACTTTACCTATATCCACTTTCTATGTTCTAGGTTTCCCCAATCAACATGCGGTGTGCAATAAAAGCACCACATGTAATTAATTGCTCACCGCATCTAGATACAATGCACATGGGTATACAGTGCGCGATCTATCTACAAACCATGTAACCTGGTTTTCTCATCCAAAGATTTGGAGCTTTCTGATGGTATATTAGGTCATTCTTCTTTTTTTCATAAACCATTAAGAAAATGAAACACTAAAAAACATGATTAACATCTTAATTCAAATTGGATTAAAGAAAAAATAACAAGAAATTAATAATCTAGCCACAATCGCACATAGATCAAAAATAAAATAAATAATTATAAATTTAGATGTAGCATCCCTTTGTTACAACTTTTTGGTTATATGTGAAAAAGAAGCGTGTAGTGGTGGGTGATATATTAAAATTTATTTTAATAATCATTTCGAAAAACCAAGAGATAGGATCTTTCACCTCAAATTTATCATTAATTTATTTAATATTTGAGGAAATAAATACTTGGGATTAGGAACTTTCTTCATTGGTGAATGTTGATTTTCTAAAATGACCCTTTCGGATTATCTACATTATGTTCGGAGGATTTAAGGATATAATCCCTCTAGAGGTGATCTACACATTCCTATATGATCTCCAAGAAACACCACTCGATCCCTAGGTGATAGTGTGTAAAATAGAATGTATTTTTTTGTTCCCTCTTGATCACTCATTCTTCAGTCATGAAGAAATATCTCTTTCACTTCTCATTCTTGAGAGGGAGTGATAAGGAGGAGTCGAGAAAGAATTTTTGGTGCACAACAATTTTTTATTCTCAATTTTGGATTCTACAAACAATAAACATAAAAATGTATTTATAGAATTAGTATTTATGTTAAAAGATTATTTAATTTCATACTATCCATTAAATATGATTTATTACCTTTAATAAACCCCATGTCGCATAATAATAGTTATATTATTATTATTTTGTGTCATGTGCCTACTTGCATAATTACAAAGATGATATAAGAGTTTTGTTAATTAATATTTGTTACTAGAATCGACCTTGGTCCATTCAAACTTCTATAACATTTATTGAACAACTGAATAAATATTTTACTAAAAAACAGGTGAATAAACATTTATTAAAATATTTGATAAATAAAATAAATATTTTATTTACAATACAAAAAATAAATTTTATTTAGTTTAGGTGATCAATATTACATGAATAAAATTACTACCCGAAATTGAGAATAATATTTATTCTATTAATTAAACTAAAATATAATTTAATCGAGATCAACAGAAATACTTATTATGTGACCCTCTATGATCCATTCTTATTTATATTAGTAAAGTTTGCAGAAAGTCTAAAATTAATACCTAGAAATGGGTCATGGAGTCCAAGAGAAAGAAATTAACGTTATACCATTGACAACCACATATGAACACTCACTATGTAATATAATCATTTTATCGCAATATCTCATCAAGCGGGTTGCACATTCGTATCACCAAACTATAAGCTCGATATGTCATTCTTTGACAATCTGAAAAAAAAATTGTCACACCATGGACATAGAATTGAATGTGGTGGTTCTATTCCATTACTGGGGATAACATATCAGCTTCTATACAGATTGAAGGGACAAATACTTCCATGAATTATTCATTAATGTCATGTCACTCGTGTTGCACCCAACATATCCATCATTTCCCTGAACTATTATAATCATGGTTTATGAAATAAATCTAAATACATGAGTTGTAACATTCCTTAATAATAATATTAAATTTTATGAACCATCAAACATGCTCATGTATATTAATATATGATGACACTAAAACTTGCGGATTTTCTAGTGGAGGATCCGTTCTTATAATTTCTTGTCTTGGAGATTGCTAAGTGAAAAATTCAAGACAGGAATCCTCATCTACTTAAGAGTACTCACTACTAAAATTTTATGTACTATATGTATCTTCATAGTATGTTATCTAGCCGTAGATCATTATTTATGAATATTATCATAGCACCTCAAGGTTTTCATCATAACGGGGAACTCTTATGAACTTATAAATGCAATGTATACTCTTGAACATTATTACAATAGAGTCATGCAGAACAATGAATAGTATGTAATAATTAGTTTTATTAATATTCAATACATTTAATATACATGTAATAAAAGTAAAAATAGCTGGTCCCAGAACACCAACTCCAATAGGAAAGTGGTATTTTTTGGAGTCTAACAAGAAAAAAATGGTTGCTGGTAAGAAGGAAATTTTACTTCTCATAAAATGACTGATGGAAATATGGTGGTGCACACAGCCACTCCATATCCTTCAAAGTAGTACACTGGGAAGGGTGATTCCCAGTTAGGTGGAAAAAAATTCTCATACCTCAGAGTCCTGGTTTCCAATCATACTTGTTCCATCTGTGAGAGGGTATTCAGTTCTGAAATGGGTCTTTATAATCATTCTAATTTAAAGCATGGTGAAAAGTAAAGATTAAAGGATGTTTAATTGTTTCTACAAAGGGTTATGATATTATTCTATGATATTCCCTTTCGAGGTAGGATTATCGTATTTATAGAATTATGGTTTATTCTCTTTCATTCTATTTAGTAGTTTAGTATGATTGCATCTAAAAAAATTCTTCCAAAAAAACTCATAAAAAATATTTTTCAACATTGAATTCTTATATTATGAAAAATATTCCTCCAAATCTATTTAAAAATCCCTCAAATATTATATCTATTTTTAATAAATAAAAATAATTGAAAAAGGGGACATATGATTGATTCACTCATATTTATTTTGTTATAGAATGCACTTTTAATAGCACTTATGCATCATTTTTGAATAGTTTTTTCATAATAGGTGTGACAAGGTGAAACATACTCAATGTTGGGGTCACCACACTCCAACATTAGCTTGATGAAATAATATTTGATGTTAATATATTTTAACCTTGAATACTACATCAAATTCTTTGACAATTTAATTACACTTTGGTTGTCACATACAATTACTAATGAATATGTGACATATAGTCTTAGGTATTCAATCTATTATTTTTTCATACTAATTTTATTTGTATCATGTTATTTAATAACATAATCAACTTTCATTGTGTTTAGTGTGACTAAAATTTACCTCTTAGTGTTCCAAATAACACATATTCCTTCAATGAAGAACTTACTTCTAAAAGTAGACTTTCGTTCACCAATGTCACCTACCCAATTAGTATATTAAAAACCATAAACTTGAATAGATTTATCTTTGTTATACCCCAAGTCATACTAAAGATTTACTTTAAAATAACATGTATTGATCCATATTTTTTGAGTTTTAAATTAATTTAATTTTTTATTATTTGATAGATTAATTGTGCCTTTAGAAGTTAAACTTGGTCGGAGGAGGAATGAGTAAGGATGAAAGGATGGAAAATGAAGGGTATTGGTGCAGAGAATCATGGGGTACCCAATGGCCCTATATCGGGTACCCGATGGTATCAATGGGGTGAGATAGTCTACTCTCACCCATAATACATGGTTGGTCCATAAGCATCGGATATCCTATGGTCACAGAATGTCTGATATACACCCATTAGGTGCTTGGTAGGTATAATGACAACTTATTAAAAAAAAATTACGGTTACAGATGTCATTTTTACAATTTTATTTATAACTAAAAGAGGGTTTAAATGTTTCTTGAAGGGGATGATCCAACAACTCCTCTACTCATTTTATCATTCCCTCCCGCATACAAATTATCCATGCTTCTATCTTTTAGGTAGAATATCATAGGCCATAGCGCGACTATTTTAGCAATATGTCTATGGTTAGACCACACTCTCTTCCTATAATTTCTAATTATATCTCTTCATAAGAAAAAAATCCCTAATCATCATGTCTCTTTAAATATTCAAAGATTTCAATTGTGGAGGTTGCTTTCTTTTAATTCCTCAATATTTCCATTCACATGTTAATTAGTAGGCATACCATCCCATCCACAATATTGTTACAATGTTTATGTTAGTATTAACATAGGGTATAGTGATATTTAACAAAAATTACATTTTCTTCTTAAAATATCTTCTTAAACTTTTTCCCTTTTAAATTAATTTATTTAAAAGTATTTTGATTTCCTGTTATGATTTTCATTTTTTCTTTGATGAAATTTATTGAGTTAAATTAGGTTGTTTACTATTATTTACTCTAAATATATTCTATGAGATTTTATCTTTCATGTTATGTGTTGGGTCACCATTTATTTATGCTCTGAATTTATTTCTACAACATAATGAATTGTATTATATCTATAACAAGAATAAACTTCTACAAAAAGGTAAATGTATTATAAAATCTCACCACAAGTTGTTTTTCAAGGATCCTCAAGTTATAAATGTTGGAAATTCTCTAAAACGGGTTTTTTATTATATGTTATACCATATATTGTAGCATGTAATAATAATTTAATACGTAAAACATATTACGATATCCTCATGTCGTATCTTGTAGTGACCATGACCCCAGTAGGCTAGAGCTGGTACCTGTATTATTATATTAGCATAATATACAAGGAATTACGTCCTATAAGAACAAATAGTTTAGTAGTATTGGTAAACAAAATACTTAATTGAGTCTCATATTACATTTGAATATAGAAATTACAACAATTTTTTTGAGAATAAGATTTTTCCCGCTAGCATATCAATGTGTATCATTGATAGTAAACTTCATGGAATCCTTGGGAAGGGAAACAAAATAAGAGTGATATAAAATTCCTGGTAAGGGTTAGGTAAAACATATTTATAATTAATTAATAAAAATAATCAATATGACAAGGTAAATAACAGAACACCCTTATCATTTAATAAATATACTAAAAAAGAATTGCATCCTAAGATAACATCAATATGAAAATATCAAAGATAAAAATCAATATGGAAAGGTAAATAACTAACCAGACTTGATATTTAATCAATAACTTGGATATCACAGGTAGATAAGTCATAATTAATATGGGAAGGAAAAAATATAAAAATTAATTCCATTTAATTAATAAACATAGAATTAAAGGCATCTAGAGATAATATAATTGTGAAAAATCATTGATAATAATAACTAAAATATTAATAAATGAAGTTATTAGTTATTTGATGACATGATATCAGGCCTCATGATACCTCTACCATCAATAACATTTACAATATGGTTTAATCTATAGGTAAAAACTGATGTAATGCGATATTTACTTGATTGTCTCATGATACATACTGATGCATTAAGGGGATATATAATTTTAAGCCCCACCCATCAATAAAAGTCCAAATCATTTTTCATATATAGAATAATCGATTAAATTCATGGCTAATGCTTTATCATCCAATATCAATATTGTGTAAAGAATACAGATTTATGAATATTTCCCCTCATTAAAATAAAATTCAAATTAAACACCATATATAGAAATGTTATAATGTTTATGTAATAAACATATCCATGATAAATAATATGGATATTTAGGTGGGGTTTAATTTCAAGTGATCACATGAAATTGAATAATTCAAGGGAATGTTTATTACTATTCAAATGAATCAAGTAAGTTAATGTTAATGATTTCTTTAGACAAAATGACCATAAACCATCCATAGGAAGAATAAGGAAGGTATTAATACAACATACACACATTGGAATAATAACAAGGGGTTGTAGTCATTAATGAATAGAAATACAATAAAATGATCTTTGAAAACATTCTTGATAAAAATATCATTCTCATTTAGAAAATAACTTTTTTTAAAATAATAAACATTCTAAAAATCCATTTCTTTGAAAATATCTTTTAATAACATAGAATTTCTAGAATATTACTAAAAAAATTTATTTTGAAAGTAACCATATAAAATTGAAAAGAAATATTTAAAAAAATTACAGTTGGTTAATTTGTACATGTAATTCAAGGTAAGAAACAATTCCTTTTACACTTTAAAAAGGTCCGAAAGTGCCTTATATGGAAAACGATAAGAAGATTCCTTTTATATTTTCAGTAAAATACAAATGGGAAATGTTTTATAAATTACATAATGATTCATTTTAATTTTTTTTAAAAAATTCCTTTAATAAAATTATTTTAAGAGGTTAAAAACATCATTTAAAACATTTTTTGAAAATATGGTTTTGGAAGAAAACAAATTTCCAACCAAAGAGGGAAATGAAGTCCGATTTTATTTGAAACATTTTACCAAATAATTGAAGTACCAAAGAGTGGGAAAATAGTACAATTGCTTTAAAAATATCATGAATAACCAGAGGGGAAAAATTAAAGGGTTTATTAAAAAATGAAAAAATAATTTCTTTTAATTGAAATTCAATAATAAGAAATCTAGATTATAACACTATTGGAAAACTAACCTTTACACATGGTTTGGAACCATTGGTATAGGCCTCCAAACCGTTGGTATAGCCTATACCAACGGTTTGGAGAACCGTAGCCAAGTAAGCTGTTGGGATAGGTCTATACCAACGGTTTTTGGAAAACCGTTGGTATAGACCTATACCAACGGTTTTGGAAACCATTGGTATAGGTAATATGAAATCTATACCAATGGTAATATAACCGTTGGTATATAAAATCCAAAAATAAAACATCCACTGGGATTTGATCCCAGGACCCCTCGTTTATAATTGAACGACTCAACCACTAACCTAACATGACTTTTGTGATCATAATTACATAAATATATATATGTATTCTCATAAATATTTTAAATTTTGATTTATATAATGTTCTCGGTACGAAGTTCCGATAAAAAAATGAGAGTAGCTATACCAACGGTTTGGCCAAACCATTGGGATAGGTCCACCTTGCCCAACGGTTTGTCCAAACCATTGGGAAAAGTGTCCAATTTGAGGGCCTTTCCCAACGGTTTGGCCAAACCGTTGGGATAGGTCTACCTTTCCCAATGGTTTGGCCAAACCGTTGGGAAAAGTGTCCAATTTGGGGGCCTTTCCCAACGGTTTGGCCAAACCATTGGGAAAGGGGACCTATACCAACGGTTTTTGCAAACCGTTGGTATAGAAGTTTTGGGAAAGATCTAATTTCCAGTAGTGTAATGAGATTGTGAAATAAAAACATACAATGATCATAAAGATGAAGTGGGAATCAATGAATTGAATATGTCTAAAAACTAAAAATCAAAATAAAACAAGTGAAAACACAACATAATATAATAAAAATTAATTATATATATAATTATAGAGTATCAATGATAATTAAGATGTAATATAACCCAATGAAAATAAATTGGGTTATGAAATTATTTAAAACTTTGTAACTTTTATTTCAAATCCACTTAGATGAAATAATTAACAATTAAACATAAAATATAGTGAATAATGAATTTTTCAGGATATTACATGTTAAATGGGAAGTATATAATCCATATAAAACAAATGAGGTGCATAAAATTTCAATACACCTCAATGAAATGAAATTGAGATGAAATCATTTACCTCATGCTTTCCATTAGTCATATGTTCTTTAAACTACTGTATAATGGTCTTAACCATGGTATTAACTTATTTTATAACCGAAATCATATTTTTAATATCATATATGATCCTATTATAACATATTATCACCCATTCATTAATAATTTTTCATTATTTTCATTATTTTGTGTGTTAAATTCCATTATTTTCTCATTTGTTCATTTTATTGAATGTTCTAGTTCTTGCACATATTATATTGTTTTATCATATGTAAAATAATTATAATTAAATAATTATCATTTTTATAAAAAAATTATACTTTTAAAACCAATAATGAAAGTTAATTATGAAAATTAAATTATGTTATGATCATGAAGACGGTTGATTGTAAGTACACATGAGTAACATTGTCAATTTTCAATGATTTTTATGGAAATATAACATCCATTTAATGTTTTCATGTATACCTAAAACCCTCTTTTATTTGAAATTTGTTTGGGTTTTATTTAGGGTTGTTTTGGGAGTTTTTTAAAAAAAAAATTGGAGGTTTCTGGGCTGTTTCACAGTTGGAGCACGACCTGCGCATAGTTTGCCAAATCATGCACCCAACATTGAAAAAATTAATTTTTTTGGTAAGGGAGCTCTGCATGGTCTATGCATGGTTTTCCCTAACTATGTGTCATTTCCCAGGTAATCGTCTCGACGAGTTTTTATTATTTTGAGAATTATTAAAAAATTACCGAACCCTCCATTTTGACCCCTGCTCGGGCTCATTTGACCCCTACTCATTTTCTAAATGTTTTGGGGATCCAAAGAACTATTTTTACTTCTATAAACACCTTTTATGGATGATAAATGTTAGTATATCCTTTTTCAGTCACTTCCCGGTAAGGTTTCTCTTCTCAATCTCTTATTCCTGCATTCTCTCACATTCTCATTAAGATTCCATTGATCATTGTATTTACTTATAGATCTAATCCCCTCTATTTTCGGATCATAAACATAGGTTTAATTCCCATTTTTGTGATCATCATTCTTCATGGACAAATCCCTATTATGGATTGGCATTGTGAGATCTGTCTTTTTGTTTGGTAGGTGGTTCTGTCACGGTGCTCAATTTAAATTAAACATAAATTTATTTGTTTGATTTAAATTATTTTAATTAAATAAAATTGGTTGGTTTTAGATAAACATGGATTTCAATAGTTTTGTTGGAAAATCCCAATTTTAGTGAATTGGGGTTTTTGAGAAAAATCGATTTTTGGCATGGAATCGAAATTGCTGAGGATTAAATTGTTTAATTTAAATTTTAGTTTTTATGGAAATTTAATCAATTGAAATGTTGATTTCAATTGAAGAAATTGATTTTATGGAAAATTTGGGGAAAATCCAATTCAAGTGATCTTGGGGGGTTTCTGATGAAATAGATAGAATTTTTTGAAAATTAAATAGTTGAATTTAATTGTTATATTGATTGTGAAATTTCATGATTTGGTTTCAAATACTTGTTTATGATAAGCGGATTAAATGGTTTTCCTAAAGACCATAGGGTTTAATCTTGGTGAAAAGGAATATTTTTTTTATTAAAAACGTGTTATTTTTTTAAAGAGACTATTGGAATAATTGAAATGGAAAATAGGATGCATTGCATCTTTGTTATAAAGTTAATTTCCAATCATTGATTTTGATCTTGAACACATGCAAGACTTCGATAATTAATGAGTTATTTTTGGTGGTACTTTATGATTCTATAACATTCTAAAATATCATATCAGCACATCCCATTCCTTAGGCGATGGTGATGAGTTCCCTTTACCTTAGGCCTAAATGGGAGTATATAAATACTTTCTCATATTCACAGTGATGGATCCCTATAGACTAGAACTATTATACCTATTTTTCACATGATCATGTTTCTCCCTTGTATGAATTTTGAATACAAATGTATGTATTCCATTGTTATAAACTATTTTACATTCCTTGAGAATTTATATACAGTGTATTATATAAATGTGTTTATTAAATTAATTTTTTGAAAAGTGTTGATTATTTGAATAACCCTTGATTAAATGTAAAATTACATCTTTAAAATGTATTTACCATCATTTGAAATGTTAAAAGAATTTCTGAATGTGTTTTAATCATTCAATTTGGAAAACATGATTTGTTTTAATATGCTTCTCAATTACAAACCTATTTGTTTTAAGAAAAGTATAAACAATTTTATTTAATTTGATATTGGCATATGTTATGTAAACACTGTGTTAAATCCTTCTGGGATTTGTCTCACACCCTACTTGTGTCATTGGGTGTTTGAAGATTATCTCTTTAAAGGTTCAAGTAAGGGAAAATTATCTATTGGTTGTGGATCTAGCTGTTGAACTGTGGACTTGGGAAGTTGTGTCCTTAGGGAAATTGGGCTGTTTTTTCTATTTTAGAACATGAGTTTTAGTACATTATATTTTATTCATGTTTTACATCTAGTACTTTACACCTAGTGGAGTTTTATTTTTGTTATACATACTGTATTTGTTCAATTATTTCCACATTTATAGTGGAAAAATAATTCCCACTTTCATTTTGTATGATTCTAGGTACTGGTTTTCGAACCATGGAGATTGAGAATTCTCTTCAGGAAATGTTAGGCCTGGATTAGTTATCGAGTTACCAAGGATACCGAGGTGGTTTGTGAAAAAGTATTATTATAGGGATGTTGTGCTTTTGTCTTGAATCAACATGCATTTTTGAAATCCTGTCGAGACTTATGAGGTAGTTATTGTTGAGTGCCTAGACATATCTCATTGAAATGAAACTTATGTATCCATGGGTGGTTAGGGAAAGACATCTTGTGGATTCATTATATTATTTTCCCTATTATGTTTTGGATATAGTGGAATCCCAACCTTTTTTATCCTATCTATTAGGATTAGTTTCCCTTGTTGCTCAGTTTGATCGTTATCTAATGTCTTTATTGTTTTCCTCTAATATTATATAGCATCATTCCTTTGAGAATACGTGTGAATTAGATCCAAGAAGAAGATGATACTGAACCTCAGAAAGTGAATCCTACTGTAGATCTAAATTTGATTGAGGTGATTGTGCACACTATCCTTGCTCTGGGACATGCACCACCTCCAGTTCTAGTTCAAGATCCAGTTGTGGAACCTCAAAGAGACCCTCTCACGATTATTTCTCAAGAGTTACTTTATCAAAAACTAGTTCCATTTAAGGTCTCAAAGGATCCTCAGGAGTTTGAGGAATGGTTGATTAGTTTGGAGTGCTTGTTTGGGTTTTTTGATACACCCGATGAACTCAAAGTGAAGTGTGCCACCATTATGATGGAAGAACCAAGAAGAAGATGGTGGAACACTATGGTGACATTGAAGAATCATGAGGGATTAGAGTGGAAACACTTGAATGTTATTTTTCACAGACCAATTATATCCAGATATGATGTTGTTGGACAAGAATACTATGTTTTTTAGACTTCAGAAGGCTGATAGGACCATGACAATGTATGTAAACTATTTTGCTAATCTTATGCACTTCACACCTAAGATAGTATCGAATGAGAGGATGAAGGCTCAAAGGTTAAAATTGGGACTTAATAATGATATTCTTTCTTAGGATTTCTTGATAAATCCTCCCTCTTATGATGATGTACTTGATATAGCACTGATGGTCGAGATGCACCTAGGTGGAAAGTCATAGTTTTTGGGAGTTTCCTTTTCTCCCAGTGGAAACCTGTGTTAGATCATGGGAAAGCATAAGAGTGATGATTTTCATGGTAGTTCTTGATAGTAGAATATTTCTAGACCTCATGTAGTACCAAGAAGAGGTCCTTTGGTTTGTTACCAGTGTGGAAAGACAGGGAATTAAATGAATATTTTCACTAAGGCACCAAAGAACTATGGATCCTACAGGCATTCAGGGAACATGTATAAGTTCTACCATATTTATTCTACTCCATGTAGTGGAACAAGACCATGAGATCGTCCTAAAATTATGGGGAAATTAGATGCTTCATGTTTAAATGGGTTCCATCCCCAAGCATCAAGAATAAAGCCTTTTTACATAGTGGAATAGTCTCCAAAGTAAATAGATATGGGTCCAACATTCATGAGAGGTACCATAACTATAGCTTCATAATTACTGACTTCTTTATTTGATATCAGTGCATCTCATTATTTTATTTAAACTCATGTTGTTAATCTACTTAATCTTCCTATAGAAATTTTATCTTGTGCGATGGATATTACTAAACCCCTTTGTATGAAGAGAGAGTAGGGTCTCCATAGACCCTCTTGTGTTTTCTCTCTATCAGATGTTGATCTACCTTGGTACTTTCTGGTTTTCAACATGAAACCTCTTGATGAAATATTTGGGATGGATTGGATCATTTCTAATAAGGCCCAGGTTGATTGTTATCTTTAACAAGTCTACCTTACTACACCCAGTGGTGTGTATGATGTATTTCAAGGAGAATGGTTCCCTAGGTCGATCAAGGACAGACCTTATTATCTGGAGTTAGGGAACGTAATAACAGTTTTTGCCTTTAATTTGGAGTAGTAATTTATGGGTGGTGATATCCATCCAGGTTTAATCGTGTTTCCCAATGTATTTCCTTCTGAATTCTATTGTTTTCAAACAATAAGAGAAGTTTAGTTTTCCATTAACTTAATGCCTGGTACTCAACCGGTTTTTATCCCTTATTACCGTATGGAACCATCTAAGTTGAAGGAGTTGATGTCATAGTTGTACAATCATATTGATAAAGGCTTTATACACCTGAGTGTTTCGCCTTAGGTGGTTCCAATTCTCTTTTCCATAAAATATGTTGGTTCACTTCACCTATGCATTGACTATCAGAAACTCAATCGAGTTATGGAAAAGAACATGTATCTATTAGCACATATTGATTGTCTACTTGATCAGTTGAAATGGGCGAAGTTGTTATTTAAGATTGATCTTCACTTTGGTTACCATAATTTGAGGATAAAAGAATCTAACATTCAAAAAACTTCCTTTCATTATAGGTATTGCCATTATTATTAACTTATCATTCCCTTTGGTCTAACCAATGATCTTGTAGTTTTCATGGATTTAATGAACATGATTTTACATGAATATCTTGATACCTTTGTTGTAGTCTTTGTTGATGACATCCTTGTGTACTAAAAATCCTAATAGGATCATTTGCATCATCTAAAAATAGTTCTGATTTTGTTGAGAAATCACTGACTCTAAATCAATCATTCTAAGTGTGACTTATGGATTCAAGAAGTGAAATTCTTGGGACAAGTGGTGTTAGAACATGGTTTTTCAGTTGATCCTGAAAAGGTGAAAGCTTTTATAACATGGTATAACCGGGGAATGTTTTCATGATTTGAAGATTCTTGTGTTTTGCTGGTAATTATCATCGGTTAATTAAGGACTTATCAATGTTAGATTCTCTAATGACTTCTCTAACTCAGAAGGGAGTGATTTTTATTTCGATCTAGAAATGTTATAGTTCTTTTGTTGAGATGAAACATCTTTTGGATACTGCAATGGTGTTGGATCTTCTAGAGGTCGTGTAACCCTATGTTGTCTATTTTAATGCATTGGGTTCAAGCTTGGTCTGCATTATTATGAAGGGTGATCAGGTTATTTCCTACAGATCTCGTCATCTTAGGCCAGATGGGAAGAATTATCTGACCCATTACATTCAACATGATGTTGTCATGCACTCTCTTAAAAGTTGGTAGAATTACCTTTATGAAGAAAGGTTTACTGTGTTTTCTAACAAAAAAACTTGAGTTACATCTTATCTCAAAAATATTTGAATCTCTGCCATAGGTGATAGTTGGAATACCTACAGTCCTTCAATTTTGACATCTCATATACCCTAAGGAATGGTAATGTCATTGATGATGCTTTGAGAAGAAAAATTCTAACCTATATAAAGAAGGACTCTTTATAAGAGTGGAACATTATGGCTCTCTTTTCACAATTGCATATTGGAGTTCAGGAGGAAGGGGCTAAGGATTCCTTGGCCAGTGTTTAGTTAACATCTTTTCTTCTTGAAATTATTTTTTAGGATCAGTAACTTGATAATGAGTTCTATATAATTAGATACACTCTTAATAGTGGGGATACAGTTTCCTAGTGGATGTTCTCCAAATAGGTAATTATATGTTATCAGGATCTCTTTATTATGTCATTAGAGGTAATGAATGATGTGATGAGAGATTTTCATAACTCTTAGTGGGTTTTGCACCCAGGAACCAAAAATATGTTCTATCACTTGTGGGGGCAGTTTTGGTGGCCATATATGAGACGAGGCATTGGTGAGTTTGTCTCCCATTTCTATACATTCCAATATGTAAAATCTGAGCACTAGAAACTTATGGTTTTGCTTCATCCACTTCAATCCCATAATTGAAAGTGGGATTAGATATTTATGGACATTGTTTTTAGGATTCCATGTAGCCAAATAAATAATAATTTTATTTGGGTGGTGATTGATAAGATAACGAGATCTATTAACTTCTTATTCATTCATGATATAGCCAAAGTTGAGGAGTAGAGAGATCTCTATGTGAAAGATATTATTCATTTTCATGGAGTTCAATATTATATAGTCTCTAATAGGAATCCTATGTTTACTTATTTTTTTTTGGAGAGGTATTATGGAGGTGCTCGGATCACACATTCATTTAAGTATGACATTTTATTCGTAGTTTGAAGGACATATAGAAATATCTATACAAATTCTTGAGGATATTATTTATGCTTGTAATCATGACGTTGGTGGATAAAGGGATGATTATTTGGAGTTGTTTGAGTTTTCTTATAATAATAGTTACCTTCCCGTAATCAAGATTGCTCATTTTGAGGCCATTTTTGGTCGGTCTTGTAAATATATATTATGTTGGTTAGAGATTTGTGAGAGTTCCTTGGTTGGACCAAGCTTGGTCCATGAGATGAAAGCAAAGATTCAGTTGATTCGTAAGAGAATGTTGATGGTATAAAGCTGATACAAGTCTTATGGAAATCATCGTTAAAGACCGTATGAATTATTAGTTTCTTATTAGGTGTTCTTGAAATTTTCACCCCGGTTGGGTCATCGATATCTTGGGAGGAAAGGGAAGCTTTCCCCTCATTTTTTTGGACCTTTTTTGGTTTTTGAGCAGGTGGGGAAGTTTGAATGCCTTTTAGCTCTTCAACCGTAGCTGATATCGATACATAACATGTTTCATATATATCATCTACAAATTTTTTTATTGGATCCATATCATGTTCTAGTTAGCATGATCATGAAGTTAAATATGATTTATCTATGCTTGAATGGCCAGTTAGGATAGCTGATTTTGAGACCAAGGAACTTTGTGGGAGGATGATACCTTTGGTTTGTGTGTTATAGAAGCATAGTTATGATTCACATGAGACATGGGAGAGAGAGAGGTAGTGATGAGAGAGCAGTGGAATCATCAATTTTTCTTGGAGGATTCTTCATAGTCTTTCTCGGGATAGAAAGTTTCAATGGTGGGGAGTTTGTAACATACCGTTACTTATTTCAGGTATACCTAAACCACTCTTTTATTTAATCATTTGTTGGGTTTCCTTTCAGGTTGTTTCATGTGTTTTTCTAAACAATTTGGAGGCTTCTGGTCTAGTGCACAGTAGGCACATGTCCTATGCATAGTTTTCCAAACCATAATACCTTCTTTTAAAAAATGGCATGTTTTGGGTAGAGGACTTCGCGTGGTCTACACACAGTTTTACCAAACCGTGAACTGTTCCACAAGAAACCATGCGAACATGTTTGTAATATTCCGAAAAATTGTTAAAAAAATTCCAAACCCTATTTTTTAACCCCCGGTCAGACTCATTCGACCACTACTCATTTTATAAAGGTTTTAGGGCTCCCAATAACAATTTATGACTTCTCCAAAAAGCTTCCAAGGAAGATCAACGTTAGTCAATCCATTTTCAATCTCTTCCCAGTATGGTTTCTCTTCCCGTTCTCTTCTTCCCACTTTCTCTATCATTTTCTTTAGGTTTCGATGGATCTTTTTAGTTGATTTTTGGATCTAATTCCCTCTATTTTGGGATATTAATCCTAGGTTTGATTCCCTTTTGTGTGATCATCCTTCTTTATGGATAAATCCTGATTAGGGTTTGGCGTTGCGAGATATACTATTTTCAGTAGGTGGTTCTGTCATGATTCTCAATTTACATTAATCCTAAATTGATTTGTTTGATTTCAATTTTTTTAAATAATGAAATTGTTTGGTTTTAGATAAACATGGCTTTAAATAGTTTTTTTTGGGAAAACCCAATTCTAGTGAATTGGAGATTAAATAGAAAATGTGTTTTTGGCATGGAATTGAAATTGGTGAGATTTAAATTTTCTGATATAAATTTTGGTTTTGATGGAAATTGAATCAATTGAAATGTAGATTTTAATAGATGAAATTTATTTGATGTAAAATTTTGGGAAAACACCAATTCAAGTGAACTTTGGGTTTTATGATGAAATTTATGGAATTATTTATAAATTAAATTATTTTCTTTAATTGTGAAATGTATTGTCAAATTGAATGATTTGGTATCAAATCCTTGTTTATGTTAAGTTTCTGAAATAGTTTTCATAAAGACCATAGGGTTTTATCTTGGTGAAAAAGAATGTTTTTTATTAAATCTGCATTATGGGATTTAAATAGAAAATTGGAATATTTGAAATATAGAATGGGATTGATTGTATCATTGTTATAAAGTGAATTTCCCATAATTCATTTATTACTTGAGAACATGAAATCATTATGTATATAGTGATTTATTTTTTGTGGAACTTTATGATTCTATAATGTTCTAAAACATCATATCAGCACATCCCATTCCATAGTTGATGGTGATGATTTCCCTTTACCTCAGGCCTAAAGGGCCATATATACATACCTTTTGATATTAATTGTTCTATATCCCAATAGCCTATAATTATCATACTAATTTGGCACATGACCATGTAGCTTGCTTATTTTTATTTTCAGTACATATGTATATATTACATTGTTATAAACTATTTTACATGCCTTGAAAATTTATATAAATTGTTTTATATAAATGTGTTTATTTATGCCATTTTTTGAAAAGTGTTTTTTGTGTGAAGCACCCCTAATTAAAGGAAAAGTTCCATATTTGAAATGTATTTAACAACATTTAAAATGTGAAGTGAATTGCTAAATGTATTCCCATCATTCAAATTGTAAAGCATGATTTGTTTTATTATGATTTTTAAATGCAAAACCTTTTTATTTTAAAAAATTTAATCACATTGTTGGTTAATTTGATATTGGAATCTGTTATGGAACCATTGGGTGAAATACTACAAGGATTGGGCTCACACTATACTTATGCCTTCGAGTGTTTTTAGATTATCTACTTCCAGGTGTGAGTAATGGAAATGGATCTCTTAGTGGTGAATCATGCTATTGAACCATGGACTTCATGAGTTGTGTCCTTAGGGACATTGGTATGTTTTCCCTATTTTATTACTTGGGATGTAGTACTTTCGCTTTAATTCCTGTTTGACTTCTGTTATTTTACTCCCAGTCGAGTTTTGTTTTGTAATGAATATTATCATTGTTCTTTAATTTCTGCATTATTAGTGGAAAAATCATTCCCACTTTCATTTTGTATTATTCCTGGTGTATTTGATGACTCATGGGGATTGGGAATTCCCTTCAGGCTATGTCAGGATCGGCTCAGTTATCAGGTTACCAGGGCACTCGGGTTGGTTCGTGATAGGAAAGGAGGTAAGTAATATTGTATCCTTATAGAATGATCATAATTTTATAAATATAATATTTCCTCTTTAAATATATTCATATATATCATCCCTATGGTGTGTCAATAAAAATAAAGTCACATAGCTTCTTGAAGACGGTTGTCCATACGTACATGAGCAATGTAATCATATTTATGTAAGTAAAAAAAGAAAGAAAATGATGTATATTAACATTATATAATGATAAATATGTCATGAATATAAAAATTCTATCATGTAAATTTTATATAATCATTAACATTATCCATATCAGCTTCTATGTGAATCAATACTGAATGACGGATCACATCTCTTCGTGTGGTGGTAGTCCACCATACACACGGGCAACATTATCGTATCTCCTACGGAATGGAATGTAAAAATTTGCATAATATATAATGACACTATAGGAATAAATATTTTATCAATATCATATTTATACTTTAGATTCATCATCATACAAATCTTTTAAAGGTGGTTATGGAAGAACGAATGAAATCGGTTCATGAAGATGTAGTCCACCGTACACCTGAATGATAGTTTTGTAACCAATTTGATGGAAGTGGAGATGCATTAATGTCACACCATTTTTATAAAAGCATTCCATAATATGGAATATAATGATTTTATTATATCATCATTGTTGAATAATAATTTAAGGAGGTGGAGAAAAAATTATAATAAAGACACTCGTTGAAGAACATTACCTCTTCTTCAGGTATCCTCCTTAGGTTTTAGGTAAAGCATTACTTGGTTTGATTTTTTACAAAAATAATGTTATAGGATAAGGTTATGGAATTTTGGGAGTGATTTGGATAGGTTTTGGATGAAAAAAGAGGTGTGAAGTTGTGAATAATAGAGGATAGGGGGTAACCTTTTATAAGTGGGGGAGAGGACACACTTGGAATTTTTTAAATGATTTGAGTGCTCCCATAGTTGTCATATGTAAAAAGGGTCCAGAAAGAACTATTATCGAACCATTGAGGTTAGGTGGTCACAATATATCCATAAAATTGTTTTTATACAAGTTGATAGGTCATTTTTACCCTAATCTTTTTAGCTTAACCCTCGGAAAACCCATTTTTACCTTAACCGCAGTAACTAAATTTTACTATATCCACTATTCATTTTACCCAAAATTTATTTTAAAATATTATAAATTATAAATAAACCAGACTAAAAATATTTAATTAGTTTTTCCATATGAAATTAACATATAAATCAAATTTTAATATAAAATTATTACCACGAACATGATGAGAAATTATCTTTTTAAAGTAAAAATGTTCACAAGTTTATAAAGGTTTTAAATCTAAATTCAATATGAAAATGATTTAAATTTCCTAAATTGGTAAATTTTATATATAATTTAACTAATTTTACCTTAAAACCAACTCAAAATATAATTTAACATTATAAATTATTAAAACAAGAAGGCATATTTCAATTAAAATTCATTATTTTTCACTATTCATCACAAAATAAAACTTCTCAGAAAAATCCCAAAAATCCACCCTAAGATAATTTTAGTATTTAGATTTTAATAATGATGTTTTATTGAAATAAATTATCAAAATTTTCAAGAAATTAAATTGGAATTATGTGCATAAATCATGATTAATCCCCTTTTTAGAAAAATACATTTTTCATAAAACATTTCCTTTTCTTTTAAATGTTTCTTATCTTATTACTATTAAATAATAACTAATAAATATATGTAACCTATGTATTTTTATATTTTATTTCCACAATTACATCGGCTAGGCGAGAATTGTAATATTAAATAAAATTATTAATAGTATATTGTTGTTTGGTAAAACTCTGACTTTGGTGTAACACAAGCTATAGAAGAAACTCATTGTATCATGCAGTGAATGATAAAATTAGTGCTGTGTGTAATGAAATCTATTTATTTTTTAAAATATATATATATCATAATGTATCACGAGGTTATATTTATAGACTCTGGGAGCATTGAAAGTGTGCGATGGGTCATGCCCAACTTTTCATTTGGTCATGATTGATGATTAATCTAAGATTTTACATGATGTTGAACACTGAGATCAATAGAATTGAATCAAATAATACAAAAAGTGGTAAAATTACTAAACCAATCATAGAATCTTCACATATTATTTATAATTAATTTAATCAATTAAATAATTACCTTGTGTGAAAACATTTCTTCATTGACGGATCTAACAACGGATCTACATTATACCATCAGTGCATTAGAGTAATCAAGCAAAGATTATGGCTAACAGTTATCCAGATATGTTCTACAAATCTCTAAATATCACTGTAGTAATCTCAGGGTTCTAGCATGAAATATCTTATCACTTTCACCGTTCTCTATTGATCACCCTAAGAATCACTTTTAATGGATTCTCCTCGATCAATCTAGAATTGAGAGTGGAAGATGGAGGAGGATCACTCTCCATTATTATAAGAATTCTTGGATAGGGGATCTATATTGGGCTTCTATAGTATTCTCCCGATTCATTCTATTCAACAAATAAAATTAATTTTATCTATTCATAAAAATAATATAGATGGGTTTATATAGCGATAGAGTTAGAAATAAATAATTTCAAAAGTTCCCTTTAATATTTATTTATCCCCTATAGAACCCCATGTTTATAATAATATTATTATTATTTCTCAACATTCACTAAACTCACTAATTAAAACATAATATTATTTATTCAAATAATATTTAATATATATTATTTATCACTGGACCTATAAACTTGGTCCGCCATTCCATCATAATATGTATTAGACCATAAATAATAAATATTTATTTATTAAATAAATAACACAGAATTATTCCCAAATAAAGAAATAAATATTTTATTCCCTAAATATAAAATAAATATTGGCTAAATATTATGATCACATAATATCTTTCAAATAACAGGTGATAGAATATATGTGATCAAGAAAACATGAATAATTATTAAATTACATATGTGAATCATATTTATTCAACTTTTTAAATAATAAATAATAATATATTATTTAACTGAGATTCGGGATACACTTAGTATATGACCTTTTAGGCCTCTTTCTCATTGGAATTAGGTGAAGCAGAATAAAGTTCAAGGTTAGCATCTACGACACTCCAAGGTACCCGTAGAGAAATAGGTTAATGTCATAATGTCATAGTACCTCATACAAAATCCTACAATGTAATATAACCTCTTTATCTCCATATCTCTAATAAATCTAGTTGCATTCTCATTCCAACAACCTATATGCTTGATGAATCCTTCTTTGACTTTTCAGATTTTGAACCTACAGATAGAACAGCATGACTATAGATTTATTTAGGATATTTCATTTCCATCAAAGGAATTTAGATATAAACTTCTATTAAATTACAGAATGTAAAACTACTTTCTCTCATTATTCATTAATGCAATACTACTCGTGACGCACCCAACATATTCTACCTCGCTATGAACATATTTCATCACATTTTTCATCAAAACATCAAAGTATGTGACTTGTAATACTCATTAATAACATTCTCAACGTTAATGGATAAATACACACACTCATAGATAGGAACATCCAATGACCCATATAAATGTATATTTTCTACTATCTAGTCTGGTTCTTATGTTATCCTACTCTTCATATTACCAAACACTTACACCATGGGAAAGTTCCTCAAAGTCCTATGAGTCTCTAACCCTAATAGCCTGTATCATTTGAGCCTCTAAAATGATTTCATCCATCTATATATCATATATTTAAGAACACTATCATGGAACTTCTGGTTTATCATCCTAGTAGGAACTATTATGACCTTTAAGTGGACATCTACTCTTAGAAAATTATCACATATTATGTTTCCTAGATGAACAATCATGATGTGATAAAGAGTGAACATCTATTCAAAACAATGAATACAATATATCATAATGTACTTAAATGTTTTTTCTAGGGAAAACATCAATAGAATCCAACTTGAACTAGAGAAAACTGCTAACAACCTTAAGTCCACAAACACTCAAATGATACCCATTCATCTTCTAATATAGTCATTTAATCAAGGGGTATTCCATGTTTTCTTCTGTAGGAACTCTATTTACTACAAATTTACCCCTTTTTTAAAAATCTATCAATAGGTGATACTTTTTAAGTATGTTATTTTTACATTGGTGTAAACTTTAGACTTTTTCAAGAGCCACAACCATAGTATTATCATAATACAATGTGATATGGTATTAACTTCTAGGTACCACATCATGATTCTAAATAATGTTTTATATCAAAACATCTTCTTTGGATACATTATAATCATTAATATACTTTGACTCTATAGTAGAATCAACAAAAACAAGCTGATTTGATCTCTACCAGCTCATAGATCCTTCATTGACAAAAAAACATATCATGACGATGACTTCAGATCATTTTAAAATTTTTGAAAACTAGAATTTGTATAACCCATGATGACTAGCTTCTCATTACCTCCATACACAATAAACATATACTTAGTTCTTCTCTGATACTTAAAGATAACCTTAACTGCAGATGAATGTTGTTATCCTATATCCTTTTAATATCTTCCTACTATGGTCAATGAATAGAAAATATCCATCCTAGTATAGAACATGACATACATGATTGATCCTATCACCGAAGAATATGGGAACATACTCATTCTATCTTTCACCTATTGTGTCTGGGGGAACATTTTCTTAGAAATATATATACCATGTTACATAGAATCCAATCCCCCCGTGGATTGCTTCATACTAAATCTCTTTAGCTTGTAGTCTATATATATACATTGACTTAGTACAATAATACCATTGGATCTATCATGAATGATCACTACTGGAAATTTAGGCTATAGCCATAGTTTAAAACTGTGTCAAGATGTCCAAAAACTATGGTTGTAGGTTATTACCATGGTTTAATGGACCATGGATAGTATTGTCATGGATATAGGGGAAGACCTATATCCATGGTTTGAAACTGTATCTATAATCGTTCACCCATGGCTTGAAACCATCATAGAACATTAATCCACACATGGCCTATTGGAACAGTTCAAAACTGTGTCTATAGGGCCTCCCATTTCATAAAAAACACCCCCATAGCCTTCCCTTGAACACCCCCTGCACCCCAATGCCCCTGGACAACACCTTGGGTGCCATTCCCCATGGACAACCCCCTTTCACCCCTTAGATAGCCCCCTTGCACCCCCATGACCCCCTAGACAGCCCCATGCACCCCAATGATCCCCCTGGATAGCCCCCTTTCACCCCCTACACAACCTCCTTGAACACCTCCCCAAACACACACCCCTATGCCCCCTGGATAGCCCCTTCCCCCCTAGAAAACCCCCTTGCAACCCTAGATAGCCTCCTTGAACACCCTCATGCACCCCCATGCCCCCTGGACATCCCCTTGCCTCTGGAAATCCCCCATGCACCCCCTAGACAACCCCCTTGCACCACACTACCCCCATAGACAGTCCCCTTGCACCCCTGGATAATCCCCTTGCACCCCCTTAAACCCCATGGATAGCCTCGTTGCACCCCCCCTAGAAAGCCGCCTTGCACCCCCTGGAAAACCTCCTTGGAAACACCCATGCCCCACCAGACAACCCCCTTACCCCCAGGACAGCACCCTTGCTCCCCTTGGACAGGCCCCTTGAACACCCCCATGCCCCCTGGACAACCCCCTTACCCCATGGACAACCCCCTAGACACCCCCTTAAACACCCCCTTCACCCCAATGCCCCCTTTCACACCCTATATATCCCCCTTGAACACCCCCTGCACCCCCATTCCCCCTAGACATCCCCCATGAACAACCACCCCCCCCCGAACCACCATGCCCCCCTCTTGGACACCAACTCCCACCTAGACACCACATCCCTCCTGGACACCCCCTTGCACACCCATACCCCCTTGCACCCCCTCCTAGACACCCCTTGCTCCCTCTTGGATATCTGCCTTTCTCCCCCCCTCTTGAACACCCCCTAGGACCCCCTCCAACAGCCCACCCCTAGACAACCCCCTTGCTCCCCCACCCTTGCAGTAGCCCACCCCCTACAAAGCCCTGTTGTCACAGCCCGACCCTACCCGGGCTCGAGCCAAAACTACCCCAAGCCCACCTCCATAGGCCAGGGGCTAGCTACCAGTGCCGAAGGCTAAACAACTCGGGGAGGCCTTTGCCTATGTACTTGTACAGACACACGCATCCCACTCAATGCAGAAGTGTAGAGTAAAAAGAAAAGTAATGTACCAACTACTATAAGCAAACCACAAGTGCATCGATCTCTAAACAGTACAAAGAAAAAGATGAAGGTAAACTGAAATGGAAAAAGGGAAAAACATGCACCCAACCAGAAAAGTGCCACAACCCAGCAACAAGTAAACAATAAGGAAACAACTGGGAGGGTCCCACACCTAGAACCCGACTATGACCACCACACACCGTCCAAGCTCCCAACCTCTTACGCTCCTCTGACGTCACGATCGACCTATCTATTGTCTTCAAGGGCACACCATGTGCGGGCAAAGCCCAAGAATGGGTGAGTATAAAAATACTCAATAGGATACCCCAAAGGCTCAAGGGAGAAACAAAGGATGTACCGAAGGGTAAGCAGTAGATCAAACAGGGAATAGAAAATGAGTACAATAGAGAGTGCAGTAAAGAGTACAACCCAACCCAACAAGAGGAAGGAAGTAGACTTGTCCAAACATAAGAAGCTAGAAATGACGAGAATATGAACTTCCTATCGAGTCTTGGCTACCTATAGCAGGAGAGTGGACTCGTCTAACCATGAGAATCTAGACACGGAAAGCATGTGGCATACCACGTGCGTCTTCGCCTCTTCTAGAAGGAGAGTAACCAAATCCAAGAAGTGGGTACTAGAAAAAGGTATATACATATCCGTATGCCCAAACAAGAAGCCCGAACAAGATCGTAAGGGGATCTCCAATCCGTAGCTTAGCCCAAGAATGTGAGTAGCCAACAGTCCCAGAAGAAAACACCATTGATGCCCAGCATCCCACACTTTTGCATCGAACTGCAAGTCAAGGGGCTCAAATAACCACACCATGACACTATCCTCTTTTGGTGGAAATGACTCGCCCGCATGGTTTTAGGTTATGTCTCAAGGACGCGTCTCGGTGGGGAAAGTTTCCCTGGTACTTGAGAGTTCTGCGGAACGCCAAAAAACACCTCGTCACTGCCCCACAGTCGAGAGGTCTCTTCAAAGTCAATAGGTGACCACCTGTCGAACCCCGCTGGAGGGTGATCCCTAGAAGTAGACAGGTTCCCACTGGAGGGAGACTCGGAAAGAGTCAACGGGTGCCACACTACCCAGTCCCGTAAAAGGGTAATCCACTAGAGGGTGAACCGACTAAAGTTGTCGAGGAGTCCCAATGCCCAGTCCCGTAAAAGGGTAATCCACTGTAGGGAGGCTCGGAACCGTCATCAGGGACCTCTTCCCAGCCCAACTGGAGGTAAACCCGACATCAGGGACCACTTCCCAGCCCTGCTAAAGGTAAACCCGGAACCGCTCTGGCTGTCCCTACTGGATGGTACTGCTCGGTGAACACCACTGTACTAGCCATCACTGCTAGATGGTAACCCACTGGCCATCCATGCTGGATGGTAACCCACTGGCCACCACTGCTGGATGGTACAACATTGGCCATCCCAGCTGGATGTTAAAACTAGATAGCCCTACTGGAAACAACCTCCTGGGTAGAGTATTTATGCCCATCTAAGGTTTTGGTAACACCAAATCCACAAGAACTATACCAGGGAACACGAAACAACTCTACCAACGAAACCATCATGAATAGAACCTGGGAAAAACCACAAAACCATATTGGTCAAAACCATTGTGAAAAGGACCAGGGGGACCCAATCAACTCTACTTGTCAAACAAACGATAAGGGAACCTGGGGGAAACTCAACCCTACTAGTCAAACAAATGAGAATAGAACTAAGGGAAAACTCAACCCGGGTGGTCAACAAATGAGAACAAAAACAGGGGAAAACACAACCCTGCTAGATAACAGTCGATAACAGAAGACCCTCTATGTTGGGAGAGGTCAAAGGTATGTAAAAAGAACATGTCCTGCACAAGGGGCCCACACGACATGTGGCCCCAACTCAACCACAATCGAGCGCACAAATGTTCTCAGGTACAAACAACCACATGTTCCACCATGCATTCCCGTATACTCCCAGAGTATACCACGTTACCAGCCCAATGGCTATCATGCACATAGCACCTAACATCAATGCAAAGGGCATAAACATAAGATCTCCAAATTTCCACTTCAACAGCTCAGGAATGACCAACCACATCTCTTCAAGAATTACTTCACTCACACGGGAGTGCATGCGATCACAAGCCAAGGGTCTGCTATAAATACATTAGGAGGAAAAACCACTGGAGAACATTACTTTCTTCCATGATTAAAGAGATCTCAAAAGAGACTCTTCACTTCCAAACGAATCATACTGTTGTAATACTCGTGGAAAAACATGCGATATAGTCTACTTACTCACCTCAAATGGATATCCAACGGAAAAGTTGTTCAACACTACTTTACGCACGAACGTCTCGTGGTCCTGAGCCTCGACCCCAAAAACAGTCGGGCACATCACACCATTGCGATCTCCTCAGAAAGACACGTCAAAATGACTGCTCAATTGAGTGAAACAGATACCCAGAGAAAAATATGCGTTCCGACATACCGAACATGAGCAGTGCTGCGTGGGACCCGCATCCCTGTCCCGAAACGCTGTAAAAGGATCACACCGTTGCGATCCTCTTGGAAAAGTACACAAGATGGACTATTCACATTTCCACAACAAAAACCCAATGATAAAGCTAGAAATCACCGCCAACACCCAAAATGTCCCTCGCGGGGCCCGTATTAGTGTGCTGAAGCAAAGCGGGCGGATTGCGCCAATGCAATACCCTCGAAAAAACACCCAAAATTGACTACTCGCATGCCCAAAACGGATGTCCGATGAAAAGATTTAAAATCATTTCACACAACTTGAAAGATGGGCCATGGTTCCCATGCCTCAACTCCAGTTTCAACACCCAAAACAACACAAGAAAACTCTATCTCAACGCCAGGGTCGCAACGCTACTGACGGCGCTCAAAACGGACATCGGATGTGTCCGCGCCTCCCAAAACAAAAACCCCTGAGAAAAACACCCATCCACTTAACGTCGTGATGTGCCACCAAACCCCTCGTCTCGAGAATTAAAAATTTCTGAGACCATCTCAAAATATCCGCCTCGATTTAAGGGACACTTCGCCACAGACAATAACCAAATCGAACGCCCCACGGATGAATTATGATATATAAATCATTTCATAATAATAATAATAATAATAATAATAATAATATTATTATTATTATAAACCCTTATATATATATATATATCATTTTCTATTTTTTAAACATACACCAACCATCATGGCCAGTCTTCTTTGGCACGCCACCTGTAGGACCCACATTTTCGTGTCCTTTGTCTACAGTCGGAGTACAAAGACCCCGGTCTTCTCCCACAACGATCGGCCAAAGGCCGGTCCTCCTTTTCACGTCACGCCTGCTACTACTGCTGAAGAATGCCACGATGATGACGCCTCCACCACCTGATGTGCCGACGCCCTTGCAGACTGACGCCGTGGCCTGCTGCGCTCCCCGCTCGACCGAGGTCCGCCGCGCGCTCGCCTCAACCACCAGCACCCGCCGCTCCGTTGTCCGGCCACCGCCTGCTGTCCCGGCCTCCACTGCCACTCCGCAATCCGGCTCACATCCGTCCACCAGCCTCCACGCTCACCTGGACCGATGCCCACCTAAACCCTCGCCAGACTGGTCAGACCCATCGAAAAAAATCAAAAACCCGTGAACTTCACCAGACGTTTGCAAATTCTTCGGGACTCGGATTTTAAAACCGATATATGTGTTGGACAGTTTAGAAAAACTACTACGCAACTACGGGATTTTCTCGAAGATCAAACAGAGATTCAAATATTAAAATCAAGCTTAATGATGATGATATGGTGAAAAGAAAACGAAAATGACATATCCTACCTCACAGTGCTTCACCCGACGCTTCGCAGCGATCTGACGGCTTCCTCATTTTGAGAGAAGTAGGAGATCTTGGGATTGAGGTTGATATCTCTTTGGTTGGAAGCACCTTCTGCTAGGAGGTGAAAACAAAGAAGAGGGGGGTGTTATGTTTAAATAAGGAAAATTAATTAAAAAGTTAATTAATTAAAACTCCCGACTTAACCCGTACCCCAAAATCTTGGTGGGGTCAAGATTAAACCTTCCCTAGGGTAAACACCACTTTTCGAGTACAATAGAGTTATCAGAATTTTAATCCAAGGCCTTGTTCAAAAGTTATTAAACTCAACACCTGAGGCCGCCAAATTATGAAAACGCCCCTGGTGGCATTTTTCACAGAAGTCCCGAACCCACGAAACTTATACCCATCCTAGGGTAAACGGCATGCTTCGGACTCAACTGTGCCCTCAGTTTTCCAATCTGATCTATCATTTAATATATATATGAATTTCTCCATTAAATTAATAAATTAATTATTTTAATTATCCATTTAACATTTCGTTAACAGGTGAGGTGTCCCAACGTCCCGCGCTGGCATGTTATATGTCGTTCATAGGGTAAACACCCCATTTCGGACCTATCCGTACACTCATATCTCTGATCCAAAACACTGTTTCGGAGTTATCCAATTTATTTTGCGTGCCCAGTGTGACCGCACTGAAAATTTAATTCCAGCCACCCCGATGCTCGAAATCGCACGCCGTATGAAGGCGCTTCTCCAAAATAACCTCAAGAATATTCCAAAGCCTTTTATAGAAAAAACAGGGTTCTTACATCATTTCCTCCTTCAATATTTTCATCCCTGAAAAGAAAAACCAGGGAACAACGCAGGATACTAAGCCCAGACCTAGCTCTCCCATACCCAAAAGAACTCTTGCATAGTCCCGCGTCACCGCACACATACCAAAGGATTTGATCTATTCATGCGAGGTCTTCCCTTGTCGATGACGTGCATAAGGGCTTGCACACATCTCCTCAGGTAAGTCACATTGGAGATGTCGTGCACCCACTCCATACCTGGGGGTTAGGGAAAGGTGGTAGGGAACCTCGCCATCCCTTTGCATGGTCTTAAACGGCCCGAAAGACCTCAGGGGTAGCTCACCTCCCAGGTCGAACCCCTATGTCGCTCGCCGCGACTGGATTCACTACTCGCATTTGGAACAAGGTTCGGTGATTCCCTCCTTTAGAATATCCATATGGTGAAACACTCAAGGATATTTAGTCACACATGGTTTCATAGTTGATGTCCCACAACCAAGACCCTCTTACATGCTCATAAGCGAAGGAGTCAAAACCATCGACTAAAGAGAAAGGTTCCACTCCTTTTACTCTACTAACACAGAGTTACACTAATGCCCCGCGTCACCCTGGTAACACCTCACGAAAGTAGCAGTGAGAAATGAATTTCACACATAGAGTCTAACAATTCAACTGCAATAAGTAGAAGAGAAGTAGAGCGTACCTCTTATCACCTCATGCTCTACAGGATCATAGACATCCATAACATGCAGCTGTCCGCGGTCCCAACTGTCAGCTCATGGAGCCTGACGTGTACTGCCTAGTGGGGATGGGAAGACCTCGTAAAGTCATCCTCCACTACCAGCTCCTCCCGCTCCTCTGCTAGCACCTCCTCTCTGGGCGCTGCTCTGATCATGGCACTGCCTCTGCCGCGGTGGGGCACCTACTGCCTACCCGATTTTCTCAGCGTTCTTGGTCGGGCAGTCTCGTGCCAAGTGACATCGGCCATCACAAGCATAACACCGGCTCTCTTCAAGTTGCACTGGTTTCATCCGGATCCACTGTGGTGTACGAACATGCCCCTGAGTCTGGTTATTAGAAATCCACCTACGTCGAGGTTCTTCGTGTCTATGCCTACTAGCTACGACAGACGTCTTGGCTCTGTCGAGCCTACAGCCACCACCAACCTTAGAAATAAATAAGAATATCTCTATCACCATAAACTTCTCTAGAACCCCTACATATGTGGGAATTCCCAATGGTACAATGATAGCATGAAACTCTCGACGGAGACCCTGCTCAAACTTCCGCGCTCGAATTTTTCCGTCATGGACCAAGTCTGGGTAAAAGTGTGCACGGTCTGCAAAACTGGCCGTGTACTCGGCCACCATCATCCCTACCTTCTGAAACTATAGGAGCCCTTGAATCCGAATGGAGCATAAGAAGGAGGGGAAAACTCCTCACTAAAAAAAACTGAAAGTCTCCCCATGAAATCGATGACTCATTAAGAAACTGAGTCACCAGACTCAACCAATGCCTTTCTGCTCTGTGGAAAAGGCTGGATTCCAAAGCCACCATAAGATCTGTCACCATCTGCACAAGCCTGAAAAGGAAAACCACTATAACTAGCCAAACCTCTGCTGCATGAGGGTCTGGATCACAACTATACCAAAGTGGTCTTTGTCGCTGGAACTCACGGAGCGCGCTCCACCTACGCTCAAGCTCCTTCTGCTCTACTGAAGCTGTCTGCTACTCACCAGGTGGGGGTGCTACTACCGGCCCACCCAGAGAAAGGGGATCGCATGATGGGTCCTTGACTCTGACCTCCTATCTCACATGGTGGTCGTCACGAACTAATGTTAGTATCCTGGCTGGATATCTTCATGGAGACATCCTGAATGTTATCAAGGAGTGTCTCTATCAGATGAGCATATATGTATAAAATCATAACAACAATGGGGTGCTGACTCAAGAAGGACAGTCAAGACACAATCCTATGTGATTCACAAATCAATTTCCCCTCCAACAAGTGTCTGAGCATGTCGAGTTGAAAAGCTGGTTGACAAGGTCCTGGTGAATGGATATGTTAGTCGACGCACCATCACTAGACTCCCGGGCCTGAGAGACGCTCTCAAGACACATTAACACTATGGACCTAAATCCCAACAAATTCCTTTTTAGGGATTTCTGAAAAACATCCCAAGGAACAACCCACCTTTGATACCACTCTGTCGCAACCTGACCCTACCCGGGCTTGAGCTGCAACTACCCCAAGCCCGCCTCCATAGGCCAAGGGCAAGCGACTAGCGTCGAAGGCTAAAAAACTCAGGGAGGCCTTTGTATAAGTACATGTACACACACTTGCATCCCACTAAATGCAGTAGTGCAGAGTAAAAAAGAAAACTAACGTACCAACTGCTATTAGTAATCGACAAGTGCATCGACCCCTAAACATTACAAAGCAAAAGTTGAAGGTAAACTGAAAAGGAAAAAGGGAAAAACCTGTGCCCAACCAAAAAAGTGCCACATCCTGGCAATAGGTAAACAAAAGTAAATAGCTGGGAGGGTCCCACACCTAGAACCCGACTATGACCACTGCACGCTATCCAAGCTCCCAAACTCGTATTCTCTTCTAACGTCACGATTGATCTATCCGTCTTCTCCAAGGGAACACCAAGTGCGGGAAAAGCCCAAGAAGGGGTGAGTATAAAAATACTCAGTAGGATACCCCAAAGGCTCGGGGGAGAAACAAAAGAGGTACTGTAGAGTGAGTCGTAGATCGAATAGGGAATAAAAAAGGAGTACAACAGAGTGTTCAGTAAAGAGTACAGCTCAACCCAACAAGAGGAAGGAAGTATACTCGTACAAACGCAAGGAGCTAGAAATGGTGAGAATATGAACTTCTCGTCGAGTCTTCGCTACCTATAGAGGGATAGTATACTCATACATCCCCGAGAATCTAGACATAGAAAGAACGTGGTATACCCCGTGCGTCTTCGCCTCTCCGGGATGGAGTGTAACCAAAACCAAGAAGTGGGTACTGGAACAAGGTATATACATATCCATATGCTCAAACAAGAAGCCTGAACAAGATCATAATGGAATCTCCAACCCGTAGCTCAACCCAAGAAATTGAGTAGCCAATAGTCCCAGAAGAAAACACCATCGATTCACTTCATCCCACACGTTTTTCCCAAACTACAAGTCAAGGGGCTCAAATACCCACACCGTGACACTATCCTCTTTGGGCGGCACTGACTCGCCCGCACAGTTTTAGGTAGCGTCTCAAGGATGTGTCTCGGTGGGGAAAGTTCCCCTCATACTTGATAGATCTGGGGAACGTCAAACCAAACCTCGTCATTTCCCCACAGTCGAGAGGTCTCATAAAAGTCAACGGGTGACCCCCTGCCTAGCCCCGCTGGAGGGTGATCCTTGGAAGTCAACTGGTTCCCACTAGAGGGAGACCCGACAAGAGTCAATGGGTGACACACAGCCCAGTCCCATAAAAGGGTAATCCACTGGAGGGAGACCCGGATAAATTCATTTACGAGTCCCAATTCCAAGTCCCGTAAAATGGTAATCCACAGCAGGGAGGCTCCGAACTGTCATCAGGGACCACTTCCCAGCCTAGCTGGAGGTAAACCCAGCATCAGGGACCACTTCCCAGCCCCGCTGGAGGTAAACCCGGAAACGCTCAGGTTGTCCTTGATGGATGGTACTGCTTGGTGAACACAGTTGTACTAACCATCTCTATTGGATGGTAACCCACTGGCCGTCCCTGCTAAATGGTAACCCACTGGCCACCCCTAATGGATGGTACCGCACTAGCCATCCTTGCTGGAGGGTATGAATGGCCAGCCCTACTGGAAACAACCTTTTGTGTATAGGATCGGTGCCAGCATAAGGTGTTGGTCACATCGAATCCACAAGAACTCTACCAGGGAACACAAAGCAACTCTGCCGGCCAAACCATCGAGAATAGAACAAGGGGAAAACCCCTCAACCCTACTAGTCGAAACCATCCTGAATAGGACTAGGGGGACCCACTCAACCCTAGTAGTCAATCAAACGAAAACAGAAATAGGGGGAAACTCACCCCTTATGGTCAATAAAACGAGAATAGAAGCCAAGGGAAAACTCAACCCTACTGGTCAACAAACTGGAACAAAACCAGGGGAAAACTCATCCCTTCTAGACAACAGTCGAGAACAGAGGGACCCTCTACATCATGCGAGGTCAATGGTACGTAAAGCAGAACACAACACACAAAAGGGGGCCACACGACATGTGGCCCAAACTCAACCCCAACTGAGCACACAAACGTACTCAGGTACAATCAACCACATGAACCACCAAGCGTTCCTGTATACTCCGAGTGTATACCACGTTACCAGCCCAAAGGCTATCGTGAACATGGAACCTAACGTCAATGTGAAGGGTGTAAACATAAAAACTTAAAATTTACACCTCAATAGCTTAGGCACAACCTACCACATCTCTTCAATAATTACTTCTCTCACACGGGAGTGTATGTGATAACACGCTAAGGGTCCACTACAAATACAGTAGGACGAACCACCATTGGAGAACCTTACTTTCTTCCTCATTTAAATAGATCTTGAATGGGACTCCGCACATCCAAATGGATCGTACCATTGTAATCCTCTCAAAAAAACATGCGAGATATACTACTTACTTGCCTCAAATGTATAGCCGATGGAAAACTCATTCAACACTGCTTTACGCCCGAATGGCGTCCCGTGGTCCTGTGCCTCGGCCCCAAAAATAGTCAGCTGCATCACACCATTGAGTTATCCTCAGAAAGACACGCTAAATTGATTGCTCACTTGAGTGCAACAAATACCCAGATAAAATTTGTGTTCGACATACCGAACATGAGTAGTGCTGCTTGGGACCTACATCCCGATCTCGAAACGCTGTCAATGGATCGCACCATTGTGATCCTCTTGGAAAAGTACACAAGATGGACTATTCATGTTTCCACAACGGACACCTGGTTATAAAGCTATAAATCACCACCAACTCCCAAAACAACCCTCACGGGGCCCGCACCAGTGTGCTGAAATAAAGCAGGCTTATTGCGCCAATGCAACGCCCTTGAAAAACACCCAAAACCGAATGCTCGCACGCCCCGAACGGACGTCCAATGGAAAAGTTGTAAAGCGCTGCATGTAGCTCGAAAGAAGGGTCATGGGGCCCATGTCTCAACTCCAGTTTCAACGCCTGAAACCACAATAGAAAACTCCAGCTCAATGCTAGGGTCGCAACGCCACTGATGACACTCAAAACGGACATCGGATGAGTCCGCGCAGCCCAAAACAAGAACCCGCAAGAAAAACACCCATCCACCTAATTTCGTGACGCGCCATAGAACCCCTTGTCTCTGGAATTATAAATTTCTGAGACCATCTCTAAATATTCACCTTGATTTAAGGGATGCGTTGCCGCAAACGGTTCCCAAATCGGACGCCCCATGGATGATTTGTGATATATAAATAATTTAATAATATTAATATTATTAATATTAATTTTATTAATATAAACTCTTATATATATATATATATTATTTTATTTTTTTATACCATGACCGGCCATCCTGGATGGTCTTCTTCCACACGCCGCCAGTAGGACATGCATTTGCAGGTACCTTGTCTGCCAGCCGGGGTCCAAAGACCCAAGTCTTCTCCCGCAACGACTGGCCAAAGGCCGGTCCTCCTCTTTTCATCGTTCCTGTGCCTCCTACCAACGACTGCCATGATGATGCCGCTATAGCCTCCTGCCGCGCGGATGCCCTCGCAGATCGACGCCGCGGCCTACTGTGCTCCCCTTTCGACCGAGGCCCGCTGAACGCTCACCTCAGCCACTGGCCTTCGCCGCTCCACTCTCTGGCCACCACCTTCTATTCTGGCCTCCGCTGCCACTCCGCCATCTGGCTAACATCCGACGACTGGACTCCATGCTCGCCTGGACTGACGCCCACCTGAGCCCACGCCAGACCGGCCAGACCCACCGGAAAACATCAAAAACCTGTGAACTTCGCAAGATGTTTGCAAACGCTTCAGGACTCGAATTTTAAAACCGAAATATCTTTTGGAGATTTTTGAAAAACTACTACGCAACTAAGGGATTTTCTAGAAGATCAAACAGATATTCCAAGATTAAAATGAAGCTCAAAGATGATGATACAGGGAAAAGAAAACGAAAACAACAGATCCTACCTCACAGGGCTTCGCCTGATGCTTCTTAGCGATCCGCCGACTTCAGCACATGGAGAGGAGGAGGTGATCTTGGTCTTGAGGATGCGATATCCTTTGTTGGGAGCTCCTTCTGCCAGGAGGTGCAAACAAAGAAGAGTGGGGTGAGTTATGTTTAAATAAGGAAAATTAATTTAAAAGTTAATTAATTAAAACTCCCAATTTAACCCAAACTCGAAACTCATGGCGAGGTCAAGATTAAAACTCCCCTAGGGTAAACACAACCTCACGAGAACAACATAGGTCTCGGAATTTTTATCCAAGGCCCCGTTCAAAAGTTATTAAACTCAATGCCTAAGGCCGCCAAATTAAGAAAATGCCCCTGGTGGAATTTTTCACAGAAGGCCCGCGCCCGCGAAACATACACCCCTCCTAGGGTAAACAACATGTTATGGACTCAACAGTGCCCTCCGTTTTCCACTCCGATCTACCGTTTAAGATATACTTGTGTTTCACCATTAAACGATTAAATTAATTATTTTAATTGTCCATTTAACGTTCTGTTAACGGGCGAGGGGTCCCAACGTCCCGCAACGACATGTTTTATGTTGTTCCTGGGGGTAAAACCCCCATTTAGAACCTATACATACACTCAGATCTCTGATCTGAAACACTGTTTAGGAGTTATCCCATTTATTTGGCGTTCCCAGTGTGAACGCATTGAAAATTTATTTCCGGCCACACTGGGGCTTGGAATCATACGCCTTCTGAAGGCACTGCTCTGGAATAAAATCAAGAATATTCCAAAGTATTTTATAGAGAAAACTAGGTTCTTACACCTACTGGAAAACCCCCAACCCCCCTGGACTCCCCCTTCCACCTGGACACCCCATCCCTCCTAGACACCCCCCGGAAAGCCCCTACCCCCACCTGGACACCTCCTCCCTCATGAAAACCTCCTGGATGGCCTCCCATCCTCCCAAACACCCCATTTAACCCTCCATGCACATCCCCCTTAAACACTCCCTAGAATCCCCACTGCACACCCATGCCCTTGACCCCCCTCTTGGACACCCCTCCCACATGGACACCCCCTCCCTCCTGGACACCCCCACCCCCCTCTTGGACAACCCCCTCTCCAAGACAACCCCCATGAACACCCCTCCTCACCCATTCCCCCTTTCACCCCCCCTGGACACCCCCCCTGCACCCCCCTTCTTGGACACCCACCTCCCACCTGGATAACCCCTCCCTCATGGACACCCCCCTTGAAAGCCCCCCCCCCCAATGGGACACCCCCTCCCTTCTGGACACCCCCGAGACTGGCCCCCCTAGACACCCCCTAATGGAAACCCCACTTTCACCCCATTTCATAGCCTTCTTGAACATCCCCATGCACACTTCTTCCCTGACCCCCTCTAGACCCCCCCGCCCCTTCCTAGAAACCCATGACCCTCCTGGACATCCCCCTTGAACACCCCCTTGCACCCCCTGGACACCCATGACCCCTTTCACCCCCTCCTGGACAACCCCCTTGAACCCCTTGGACAGTCCCCTTGAACATCCCCTATAGTTGCCCACCCCTTTGATATCCCCCTTGAACACCCCCCCCCCCCGAACAACCCCCTTGCACCCACACTCTTGAAGTAGACCCCCTGAAAAGCCCTTGACCCCCCCCCCCCCCTCTTGGACACCCCTCCCCCTGGACACCCCTCCCCCCTAGACAGCCCCCAGGACACCCCCCTTGCACCCCCTAAACAACCCCTTTGAACTCCCCCTACATGTTTCAAACATAACCTTTATCTATGTGGAAATTGGATAAAATAACAATCATTTTTTTCATAGGTTTACTAAGAATGGTTTGAAATTAGTATTCCTTATGGGGGATTATGGATTGAATCTCAAAGTCATATCACATCATACCTATTCGTGAATCCAATGTGTTGGAATACTTACCAAATCGTTTGGCCTAATTGTGTGGATCCTGGGAAGATTTCTAGTGTCAAGCCATCCCATTAAACTTTAGAAAGGATGCATAACTAAAACACAATTCACTACATGAGGCCTTACCTCTCATGTTCCAAGTTAACCATGTTCAGTTCCCTTTAATTCATTCAATTCATAAAGTTAACCTTTCACCCCCCCTGGATAGGCCCCATGAACACCCCCCTTAACACCCATTACCCCTTACACCCACCTTCTAGGCACCCCAAGCCCCTTTCCCCCTCCCCCTGCACCCCTCCCCTTTCCCCTTGCACCCCATGCCCCCTCCCCCCAGCACACCCGACCTGCCCCCTCACCCTGCACACCCCCCTGCCACCTTCCCGCCCACACCCCCTACCCAACCCACCCCATGTACACTCTACTCCCCCATAAGAACACCCCCTGAACCCTACCATACCCCTTACAAAATACCCACCACACCCCCTTTACCCTCCCCCTTCACTCCTCCCACTGCACCTTGCACCCCCTCTCCCCAGCACACCACATGGCCCTTTCACCCCCTTCCCCCTCCTTCCAACACACCCCCTTCCCCCTCACCATGCACACCCCCTTCCCCAACACACCCCCTGCCCAACCCAGCCCCTGCATATTGCACCCCCAAGCATACCACCATTCTCACCATCTACACCCTACCCTACCCCTTGAAAAAAACCCCGCACACCCCCTACACACCCATTAGACCCCCACCCTTCCTCATAACACCCCCTACCCACCCCATGAACACCCCAACCCCATGCAACAAAACCCAACACCCCCTCCACCTCTGATATGATGAGTTTTTTGTCCTTGTAAGGGGTATTGTTTGTGATCGTTGCTGATAGGATCTGTTTGGATTAGCGGTTGAGTAGTGGTTTATGGGAATATTCCATAGTAACCATCTATTGGAAGCCATAGGGTGGGGAGCGCACTATTGACTATCATTGGATGACATGGATGATATATGGTGATCTAAGAGTCGGTGGCAATGGATATTTCATATTTGAATTTAGGGATAAGAGGGATGGCCACATCTAGTCATTTCATTTACTATGGATAGAATAGGGGATACAGAGACCAGGTGTTTGGTTTGAAAGGTTAATGATAATGGTACTCTTATGATGGGGAGAATCATATTAGTTGTGGGTGACTGACATTCATTTAATATGAGACGTTGTTTCAGTGAACCCGATCGTTGAACGATTGAGGTGAAAAAGTTATGCTAGTGCATGGGAATATCCTTTATTTTTTGGTTCCTTGGGTAATACTTTATTTGAAGTTCAGATGTGGTGTTGATTTGGGTTAGTGAATTGGAATCGGGCTTAGGATGGTTTTTGTGTGATTTGAGGGTGAATCACATCAGGGGTGAGTCAGTGCTATGAGTGGGACCCTGATAGAGGAAGAAAATAGTTGGTGATCCAACCATGAAATTTAACTCAGATTCATGTATCAGACTTAGGTGTAGGAATTATATGATCTCATGACGCCTCAAGAGGTGAAGTAATCTTGATTGAGATATGCGATAGCACACCAGTGGGTGAAACCAAGAAATTTCAAGAAAATTCATTCAGAGGAGAATGGACTGGTGTTTTTCATGGGGTTGGATGCAATGAGTTAAAACTCACATTGAGATCATTTTTTAAAATCTAGTTACCATGTTGATGCATCTTTGGAAGATCATTTTTAGTTGGAAATTTATATGGTTAGGAGAACGATGAGGTTTAGTCAACCTTCACTATAAGATTATTATTGTGTGGATAAACATAATCTTTATAATGAATCAGTTGAAGACACTAATGAGTTTCTAGATATATTGGTGTACTGGGAGCCTTCTTGCTCTTAGTGTTTTTAGTGAGTGAGTGGCTCGACTACTGGTGCAATGCATGACGTGATGTTTGGATTTGTGTAACAGAAACATGTTTAGAATTCGGAGGTGGAGAATAGTGAGTTCTCAAGGAATTTACAACCATAGTAGTTTGTGAGACATGTTTTTAAAAATATTATGTCCTCTCATGGATGATAAGTGTTATGGTGGGGAGTTTGTAACACGCCACATGTTTTTGATTCATTATTTTTGGAGGAAATTTGTGTTTTTAATATGAAGCATGGGTTGGGGATTAAATTTGAATTTGGATCATAAATATTAACATTAGATGTTCCAAAATGGTTTTTTTGGATTTGGTTTTTGTCCTCATTTGGAACCTATGAGGTTTGGGTAGAAGTCAATGGAGGTTCAGAGTGAAAACTAACTAAAATTTAAGCTACAGTATCCTTTCATGTTGTGACTCATTAGGTTTATGCCTTGAATGGGGTTGGTTGAGGGGTAAACCCCCTATCTCAAAAATTTCTAGCTATTAACCTTTTTTCAAGTCATGAAATTCCAAGGGGTAGGCATTCATGGTGTGAAACCCATGGTCACATTGTGAATCATACCTAGGTGGATTGATTTTAATAGGTTAAATTCTATCTTTTTTGTGTGAAGTGTTTCACAGTGAGGTTACTGAAGAATGTGTCAGGTTCTCAAGGCTAGGTTTTTGTGTTCAATGAAATGAAAACAAAGATTTTTTTAGGTTTTATATTTTTATGAGAATTCTCAGTTCCCATTTTCTCAAAATGATGGAACTCAATGAGTATATAGTTTCTTCTTACACCAAAAAGGATTCCATAAATATTCATGGAAACAATAAGGTTGCATGTGGGGCATGTACGTTGAGTTCTATTTCCCATATTTAATACAAAGTAATCAAATGTGGGTTACAATAATTCTGGTCAAGCGTTTATGGTTTGCATGAGTAGTCTAAAATTAGGTATATATGGTTCCTATGGTCCATAAACCCTCATGAAATTTTCTCTCATAAGGGTTCAAATCCCCTAAATCTATAATATATGAAATAACCATATAATCTATGGAGTTTTCATCAACATTAATTCTGTTTAGGACATATTTTTATGAAAATACATTAAACTATGAATAAATCCATATATCCTTGAACATTTGTACTTATTTCTTTGGATGATGTTTAATCTCAGAATAATAAATTAAATATACAATATAATCCTACATTTAGGAATCCTGAATGAATTTTTGGAATATTTATATATTAAAATTCATGGTTACCCATCCCTACAACACCTATAATAGCTCTAAGATATGAAAGTGAAATTTTTATTGTATATGTGCTTGAGACACCAATATATCTTGGTGCCCCCTTATTATAGGCTGATCTCACTAGTTTTAAAGAATATGGAAGTTGATTTGAATGAAGGAGAGACAGTGAGATTCAATAAGTGTAATACCCTATCTGCAATTCCTTTGAAGACCATTGGGTAATTTTTGGATTCCAACTCAAATTCCTTGAATCTATTTAGTTGGGAAAGAGTGGCACAAAATTGAATTATGTATCCTTAAAAATTCAGTCTCTATAGTGTGATATGTTCACACTATTCCTTATGCATGATTTCAAGAAAAATATTATGGGTGAGTTATATGATACTAGAGAAGATGTTAGGAAGGTTGGTATTGGAACTAATAGATCCTTAAATTAATTAGTGGTATTTTATGATGAATTTAGTGGGTAGTTAAATGATATCATGAATGTATCTAACTAAAGATGATAAATTGTGCATACCCATGTAATTGTATATACCAATGTTTGGAAAGTTTTTAAGCATTGTACAGTGTTTTTTTGTTGTATCACGATGTAAATTTAGTTTAAATTTAATAATATATTTATTGATATATTGTGTTGTAATTTTAGCAGAATGTTGTTATAGTATAACTTTTATTACCGCTAGAAATAAAACTAAAAAAAGATACTTTTATCAATGCTAAAATAGAGTGGATAAAGGGTTTACTTTAACAGCGATGATGATGGGAGCATTTATCAGCACTATTTTTAGCACTGATAAAAGTCATTGAATTTTAATGGCACTTACAAAATCAATGGTTTTTAGGAATGATAATGCTCAAATCTACATATCTAATTTCAATGTAATTATTTTTATCGGATTTTATTTGACATGTCACTGAGTATATATGGGCACCGATATCAAAATTTTAGTTTCAATTTTTATGAAAATATTGAATTTTCATCTTCTCTCAGAACATTAGTTATGTTAGAATTATTTGTTCATGATTTTCACAGACAAACAAATGATTTATAATTAGTTAAAATTAGAAAAAATAAATAATAATTATTTTTTATATAAATTAAATAATAATAATTAATAATAATTTTAAATAATTTCTTATTATTAAATAGTAAATAAAAAAATTATTAAATATTAAATAAAATACCATTAATTTTAGCGGCAATTTATCTAAAACACTACTAATTAGAGACAGTTTTTAAGACGCCACTAAAATAAAATAAATAATTTTAAAAATTAAAATTTCAAATTTAGCGGTTTCTTCCAATAAAACATTTCTAAACAATTATGAATGAATAATTTAGAAGTTGTTTTTAAAATCTATACTAAATGATTGTTTTTCTATAGTGAGTTCTCATATATAAATAGATGGAGTGGGGCCACATGCACTGAACATGATATTTCCACATCTATGCTTCTATTAAGCTTCTGTGTTGGAGTGAATGTTATTTTTCAATATCTTGTTCCACTATGAATAATGTTTTTCCTTTCCCATGGAGGTTGGTTTGTTCTAGATCTATGTAATCCATACAAAAATATAAATTCTATACATAGTAGGAATGTTTGACGAATTGAAATAATTTGAATCCTTTGAAAATAACATGTTGCAAATGGTGATGCCATACACTTTAAAAGATCACACTAGATGAAACCATATATAATTTTTTTCACAGTATATATGTAAGTAATAAAAATAAATAAATTGAAATTATAAAACCATTTAAACTCTAAATCATACCTAAAACATCGATTATTCAATAAATTGTAAAGTTAGGAAAATGGGTCAATATTTCAATCCTTGATCTGTTCGAGGTGAAACATCAATTTAGATTCTTATTTATATTTTTTATTTTATACTAAAACATTTATCATATATTTTTTAAAAAGAAATCCTAGTCTATGTCTGACCAACCCAATAATCACTTAATAAACTAGGATCACACATATTTTCTCAATAGTCTATGGGTTTGAACAATCGATAAAAATACTTGTATCCCACATATTCTATCATTATTCAATGAGTTTTTACAGACTCAATATTCTAAAAAATAGGCCAAAATTAATGTGTGTATCATTTTTCCTGGTCCAACAAATCTATAATCAATGTAGACCCGGCTGCCACCCCTATTAACTAGCCCGTGGTCCACAAACATGTATTTGTTTAATAAAAATATGATATAACCATAACAAAAATATTATATACCCATGATATTTTTAAATGATTATGATCCAATTTTTAAATAAGTATATATAAAAAATAATCTTATGGGTCACCTATAAACCTATTTAAATTATATTTTATAATTTATATACATATATATGAAATTTTTTTATTCGTGTTAAGATTTCATAAATTTAATAGTCGGTCAAAAAATAAAATATATTGTTTTTACATGTTTTTCAATATTTATTTTTCATTTTAAATTAAAACATTAAAATTTTTTAACCATTATTTTCTGAAATGAAAGAAAAATTGTGTAAACCAACTAGTCTATGGATCCTCAAGAATAGTAAATTGTCCTACGATTTTATGATCCATACAAAATTCAGATTGAACAGTTTGGTGCACCAAATATCTGACCACACAGACTAACCCCTGGCCCATCCCAATCTGTATATACCTTTCCTAGATTATTTTAATGTGGTTATTATTCTTCTACCCATCATTTTATGACCTTTTAGTATGTTGTGATTAATTCTCACTTGATCATCTTATGTCATGGGTGTGTATATTGAATGCTTCTATTATTTGGAATATGTTTTTTAGTTAGACTTTTTCTTTGATATGTATGTTTTTTAGCTGATTTATCATACCTTTTTTATGTTGATGGGCTAGTGAAAAATTAGGTATTATCTAAAACATTATTTTACCAAAAAATTATTTTTATTCAAACAACCTTTTTCATTTTGGATTCCATTATCATCATATGAAATCTAATTATTCTTACATTTTTTAAAAATGAAACTAATTTTATCTAGTCAGTTGTTTCTTTAAATAAATGGTTTCATTCACTTTTATTGGATATCATAATTCACAATATAATTAAATTATAAAATTATGGAATCTACGTTTTTTATGTGTTATTCATGATTTTATTTTTGGCCTCGTTTTCTTATGTATTTCAAGAACTGAAGTGAAATGTGGAAAATCTGTTAAAGTCAAGATGGAGGCTCATATGGTCCTTCATCTCGCTCATGTATAGTAATTTTTCATTTTGTCTGTAATTAAATAAAAAAATTGTATATGCTTTATTTTTATCATATGTTATTATTTTTCTATAGATAGTCTACTCTTGGTGAATATAAGGCTGATAATGGAAATAAATCAGTCCCCCTTATTTTGAATATTGGTAATCAAAAACTTGTTCCTAGATTACTTTTCATTGTTAATAGTCATCTAAATTTTGATCTAGATTTTGAGATGGATTTCAACCCATCCCCAAACTGGATGAATAGAAGTGTTTACTTTATGGGATAAAAAAGTGATTCAATTGAATAATATCATCATAATAGTTTCATGTAACTTTTATCTTCTTGTTATGTCTTATTTTTATTTCAACGTTGTTTACTCCATATCCAGTGTCTTGTTGTGATAACATACATGTTCCTATAAATTTTGTTGCATGTTAATTATATTCATATTGAAATTTTAATCATTTTCTTATTTTATTCTCTTTTTAAACAATCTTATTTTTTTGTATTAATTTTTATCTTTCACTTGACTCTTCTTAGCATTTCCAATTCGGAAGTTGATGATGATGATGAATTCGAGGGGGAAGAATCATATTATGATTCTACTACAATATAAAAGGTTATTTTTAGCTTCATATTCTTCATTTTATTCATCCATTTTATTGTATTGATGAGAGGTGATCGTGATTTTTCTCAGGTGGAAGTAGGAAAGAGGGTTGTTCAGCATTCTACTATAAAAAAAGCAGTTCCTTCCAAGAAGGAAAAGTTCACTAATCTTAAGAATACTGATGAAAAGATGGTGGTGCACATGACCACTCTACATTCTTCAAAGTATCACCCTCGGAAGGGTGATGCCTATCTAGGCATCAATAAAAATGATAACACCCCTTATTCCTAGTTCTAAACATACATGTACCACCTAGGATAAGGTATTTAGTTATGAAATGGTTCTTCAGATTTATTCTAAGGTGAAGAATGATGCAAAGTGAATATGGAATAATTTTATTTGTTTTGTTATCATGGGATATGATATTAATGTGCGAGAATCCATTGTGAGGTATATAATGCACTTCCAATAACACTTATATGTAATTATCTCCCAAATATTCTCTCTGTATTTCAATAAAGACAACAAAATGATCAAGAATCCTCCAAATTTGCAATGAAAACCCACAAATATTCTTCTTATTTTTTAAAAAATTCAATGAAATGAAAGGGGGATTATTATTTATCCAATCACATTAATTTTTAGTGATAATACACTTCCAATAGTACTTATACATCATTAGCCAAGATCATTGTCAAGATATCGATGACATGTTGAAAAATAGTCCACGTTAAGCTCACCACACTTCACCTTCACCTTGAAGAAATAATATTTTATGTCAATATATTTCAACCATGAATACTACATTAGATTCTTTGAAAAATTAATTACACTTTGGTTGTCACAACCAATCACTAATGAATATGTGATTACAAGTGTTAGGACTTCAAGCTATGATTTTGTCCAACTAATTAGAGTTGTATCTTATGATGTTGTATCATAATCAACATTAATTGTGTTTAGTGTGATTTAATTTAACCTCTTAGTGTGCCAAATAACTCATCAAACTTAAATGAAGAACTCACTTCTAGAAGTTGACATTTATTCTCCAATGTCACATAAATAATTATTATACGAAAACACCATAATGTTGAATAGATTTATCATTTTAATACCCCAAGTAATCCTCAAGAGTTCAGGTAATATAACATGTAATGATCCATATAATTTGAGTTTTAAATTAATTTAAATTATTATTATTTGATTCATTAATTGTGTAATTATAAGTTATACATGGTTAGACGAGGAATGAGTGGGGATGAAATGAAGGAAAATGAAGGGGGTTTCTTCTATAGAAGAATGGGGTACTCGATGGCCCCGTATTGGGTACCATTAGTCTTGAGGGGATGAGAGAGGATATTATAACCCATAATGAATGTTTGGTGCATAATAACCATATATCTAATGGTCATCAAATGGCTTTTGAACCCCCATACGGTACTCAGTAGTTATACTATTGATTTTTTAAAAAAAATTAAGGGTAAAGCTGCCATTTTGACTATTTTACTTATAACTAAATGGGTGGATTCGAGATTTCTTGGAGAGGTTGACCCAATAACCCCTCTTTTCAGTTTCTTATTCCCTTTCCTCACCCGAATCATCTATGATTCACTCTTTCATATAGAACTTTCATAGGTCATAGATCAGCTATTTTAGAAGCATGTATATGGTTAGTGCACTTTTCCATTATCTAATTTCTACATCTATCTCTATGAAAGAAAAATAAATCCCCAATCCTCCTGTCTCTTATATTCTCCATTGATTTAGTCAATTGTGGAAACTACTTCCTTTTACTTCGTTTTGATGGTCTTTCACATGTTAATCAGTAGGCTCCCCCTCCTCTCTAACACTCTATAATAGTGTTTACGTCAGTATCGAAATGGGGTCGAGTGAGATTTAACTGAAATTAGGTTTTCTACTAGAAATAGTGTCTTAAACTATTTTCCTATTAAATTAATTTAATTAAAAGGATTTTTATTTCTGGTTATGATTTTTATTTGTGCATTGATGAAATTTCTTTAGTTAAATCATGTTATTTACTATTATTTACTCTAAATCCATGCTATGAGCTATTTATCATGCATGTGATAAGTCAGTTCAATATTTATTTTTCTCTACATTGATTTCTATTATATATTTCAATGGATTATCTCTCTAATAGGGATGAACTTCTACAGAAAGGAAATTGTATAAGAAAATATCCCCACCACATGTTTATGAAGGTTCCTCTTGTTATAAATGTTGGAAATGCACTAAAATGGATTTTTTATTTTATAATATACATTATTCCATATCTTGAGGTCAGCATGTCATTCATACCATAGATTATGATATCCTTATATCATATATTTTAGAGTCTTTTACCCCAGTAGCCCGGAGCTGGTGCCTCTTTTATTACATTATCATAAGATACAAAGAGTCGCATCCTAAAGGGCTGAATAATTTACCAGTCTTGGTAAATTGGATACATACTTGAACCCCATATTATATATGAATATAAATTACAACACTTTTTTTTCAAGAATAAAATTATTACCTCAAGCATATGTATGTGTATCAGTCATAGTAAAATTCATGGAATCCTAGGGAATGAAAAAAAAAATAATGTTGAGCTCAAATTCTCAGAAAGGGTTAGGTACAGCCGAACTTATCATGAATCAAGATGTATAATATATATAAAATGGTAAATAAATGAACACACATGTCATTTCATCAATAAACTATAAATTAATGTCATCTAGAGATAAAATAGACAAGAAAATATCATGGATAATAATCAATGTGAAAGGTATATAATTGACGACACATTCCATTTAATCAATAACGTGGATATCCTAATAAGATAAGGTGTAATCAATATGGAACAGTAAAAAACTGAAAATTCGTGACATTTAAACAATAAACTAAGAAGGAAATGCATCCAAAGATAATATAATTTTGAAAATGTCATTGATAATAATAACTAAAAACTTAATGAAGTCAGTGCTTAATTATTGGACACTATGATCTCATGCGTCATGAAACCTATACTATCAAAACCTTTCACAATATAGTTTAATATATAGGTAAAAATATATTTAATGCTATATTAACTTGATTGTCATAAGAGACTTATGGATACCTTGAGGGGGCTATATAATTGTGGTCCCCACTCATCACTGCAATTGAAAATTATTCCTCAAATATTGAATAATTGATTTAATTCATGAACACTATTCTTTATCATCAAATATCAGTATTGATAAAAGAATGTAGATTTATCAATATTTCCCCAAATAAAAAAATAACTTTCAGACTAAAAACCGTAGGAAGAAATGATATACTCTTTAATAAATAAACACATACATGACAAATAATATGGATATTTAGGGGAAATTTATTATCCAGTGATAACATGAAATTGAATAATTCAATGTAAAGTCAATGACTACAAAAAATAATTAAGGAAGTGAATTTCATTACTTTACATGATCAAAATTACAAGAAACCATCCATGGAAAGAATAATGAAAATATCAATAAAACATACACCCATTGAAGTAAGAATAAGGGGTTATTGTCCTTGATGAAATTAAATACAATAAAAATAACTTCAAAAACATTCTTGATAAAAATATCCTTTTCATTTTGAAAATTATTTTTTAAAAAACATAAATCATTCTAAAAATTCTTTTCATTGAAAATATCTTTTAAAAACTTATATTTTCTAGAATATTGGAAAAAAATATTTTGAAAGAATCCTTATAAACATGAAAATGAATATTCAAATAAATTATGGTGGGTAAATCAATACATGTGTTACAAGATAAAAATAACATTCCTTTTTAATTTTAAGAACGTTAGAAAGTGTCGTGTTCAGAAAATGACAATCACATTCCTTTTAGATTCACGATAGATGCCAAAAGGGAACTATTTTGAAAATAAATTAAATATTACTCTATTTTTTTTTAAAAAAATTACATTAATAAATTATTTTGAATATTTTAAAATAAATTTTCAAGACATTTTTAGAAAACATTATTTTGGGAGAAAATAGATTTCTGACAGAAGAGACAAATGAAGTCAGATTTTCTTAGAAGTATTTTACCAATTAATTTTAGTACCAAAGAGTGGGAAAAGGTTCTATTAATTTAAAACAATAATGACATAATTATCATATTTATAAATTAATTATAATTTAAATCCCAATAATTAAATTTGAATATGAAAATTGAAGTACTCACCGATCATGGAGACGATAGACTATATGTAAGCAGTAGTAACATTTTTATTTTTCAATGATCATTATGGAAAAATGGTAAGTAATATTTTATACTTACATAATGATAATAATATCATAAATACAATATTATTTATTTAAATTTATTTATATATATCATCCATTTGGTGTGGTGATAAAAAGAGAGACATATCACTTCGTGAAGGAGGTAGCCCACTTGTACACAAGTGATGTTATCATATTTAATTGAGTGAAAAGGAATGAAAGAAAATGATATATATTATTTATAAATAATGTAAAAATATGTCATTAATATCATAATTATTTCATTTATATCACATATATTCATTAAATTTATTCTCAACACCTTCCATCTAAAGTGTTAGTGAAAGACAAATCACATCTCTTCGTGAGGCGATTGATTGTTGTACACAAGAGAGACATTATCATATCTCTTATGGAATGGAAGGTAAAATAAAATATATGATATAATGAATCCAGAGGTATAAATAAGTTATAAATATCAAATATATATATAATTTATATCCATCATCATACCCAACTTTGAATGGTGGTAATGGAAGAACGAATGACATCGGTTCATGAGGCAGTAGTCCTGTATACACAAAAATGATGATTTTGTAACCCATTTGATGGAAGTGGAGATGTTTATAGGTCAAAAAATTAGTAAAAAAACATGAAAATATTATGAATATAATAATTTTATTATATCATCATGTTTTAATAATAATTGAAGGAGGTGGAGAAAGAAATAAAATAAATATGCTCATTGAGGAACATTACAACTTCTATGGGTGTCCTCATTAGGATTACACTAAATCCTTAATATGTTGTATTTTTTAAAAAATAAGTCTTCCAAGATGATATGAGGTAGGTTAGGAAGTTATTTGGTCAGGAATTTTTTTTAACCAAGGGGTTTTATGGTGCAAAGAATAGAGAATAGTGGGTGGCCTTTTATAAGTAGGGGAGAGGACACATTTGGTATTTTTTAAATGAATTGAGTGCTATCACATTTTTCATATGTCCCAGTGGTAAAAAATGGTCTTTTATCTAACCTTAGAGGTTAAATGGTAAAAATAAGTCCATGAAATAGTTTTTAGACAAGTTTATAGGTCATTTGTACCCTTATATTTTAGTTTCACCCCTAATAAACCCATTTTTACCTTAACTGCAGTAATTAATTTTTCTACTATACTTAATATTCATTTTGAAAAAAAAAATTTGAACATATTAAAAATTAAAAATTATTCTTATTACAAATATGGAATCAATTTTTCCAAATTTAATTCACAAAATAAGAAAAATTTAATTTAAAATTAATCCCACAGACATGATGAGAAAGCGACTTCTAAAGTGAAAATGTTCAAAGATTACAAAGTTTTTATATCTAAATTCAATATAAAAAACATTACAATGAAATAAATTGGTGGAATTTTTATATAATGGAACTAATTTTACTTTAAAACCTATTAAAATTATAATTTAAAATTATAATTTATTGAAACAGAAAACATTTTTCAATAAGAATTCAGTATTTTTCATTATTCATTTAAAAATGAAACTTCTCAAAAAATTCCCAAAATTCACCTTAAGATAATTTTGGTATTATAATTTCAAAAAATTACGTTTATATTGATAAATAAATTTTCTAAAAGTGTTATGATTTTAATTTAATTTTTTTATTATAAATCCTGACAGATCCCCTTTTTGGAAAAATACTATTTTCCAGAAAACATTTCTTTTTCATTTAAATGATTCTACTTTTTTAGTAATCAATTGATAATTAATAAACATGGGTAAACTATATATTTTTATAGTTTTTTAATCCTATTCATACCCACCATTACAATTTCTTGGAAATAACAATAATATTAAATAATAATATTAATAGTATATTGTTGTTTAGTAAATCAGGGCCTTACCCATAACGCAAGATATTTAAGAAAATCCTTTTTGCGTGTAGTACAAGCTAAACTCGGTGTTTCAATGAAATGAGATATAAGGTTCATGTAATGCACGATAAACTCATTACATGTTGGTAATGATTTATAAGGCATGTGGTCTCCGTTTTACATGGTCACCGAACTCGTATACCGTATAAGAAGATACATTGGGTATCTACTGCTTAAAGGACTACACACCATGTACAATAGTTACACGGTGTGTACTCTGGTGGACCATGTTCCAAGATAGCCTGGTAAACCCTCAATGTAAAATTCAATACATCTTGTGTAATAAAATTACTTGTCTTGAGTTAATTATAAATTAATTCATGGTTCATTAAACACTAGTACATGACATGTACTCTTGTGTTATCCAACCAGATTATTCTACACCACCAGATGAGATCATCAAATTTAGTTCACATATAAAATTAATCAAATTGATTATATTTAATTGAAATGAATAAAGAATAAGTATACCTCTCGATTTAGTTTAAATAACGATTAATCGTTAATTGAAAAACCAATTACTTATGAATAAATCAATCAATGATAGTTAAATAATTATAAATAATTATGTGACTTCTCTTATACCAATTGTAGGTTCCGAGTGGAACAGAAGTGTGAAATGGGTCTTTACTAACTTTTCTTTTTTATCATGATTAATGATTAATATGATATTTTATATGACTTTGAAAATCATGATTAATATAATTTAATCAATGAATATAGAAAAGGGTTAAAATGTTCGAACTAAGCCTGGTATCATCACATATTATTTATAATTAATTAAAGATATTAAAAGAACTATGTTTTGTGAAATTTGTTATTTTTGGATGGCTTTTACAACAAACTTACATCATACCATCATTGTGTTGTAGGAATATAGGGTTGATTCCCTCACGTGGTGATCCACACATGTTCTACAAATCTCTAAACACCACCGTATGAATCTACAGGTGTTAGAACAATAGATCCTATTACTTGCATCATTCGCCTTAGATCTCCATAGGAATCACTTCAAAAGGATTATCCTTGATCACTCTAGAATTGATATTGGATGGTGTAGGAAGATCAATCTCCATTATTGGGATAATTCTTGGAGAATGAATCAGTCTAGGGATTCAAGAAGATTCTCTGGAATCATTGTGTAAAATAAAATAAATAAATTGGCTCCCTTTGGAAAAATAATATAATTGTGTTTATATACCACTAGGGTTACAAATAAATAATTGCATTAGTTCTCTTTATTATTTAATTAATTCTTACAGAACACCATGCCTATAATAATAATAATATTATTATTTATCAACATGCGCTAAACTTGTGAATTAAAATCAATATATTATTTATTCAAATAACAGTCAAAAAATATTATTTCTCATTGGAGCTATAAACTTGGTCCACCATTCTTCAAAAATATTTATCAGGTTTGAAAATGAAAATTTTTTATTAAATAAATATCATTTTAGTATTCTCTAAAAATAAATAAATATTATATTCACTAAATAGCATATAAATATTGATTAAACATTTCGCTCACGTAATATTATCTTGAATAATTGGTGACATAATATATGCGATCAAGAAAAAATGAATAATTATTAAACCACATGTGGGAATAATATTAATTCAACTTGTTAAATAATAAATAATATCATATTATTTATTATTGAAATATTACTCATGACGCACCCAACGTATCGTTCCTCACATCGAACATATGTCATCATTTTTTTGTCAATATATAAAAGTACAAGAATTGAAATACTCATTAATAATAATCCTAAATTCTATGGATCAATACACACTTCCAAAGATAGGAACATTCAGTGACACATATAAATATGGATTTTTATCTAGCAGGTCTCGTTCTCATAATATCATGTAGTTGATATTTCCAAGGGTGTACACCATGGGAATGTGCTTCAAAGTCCTATGAGTCTCCAGACCTAATAGCATGTATCATTTTTATTCCCCAAATGATTTAATCTGGCCATATAATATATATTTGATAATACCATCGTGGCGATTCTGGGTTCTCTTCATAGCGGGGAACTGCTATTCTATGTGACGACTACTCATAGGAAATTATCACATATAATGTCACAAAGATGAAAAATCATGATGTGATGATTTTATTAATATTCAAAACAATGAATAATTGTTATCATAAAGTACTTAGAATTTGGTTCTAGGGAACCTACTCCAACAATATTCACTTATATGCTTGGTGTTTCATTCCATACATGATATCAAAAACAATGTTCTTCTCTTAAAATATTAGGGTGTTAAATTCTCCCCACCTTAAATAAATTTCATCCTCGCAATTTAAACTTGATCTTGGTAATCAATGGTTTGATTTTGAAAATTCTTTTTTTAAAACCCCACATTGTAAAAGTGATATTAAAACAACCTCTTTATAAGAGGGAAATGGAAGTATGAAGGTCATATGGAATATCACATAACTAGATTTATATGTAAGAGAAAATTGGTGGAATGTGAAGATATGTAAATGGAAGAATAGTATAAATAATTAAATATATTGATAAATTTCATTGAGCATAAGAAATTAAGTGATCAATTAAAAATTAAGGGGTTAAAAACAATAAATCTATGATGATTTAAAAGACCATATAATTCATTGAAAATAAATGTAATAGGATAATAATTATTTTGAGATCCTTTTCCTAAAGTTGATGAATTACTTTATTTAATAATAACATAATGAAATTTACTTACATGATACGTTTTTTTGTCATGAGAACAATTTTATCATTTTTTTCTGGTTCGATCAATTTTTAACTATTCCCTCTCTCCATGAAATGAATATCCAAAACTGATTTTTTATATCTGAAACACTAAAACTCACTTCTAACAGATCATATTATCCATAAAAGAGTGATAATTATTTCCATAATTATTTTTCTGTTTTTCAAAACCAATATGGTTAGCAAAAGTTACCCTATATAATAAATGAATATCTAAACCTCAAAGGCAACACCATTGGTTCATAATTAATATTTACTCATAAAATAATTTAAAAAAATGACATATTAACTAGGACATCATGTAGGGCAGTGGTAGCTGTGAAAACCTTATCATCCTTTGATCATGGGTTCAATCCCTGCAGCATTTTTGGATTCGATGGATTTTTACCTAACATGTGGGGCATGTGAGTTGTCAAATTTCAAAAATATATTAACATAATTACTATAATTTTCCATAAAAATATATTATAAACCCTTGAAATAAAGTTAAGTATTAAAAAAAATTTAATAAGTTCTTCAATATAACCCAAAACGTAAATACATTTTCTGTTTTATTTTCACATTGGTCATTCCTTGGTATTGGTTTTATCCTTTAGAAGGGGGAATTAACTTGGATAATTCCTAGGATGTCCACATTTAAGAAAAAACTATAAATGTTTCCCTAGGATGAGATTTATTTTATTCCATCATACTCTTCATTTTTACTCGATAATTATTTTCTTTATTCCCTTCCTTCAATGCATAAAGAATTTTCCCATTCCATTGAGTCACTTTCCTCGGTGTCTCCTTCCACATTACTTAAATGGAAATCAATACTTCTTTCCTCCATGGTTTCCATAACTCAGTTTCATGGATAAATTAATCCTTCACTTATTTGGTGAGTTTGGGAGTTTGTTAAAGTATATGTTGTCAGTCCTATATTGGGAAAAATGATTAGGAATAATCATTAAATGGTACACTGATTTCATCATCCCATTTGGTTTCTCATAGTCACCACATTGACCATCATGTTCCTGGTTAACATGATTCTTTTGGGTTCCGGCCATTGATTAAAACCAAAAATTATGTTGTCAGAGACAGTAATCATAGTGGTAAAACTATATAATCATTTATAGGATTTCTAAATTATGACACATTATTTTCAATATTAGATAGCATAGGTTTGACCTAGGTTATTCATTATCATTATATATTACAATCCATTATAATAGTTTTTAATGAAAATGTGAATCATCTTAAACATATCCCCCATGATTGTCAGACTAGGTTCACTGTAAGGCATGTTTTCATGTACTAGGTTACACTTGAGTCAATACCAACACACCTCTTTTGGATTTATTACCCCTAGGTACATATATTTCAAAACCGCATCCATATGTATTATCCCGAAATTGATGTATTGTAAGGAAAAAAATAATCTCTTCCTTTACAAAAATTGAGGATGTTCCTATACTTATCCTCAAGGTTTATCATAGGGTTATATTTCCTAATCTATGATTTTCTAAATCTAGCTTCCAAGGTTTCTTCTAAATATACATTAATAGTAAATGTAGCATCCCCATACCCAGTAACCCGAATCCAGTGGATACTTTGTCAATTTGGAATAACATACATGGAATTTCATCCTAAAGTAATTAATAGTATAGTATTCATTGTAAAATAGATACATAATTTTGTTTCATATTACATTTTAATATTGAAACCAAAACACATTTTTTCAAGAATAACATTATTCCCTCTCGTAAATCCTTTCATATAAGTCATTATAAACTTCAACGAATCTTGAAAAAAAAATAAGGGTGACCTAAATTGATCAGTATGGGTTAATTATAGTAGAATTTATCATGAATTAATAAGCATAATCAATATAGAAAGGTAAATAACTAAACACACAATCCATTTAATCAATAAACTGAGAAGAAAGTGAATCCAAATATAATATCAACAATAAAATCTCATAGATAATTATAAATATGGGAAATTAAATCACTTAGCACACATTCCATTTAATCAATTAAATGGATAGCATAATTAGATAAGGAATAATCAATATGGAAAGGTAAATAACTGAAATAAGATGTTATTTAATCATTAAACTGAGAATAAAATGCATCCAATGATAATTTCATTGTAAAAATATCATGGATAATAATAATTGAAATCATAAATATAGAAATTATTAATTATTAGATTCCATTATCTCATACATCATGATACCTCTACCATCAATACCTTTAACAATATAGTTTAATCTGCAGGTAAAACCTCATTTAATGCAAGCTTAACATGATTGTCTCATGAGATATATTGATACATAGAGGGGATATATAATATTAGGCCTCACCCATCACTGTAATTCAAAATTATTCCTCACATATCAAATGATTTCATGAACAATGTACCTGATCATAAAATATCCATATTAAGTAAAGAATATGGATTTATAAATATTACCCTAGAAAAAAAATTCAAAGTGACCATCATATGTTGAAATTATATATGGTTTAACTAATAAACATATACCTGATAAATAATATGGATATTTACGGGATATTTAATGTCCAATAATCACATTAAAGTAAATAATTCATGGGAAAAATAATGACTACAAAAATGAATCAAGGAAGTGAATGTTAGTACTTTCCTTGGTCAAAATGATCATAAACCATCCATAGAAAGAATAAGGATGGTATAGAAATAATAATTATGGTATTAATACAACATAAACTCATTGGAGTAATAATAATTGGGTTTTTTCATTGATGAATAAAAATATGATAAATTGATCTTTGAAATATTTAGGAGGAAAATATCATTTTCAATCTGGAAAACAATTTTTTAAAAAATAAAAAATAATGAAAATCCTTTACTATGAAAATCACTTTTAAAAACTCTGAATTTATAGAATATTGGAAAAAATTTTCTTTTAAAATAAACCTTAAAAACGTTAAAATGAAACTTTAATGAAATTATAGACGTTAAATATATACATGTCGTATATGATAAAAATATCATTCCTTCTACATTGTAAAAAGGTGGGAACATGACTTTCTCATAAAACAAAAAGAATATTCATTTCACATTTTACATAGAATCAAAAGGGACATTATTTTGAAATAGACATAAAGATTACTTTTAAAATATTTTGTAAAAATTCATTTAATAAATCATTTTGAAGAGGAAAAAAATTGATTTTTTAGAAAACATGGTTTTGGAAGAAAACATATTTCTGACCAAAGAGAGAAATGAGGTCATATGTTCGTGGAATCATTTTATCAACTAATTTACGTACCAAATAGTTCAAAATGGTACTATTAATTTTAAAATATCATGGATAACTAGAGGATAAATGATAATGGGTTTATTAAAAAATGATCTAATAATTTCATTCAATTGTAATTCAAGAATAAAAAATCTCGATTAGAATGAGATTACCAAATAAACCATTTAAACGATCATAATGTTGAAGTGTGAATCAATCAATCAATTATTTATAGCAACTATAAATCCATATTAATCAAGTGTAAATACTACATAAGATAATAAAAAGTCATTATACAAATAATCATGGAATATTGATGATAATGAAGAAGTAATATAACCCAATGAAAAGAAATTATGTAATGAAATTATTTACCACTTAGTTACTTTTAATTAATATCCACTTAGATTAAATAATTAAAATTAAAACTGAAAATACATATTAGTCTTCACATTACTTCTACACAGAAAAGGCAATTAGAAAGAAGGAATGTTTAAAAATAGTGGACCAACTAGCCATAAGGTTCAAAAAGAAACATAAAGGTGGAATAATATTCTAAAAACCCATGATACAGGAGTAAAACTCTAATATTTAATCATATAAAATATATTTTCATTTAATTCCTCACTTGTTCATTTATTTTTTAGGGATAATTGATTTTTCATTAAAATAAATTTGGATACACCAAAGATTTATTTATTTTTGGGTTAAAAGAAATAATTACCAACAATTTGACCATACACGATGGAATTTATCAATTTATAAAACACTAAAATCAACATTTTACATGTAAACGACAACTTATAAATTTAATATTGTGTTATAATGAAAATTTTTAATGATATGAAAATGTTTATATATCTTCAAAATCATGGTATGAGGATGGTCTATGAGCACAATAATCATATCAAATTCTACAACTTGATATGTGTTAGGGTATCTATGATAATATTTCACCATCAAAAAATATATCAATAGAAGTTACTTATTTTTATTAATGTTTCATTTGTGTTTGAAGAAGATTAATGACATAGATTGTGGTTATTACATTTCAAAATTTATTAATGATATCATATTACATCAACAAACAAGAATACCCAAAGTGGTAATTTTATGATACCTACAATTTCATTTAAAATGTTTATTATCGATTTGTTTATTTATATTATTCTAGTATAACCAGAATTGTTGATAGTCTATGTATTCAAAAGGGGAAATAGATTTTCTTAGAAATGGGTTGGCAGAATGCATGGTTTCAAAATGTATATAGACATCATGAAGAGGTGACAACCTACTACTTATTTTTTTAATTTTATCATCATTTTATATACATCTTTTTTGGTTAATTTTCTTATCATTTTTATCTACTACTTATTTTGTTAAATTTTATAGATATCCTCTAAAGGTGAATTTTTAAACATATATTCTTCTCTAAACAATTTATGATCTATAAATATCAAAAAAATCATTTAGAACAATTAATTTCTGACCAAAGCTTTGATAAGGATAATCCTCATATAAATCTGACACATGGTGTACCCAGTATGACTCAAAGTGTATGTTTTTAGTTTAAAATTTTCTTCTTAGTTCAAAAGGATTACCACTCACATAAAACTGAGAAAACAAACTTAGATGATCATTATAATTTAGAAAAATGATCCATATATCATTTTTGAAATGCATTAATCAATCACATGTCAATATGACACATGATGTTCCTAGTATGACTTGAATTATGTGTTTTTATTTTAAAAATTAAATTTTAGTTAAAAACATGTGTCACCCACTAATGAAATATATAACACACTCAAATTGTCTTAATATTTTAGGAAAATTACCCATAATTCATTTATGACATATATGAACTGACCTAACATTAATTTTCCACATTTTATATGAAATATATCTCAAAGTGTGCATTTTGAGTCTAAAATTTAGAATTTAGTTTAAAATATACATCACATAATGAAAAGTAAGAAAACAAGCTCATATTGTCTTGATACATAAGGAAAGTGAACCATAGGTCACTTTTGATGTGTAAGAATCATCTACCCATTAATCTGATACTCTGTGTTCCCGGAATGATTGGAGGTTCATGTTTTGATTTTAAATCAACATTTTAATTCCAAAAACACATTACATACTAAAAATAGAGAAAACATACTCATATTGTCATAATAATTTAAGGAAATGACCCATAAACCATTTTTGACATGTAGGAATCAACCACACATTAATTTGACACACGGTATGCCAGATATGACTCAAAGTGAATATTTTTAGTTTGAAACTAATATTTTAGTTTAAAATTCACGTCACTTATTAAAAACTTTGAAAATTCACTTTTATTATCTTGATAATTTATCACAATGATCTGTAGGTAATTTTTGTTGTATGAAAACTTTCCACACATCAATATAACAAACGACATGGATGATATGTCTAAAAGTGTGTGTTATTATTTAAAATACAACTCTTAGTAAAAAACACACTTCACATACTCAAAATTGATAAAACATTCTCATTTTGTCTTTATTATTTAATAAATTTATACATAAATTATTTATGACATGTTGGAATTGCTGTAAGTAAATTAGATACATGGTGTTCCTTATATGACTCAAAGTGCGTGTTTATAGTTTAAAAGTAACCTTTTAGTTCAAAAAACATGTCCCTTATTGAAAACCTTGAAATTATACTTGGATTGTATTGATAAATTAGGAAAAAAGATATATATTTCATTTTTTATGTATCAGAATAACCTGCATATCAATCTGATACACGATGTGGTTGGTATGACTGAAAGTGTGTGTCTTTATTTAAAATCATCATTTTATTACAAAAAACACTTCATATACTGAAAATTAAGAAAACATTCTCATGTTGTATTGATACATTATACAATTACATATATTCCATTTCGACATGTATGAATTAGGTGCACATCAAGATAACACATGGTGTGACTAGTATGACTCAAAGTGCGTGTTTTTAGTCGAAAATTGACATTTTAGTTTTAAAACATGTGACATACTCAAAATTGGGAAAACTTCTTTGGATTACCTTGATAGTTTAGGAAAAACGATCCATATTTCATTTGTGACATGTTGGAATCAGCTGCGTCTCAATCTAATACATTGTGTGAGTCATATAACTTGAAGTGTGTGTTTTTATTTAAAAAAAATGATTTTTTGTTAAAAATGTGTGTCACTCACTAAAAACCAATAAAAAACATTCTTATTATTTTGAAACATTGTTAAAACAATCCATAAGTCATTTTTGGTGTTTATCAGTCACTTTTACATCAATCCGATACATGGTGTGGCCCACATGAATCAAAGTGCGTGTTTTTGGTTTAAAATAAAATTTTACGTAAAATTGTGTCACTCACTAAAAAATGAGAAAAACTATTAAATCATCTTCATGATAGATAAAAATTATCCTTCATTCATTAATTCTAATTATAAATAAGTGGTATGTTAATCTAATACACGACGTGACCAATATGGCTCAAAGTGCATGTTTTCTATTTAAAAATGATATTCCAGTTAAAATGTGTGTTACTAACTAAAAACCAAGAAAACAAACATGGATAGTCTGGAATATTTAGTAAAATTATTCATAAGTCATTTTTTATGTGTGCGAATCAACCATACATCAATTAGTCACACAATGTGGCCAGTATAACTCAGAGTGTGTGTTCATATTTGAAATTGATGTTTTAGATAGAAATATGTGTGACACGATCAAAGCCAAGAAAAACGAGTTAGATTGTTTTTAAACATCAAGATATTGATTGATAAATCATTTGTTATATGTAGGAATCAACATCACAATAATCTGATGCATGGTGTGACCGGTATGACTTGAAGTGTCTGTCTTTAGTTTAAAAGTGAGAATTTAGTTACAAACATGTGTTCCTAACTGAAGATGATCAAACACATTAATATTATTTAAATACTTTAGAAAAATGATCCAAAAGTCATTTTTAACGTTTATCAACTAGCCTCACATCAATCTGATATAGTGTGTAACCAGCATGACTCAACATGTGTGTTTTTAGTTTGAAATAACATTTTAGCTAAAAATGTTTCACTCACTGAAAATAGTTAAAAACACTCAGTATGTTATTATATTAAGTAAAAAAGAGCTATAAATCATTTTTGACATATATGTATTAGTTCTACGTTAATCTGATACATGATAGGACTTGTTTGACTCAAAGTGTGTTTTTTTTAGTTTAAAAATGACATTTTAGTTAAAAATGTACATCACTCATTGAAAACTAAGAAAAAATCACTCAGATTATCTTAACACTTTATAAAAATGATCCATAAGTCATTTTTGGTGTGTAAGAATCCATTGCATGTCAATATGATATAGGGTGTTCCTGGTATGAATCAAAGTGTGTGTTTTAATTTAAAATGTTATTTTAGTTCAAAAGACGTGTGACATACTCAAAACCAAGAAAACACATTTAGATTTTTTTTAAATATTTTATTAAAAAAATTTATAAGTCATTATTGACGTGTAGAAATCCATCATAAATCAATATAATACATAGTGTGACTGAAATGACTCAAAATGCGTGTTTTTAGTTTAAAAGATGTATTTTAGATCAAAACATGTGTCACTCACTAAAAACCCAGAAAAAACACTTATAGTATTTATACATTAATAAAACGATCCATAAATCCATTATAACGTAGATGAATTAGTCACACATAAATCTGATACATAGTGTGACTAGTATTACTCAAAGTGCGTGTTTTCATTTTAAAAATGACATTTTAGTTAAAAAAATGTCATCACTAAAAACTGGCTAAAAATAATCATATTATCTTGATACTTTTTTAAAACGATTCATAAATCATTTTTGATGAGTAGAAATCAACCGTGTGTCAATCTGATACATGATGTGACCTGTATGATTCAAATTGGGTGTTTTCCATTTAAAAATTACATTTTTGTTAACAACTTGTTCTACTCATTAATAACTAAGAAAAAACACATGGATTGTCTTTATATATTTTAAAAATGTTCCATAAGTTATTTTTGATGTTTAGAAATCAATTGTGCATCAATCATATACACGGTATGGTTGATATGACTCAATGAATGTGTTTTTATATAAATTTGTAATTTTAGTTCTAAAGATGCATGACATACTCAAAAGAGTGAATACACATTCAGATTGTTTTGATACTTTAGGAAAATCATCCTGAAGTCAATTGTGACAAATAGGGATATGTTTCACCATAATCCCGTACACAATGTGACTAATATGACTCAAAATGTGTGTTTTTTGTTTAAAAGTGAGATTTTAATTAAAAACATGTGTCACTCTCTAAAAACCTAGAGAGAGAACTAGTATGGTCTTGATACTTTATGAAAACATTCTATGAGGTATTTTTGATGTGTAGTAATTAGTCACTTGTCGATCTGATATATAGTGTCTCTGGTATGATTCAAAGTGCGTGTTTTCAATTAAAAAATGACATTTTAGTTAAAAGTGTGTATCACTCACTAAAAACCAAGAAAACACACTATAATTGTCTATATATTTCAGGATAAAAATCCATAAATCAATTTTGATATGTAGAAATCTATTTTATGATAATATGACACACGATCTAGCCAGTATGACTCAAAGTACATGTTTTTATTTAAAATTGACATTTTAGTTCAAAGCATGTGCCACATACTAAAAAACAAGCAGATGAACTTATATTATCTTTATACTTTAGTACAATGATCCATAAATCATTTGTGATGTGTAGGGATTAACCACATATTAATCTAACACACAGTGTGTCCTGTATAATATCAATTGTATGTTTTCAGTCTAAATGTTACATTTTATTAATATAGTTTATCATATTTGTGTTTAATTTATTTATTTATAGTGTTACTAACATAAGATTTATTTTTTATATAGGTACACTCTTTTGTTCGAGCTTGAGTGGTATTTTCGACACTCGATAGCACGATCGGGCACTTCTGAGAGGGGGTTGGGGTCCAAAAATAGCAGAACATAAATGTTTTTTCATTTATTGATGTTTTTGATAAATTGTGAAAAATCATGTAATTTTGTATACCAATGTTTGAAATGTCTGTTAGCATTGTACAATGATTCTTTTTAGTAGCATGATGTAGATTTAATTAAAATTAAATTCTATATTTGTTGATATAGTGCGCAATAATTTCACCAACACAATTCTATAATTTGACTTTTATTAGTGCAAGAAATAAAACTGATAAATGGTCCATTTATCAGGGCTAAAATAGTCTTGATAAAGGGTTCAGTTTATCAATGCTTATGATGGGTTCTCTTATCAGCGTTTTTAGCACTCATAAAAGGTGTTTTCATTTAAAGGTGTATACAACATCAGTGTTTTTAAGCACTGAAAAAGCTCATATCTACAGATATAATTTCATTTTAGTTTATTTCTTATGATTTGAGTTTACATATCATGGAGTGTAAACAGACACTCATATCAAAAGTTATGGTCATTTTTTATGGTGAAGATTGTTTTCGTCCTCTCTTAGAACATTATTTATGTGAAATTTTTTGGTCATGATTCTCACACACACACTTAATAATTAATAAAAAGTTATAAATAATAAATAATAAATGTTTATAGATATTAAATAATAATAGTTAATAATACTTAATAATAAAATAATTCTATTAAATAGTAAATAAAAAACAATTATTAAATATTAATAATTTTTATTGTTAATTTTAGCAGTGATTTATCAAAAAAATTCTTCAAATTAGATATGATTTTTTAATGCTACCTCTAAAAGTAAATAGATAATTTTAAAAAATAAAATTTCAAGTTTCACGGTGATTTCCAATAAACCATTTCTAAAAAATCACGAACGAAACATTTAGCAATTGTTTTTAAAACCGCTACTAAATGTGTGTTTTTGTGTAGCATTTATAAATAGATGTAGTTGGGTCACACTAATTGGACATGAAAGTTTCACATTTAAGCTTCTATTAAGCTCTGTGTTTTGGAGTGATTGTTATTTTGAAATATCTTGTTCCACTTCAACTATATTTGTTTCTTTTCCATGGGATTGGTTAGTTCTATATCCTTGTAGGACAACACCATATATATTTTCGTTTCACAATAGATAAATAAGTAATGAAAACAACTAAACTGAATTTATAAAACTGTTAAAACTTTAACTTACCCCCCAAAACATTGATTTTTTAACAAATGTTAAAGTTATAAAACAGTTCAATATTTTGATACTTGTTCTTGTCGAGGTAGAACATCAATTCATATTCATATTTTTATTTTTATTTTAAAATTAAAAAATTAACAATACATTTTAAAAAACTAGCATAGTTTATGTATGACCAACCCAATAATAAAGTAATTTCACGACATCAATGGATTAGAGCTATCTGATAAAAAGACGGGGATCATACATGTTATCCCATTATATTATGAGTTGTTACAGACTCGAGATTCTAAAATAGATGACGGCCTAAATGCATGTATCATTTGGCCCGGTTAGCAAAATATATAATCCACGCGGACCAGGGCACAACCCTTAGTGACTAGACCACAATCCACACAATGTAATTTTATTAAATAAAAATGTGGGTCAACATGATAGCCTATCTATATGGAAAAATAGATATCGGGACTACGATTTTACAATCCATATAAAATTTAGATTGAACGGTCCGGTCCACAAATGATATGACCGCATGGACTAACCCCTAACCATCCATGTCCCATAAATCCATTTAAAATGCCCATTTTTTACGGGGGCTCAGCCCAGCCCGGCTCATCCCAGCCATCTATTTATAATTTCAGTGTTAACATTTAATTTCCTTACTCTCTCTTAGCCTCTTAGTTAGCCCCCCCGCCGAAACCCTAGGTATATGGAAGCATCCATGGTGTTTTAAGGTATGATCTATCATCAGATTCTTTTGGGTTTTCTGTCTCTACATATATATTTTTACTCTCCTTTCTATTAGAAATATGATCACTAATTTTTCAAGAACGAAGAATCTTTCAAATGGATACTTCTAATTCATTTCATAATCATATTTTGTAATTTTTCGTTTGTTAATTTGATTTGATTTGCGATTCATGTTTATGCCCTTGGTTATATATCATTCCCAACCTTTGAAAATACTTTATTCATTAATCTCTTGGTTTCCAAATCTATAAATCTATTGATGAAATCATAAAAACCTTACGTAATTTTGTTTTTGATTTGAAATACATTTCCTGATTTATTTTAATCCAGTGATTATTATTCTCCCCATTATTTTCTGACCTTTTAGTATGTTGTGGTTAATTCTCACTTGATCATCTTATGTCGTTGGTGTTTATATTGAATTCTTCTACTATGTGGCATATGCTTTTTATTTAGTGTATTGTTATGATATGTATGATTTTCAGCCTGTTTATCAAGCCTTTTTCCTACTGATGTGTTATGGAAAATGAGGAATTCACATAAAAATTCTTTTACAGAAACATTCTTTATATTCAAATGGCCTCATTCATTTTGGATTCCTTCATCATCATATGAAATCTAATGATTCTTGAGTTTTTTAAAAATGAAACGAATTTTATCGGGTCGTTAGTTGCTTCAAATAAATGGCGTCGAGCTATTTTATTGGCTATCCTAATTCATGATCAAAATTAAATTTTAAAATTATGGAGTGAATGTTCCTTCTATGTGTTATTCATGATTTTATATTTGGCCTTGTTTTCTTATGTTTTTTAGGAATCGTAGTGAAAGGTGGACAATATGTTAATGTCAAGTTGGAGGCTAATAAGATCCTTCATCTCGCTCATGTATAATAATTTTTCATTTTTTCTGTGATTAAATGTAGCCACTTTATATGCTTCATTTTCATCATATGTTATTATTTATCCATAGTCAGGATACTCTTAGTGATTCTAATATTGATATAGGAATGGAAGAAGTCACACTTTTGTTGAAGATTATCAATGAAAAACTTGTTCTTGGAAGTCTTTCCACTAATGATACTTGTATGGATATTGATCTGTTGATTAAGAAGGATTTCGAGCTATCCCATGACTGGAAGAAAGAAAGTGTTTTCTTTATGGGATACAAAAGTGTTGCAACTGAATAATATCTTCATAATAGTTTCATTTAGCATTGCTATTAATGTCATGTCTTGCCTATTTTTAATTCAACATAGTTTAATCCATATCCAGTGTCTTTTTGTTCAAATACTCTTGTTCCTGATAATGTAGTTGCAAATTAATTATAGTAATATTGAAATTTAAATCATGTTTCTATTTACCCCTTTTTAACAAACTAACATTTGGTTTTATTTTTTGGTTTTCCCTTGAATTTTCTTTTCATTTCAACTTTTGAGGAGGAAGATGATGTCGCTGCACTGGAAAAGGTGTTTTGCAACTTTTCATTCTTCATTTTCATCGTTTGTTTTAATGTAGTGATGACAGGTGAGCTTGTTTTTTCTCAGACCCTGGAGTGCTTCTTCCAAAAATACTTGTGCCACCTGCGAAAATGTATTTGGTCCTAAAATTGGTCTTCAGAGTCATTCTAAAGTGATGAATGGTAAAAAGTGAAGCTGGAAGGATGTTTTTTTGTTTTGTTACCAAGGGTTCTGATATTATGTTGTGAGCTTCCATTGAGGGGGAGGATGATGATATTCATAGAATTCTATTTTGTTCTCCATGGTTCAGTTTTGTGGGTTAGAATGGTTGTGACCAAGATTTTTCTTCCAGAGGGAACTCCTCAAAACTCTTCCCCCCTTCAACTTCTTATATGATGAATTAGAAACCTCCCACTCTACAAGTAAATACTTTAAATATTCTCTCCATTTTTCAATAAATGTAAAGAAATGAAAAAGGTAACATATAATTTATGCACTCAAATTTATCTTGGGAGAGATTGATAGGGTGCCGAAAGAGAGAGAGAGAGAGAACATAATGATTATCTAGAAAAGTAGACACCTTGTAGAAGAATTACAATAAAAAAATAATAAGATAAGGGAATATGATATTCTTATTTGGGATGCTTCTCTAAGACCATAAAATATAATTTTGCACAGTAGAATCCTATAAAACCAAATATAAATTCATCCCCTACTTAGTCCACTACTCCTCTTATTTATAGGCATTACTAGAACATTCTAAACAAACCACACTAAAAACTAACAACATCCTACCAACTTCAACTATTTATTATTTCACTAACTACAAATATCAGATTACAGGACTATCTCTGACTAGTTATTAAACCACATAACTGCTTCAATATACAACAACTTCTCCATCCCCATCCATCGTGCAACCCATCTCCCAACACATTGGACCCCTAAGAACCCAACCCAATATTCCTATAAATTTTTCCCTCTTAAAGATCACATTTTCCTCAAGGTGATGAGTGGTAGACCATTTGATTGAATTATAAATTCAATGTTCCATATTTTCCTTTCTAAAGATAGAGGTTGTGGTTGTGGCATTGGCTCCCATGTAACTTTATTTGTTGCTTTTTTCGTTTGTAGGAATATTCTTATTTTTTGGTGATATGCAAGGGATGAAAGAAACTTGACCTTATTAGCAATCTCATTTTGATGTGGTGGATTATGTACACCTATGTCTCCCCGAAAAACCCTCCCACCAGCCAGCTCCACTCGCAGTTGTCTATATCACCTTATTATAGTGTTCTGAATGGATTTCCCTTCCCTACTTCCTTCCACTGCAAGCTTCTGTCATGTTTCCATATGTAGCGGGTTTTGAAATTTAGTTGAACATTGTAAAAATAGCTTCACAGAAGTCTAAATTGGTACCCGCGCATATTGGAATGGATGTTGCAGTGATTGAGTAGGACTGAAAACTTTCAGCACCTCCTCAGCTCGAGACAACAACCAGGAATCCTCATGTTGTCCCAAAAAAGTTATGGCTTGTTGAAGAAGTCGAAACTCAAATAATGGTCACAGCGGCGGAGACGTCGTTGTCGCCGCATACGTATGACAAAAAAAACATTCCCTTTTGTCATTTAGTAAAACGCTTCATAAAAAAAATATTTGTTTTGAATAAACGTAACAGTCAAAGGGGTTTATACACCATTTAAAATAAAGTTGTGTATAAAACAAAATATGCCTCAATGAATGAACATTGAGACGAAGTCCCTTACCTTGTGTCCGACTTGACTCGATCGTTTTTTAAACTATTGAATAATAGACTAGACTTAATTTATACTTTCTTAAGATCCTTTTTAAAGTTAATTATTCCTTTTATATCTCTTATTATCATGTTATGAACATTATTTAATTATTTAAGTTAATAACGGTCGTTTTGTCGATCTTTGGTACTTGAGTCAAAAATAAACTGCTTATAATTGCAAGTTGTTCATGTGGTAAAATATCCATCATATCCAGATTTATTTTCATGATGTAGATATCATATATATCATATATATCTAGTATATATATATGAATTTATAATATCACACAACATTTAGATGTAAGAAATGAAATGAACCGTTCATGGAGACGGTAAGCCGTACGTACGCATGAATGCTACTTCCATTTATATTTCATATTTAATAGCATGAAATCATAATGATATAAAGATATATTATAATTCCAGTATAATATCATATACAATATCATTTACTCCATCCTTTACACATCCCACATATGGCATTAACGATTCAAATCACATTGAGGGGGCGGTAGTCCACACATCCAAAAATGAAATTATCGTGTTTAACCATAATAGAAATCATAAAGGTATCCCATAAATGAAAACTACAGACGCATAAGGAAAACATAAACATAATATTTACCATATAAAAATATAGTGACATCTTAATGGCCACCATGAAAGGTGTTAAATGAAGATTGAACAATCATCGTTTCATGAGGTAGTAATTCGCCATGCATAGAAACAATATGTTCTTTAACCATTAGACGAAGGTGTGTGTAAGTGTAAATCAAATACTTCTCATAAAAAAATCTTAGTATATTTAAGATACTGGTGTTATTACAAATTAATGGAATAAAAAGAGTTTAAGGGGTTGGAGAAGAAAAATAAAACAAAATAACATAAGAAAAAGCATTACCTTAAAATTGGGTAACACGTTTTGATTTGAGCCAAAGGCTTCCTTGGGAAGACTTATGCCCAAAGTGAGGATTATAGGAGTAATAGAGGGAAGTTGAGAGAGTATTTGGGAAGAGTTTCGCTCATCCAAATGGCTTTAGTGGTGTGAATAAGGTGGTAGAGATGGAGGCCTTTTATAAGAGGAGAGGAGGGGCACTCTTCGAATGTCATAAAATGTTACATTATTATGAAATGATTTTAGGATTTTAAAAGTCCCAAAATGATATATTTCAAGGATAAGGTGATAAGGGTTCCAAATACACCCATAAAATAGGCTTTAGACATGTGTAAGTCTTATATTTTACATTGTTTTTTCATTTTATTTAAATCATTCATTAATGAGGCAATCACCGCATCATCATGGTGTCATAAATAAATTTATTTATTTAATGCCTAAAAATTATAAAAAAATTACCATGATGATGGAAATGTTTTTAGATTTCTAATGAATATATATATTCAAAAATATGACCTGTATAACCCCTTCTGAAAATTGTTTTAGTACAACAATACATGTTTGTGAAACTTTTATTTTTACTTTAAATAAAAAGTTATTAATGTCATTTTCTTACCCAAGTGGCTCCATGGGGTCCCCAAGTTGTCCCATGGATTGTCCTGGTCGGCCATGACTTATCCAATAAGTGTAGGACAAGTGTAAAGGTAACTTCATATTATTATATCACTATATTTACCTTAAATTACACTAATTAACTTTAATCGCGATTAATAAAACTTTAAAGTTACTATTCACCAAAAATTATTTTTGTCCAATTGAACCACATTTTACTTACTAATTACAACCATGTATGTCGGATTTTTAAAATTCAATTCACAAAATTGGTAAAGTTTCATTTAAACGAAAAATTAGTTTTTAACTACCACTTAGTGGTTCACTATTCATCAAAAATTGAAGTTTTTCAAAAAAAATACCAAAAATTCACCGTAAGATATATTTGATATTCCTGATTCAAAAATGACGACTATTTATCAAAATTCCATACATATAAGTTTCATTAATTAATTTTATAATTAATTCTCGTTGTCAAAACAAATAACGTGTTTTTTAGAAACAATATCAATCAAAAGATTGACAATTGTTCATGTCCAATTTCAAAGTAAAATTAATTCTAATGACCAATATTAGATAAAATAATAAAATTATATTATAATTATACTTTAAAACCAATAAATAGTATAATTTATTAGTATAAATTATTTTTATTAAAAATGTTGTTTTTAAGTATTTTTTACTATTCATCGAAAATTTTAAGTTCTCAGAAAAATACCAAAATTTCAACGTAAGCTAATTTCGATATTCCTAATCTGGAAATAAAGTCCATTTTGTAATATAAAATTTATATAATTTCAAAAGGTGGGTATTACTATTCATAATAGCTACTTTGATTGGTCGCGGTGTGTTAGAGCTCGAGGTTGCGTACAACACACACTGCTATAATATTCAAAAAGAAGTTTACCATGGAAGAATGGGGTGTCACAACTTTGAAGTCCATTGGGAATGATATCAACATGTAATCTAGTGTCTGGATAGTCGGCTCAGATTGGCCATTAGTTTGAGGATGATAAGTTGTACTAAATTTCAGCTCAGTATTCAAAGCATGTTGAAGACTCTTCGAGAACATAGCTATGAATCATGGATCTCAATCAGATACAATAGATAGTGGAACTCCATACACCCTTACCACTTCACTGATATTTCCATGCCATTTGATCTAATGATAAATCCTCCCGAATTTCAATGAAGTGTGTAGTCTTTGTAAAACTATCCACAAAAACCAAGATAGCATTATTTCCTTTGAATGTCTTCAGATGTTGGGTGTCAAAATCCATGGTGATGTTCTCCCATTTCCACATTGGTATGGATAATGGTGGAATCATCCCCTTAGACTTCTGCCTCTCATCCTTCACTTACTGACACACCAGGAACTTTGATGTATATTCAACGACCTCCTTTTTCATGTTATCACACCAATAATTCTCTAAGAGATCTCAATACATCTTTGTGTTTCCTGGGTGGATGAAGAAATTTGAACTATGTGCATCATCAATAAGTTCGTTCTTTAACTATGGATTTGATGGAACACGTAGCCTTTCCCCAAATCTCAAAATTCCTTCTTCATTGACTTAAAACTCATAGGATTTCCCTTCCCTAATAGTTTCTAATTTCTTCAGATTCCCCATATCATCCTTTTAAGCATCCTTCAGCCTTTCCAAAAGATATGGATAAGAAATCATTTGTGAAAGTATTGATGATGTTACCTTCTTTATGATTCTCATGTCCATCTTCATCAAATCTAAGGAGATTGGATCCTTTTCAATTCTCATCAATGATTGAATTGTTAGGTCCTTTCTACTTAGAGAATCTGACACCTTGTTCGCTTTCCCAGGGTGGTAATGGATTGAGAAGTCATAGTCTTTGATCAACTCTAACCATCATTGTTGGAGCATATTCAACTCTTTCTACGTGAATATATACTTGAGGCTTTTGCGATCTGTATATATCTCACACTTCTCTCCAAAGAGATAATGCCACCAAATTCTCAAAGCGAAGATCACTACGACCAATTCCAGATCATATGTTGGATAGTTTTATTCATGAACTTTCAATTTCCTTAAATCATAGACAATGAATTTGTCATTTTTCATCAACACACAACCCATGAACTCATTTTAAGTATCACTAAATACCATAAAAAGTTCTTCACTTGTGGGTAATGTGAGCACGAGCGTAGTGATTAGCCTCTTTTTTAAATCCTTGAATCTTTCTTCACATTAATCACTCCATGAAAACTTGACTCCCTTTCGATTTAGATTGGTATAAGGGTTTGAAAATCATTAGAAATTTCTCACAAATTGGTGATAATATCCTACTAACCCCAAGAAGCAATGAATATTTGTCCCAAATGTCGGCCTCGGTCATCCCTCTACTGTAGTTATCATGGAGGGATCCATAGAAATCCCATTGCTTGTGATGATATGACCCAAGAATGAGACCTCTTTCAAGCAGAACTCACACTTTCTATAATTTGAATAGAGATTCTCCTTTTGCAAGGTCATTAGTACAATGTCTAGATGCTCCTCATGCCCCTCCTTTGTTTTGGATTATATTAGAATATCATCTATAACAGCTACAAAATATTTGTCGAGGTAATCCCTGAAGACTTTACTCATAAAGTTGATGAAGATAGCTCGAGCATTAGTGTGTCTGAAAGGCATTAAAATTAATTTACAGTTTCTGTATCTTGTACGGAAAGCAGTCTTGGGGACATCATCCTTTTTCACCCTTATTGATAATATCCTGACCGTAGATCTACCTTGGAGAAATATTGTGCTCCATGTAGTTGATCGAATAAGTCATAATTTCAGGGTAGAGGATACTTGTTCTTTATCATGGTTTTGTTGAGCTCATGATAATCAATGCAAAGGTGCATTGACCCATCCTTGTTCTTGACGAAGAGGACTGGTGCACCACATGGTGAAGCACTTGGGCGTATAAACTCTTTATCCATATTCTTCTGTGGTTGTTTCATAATCTCCTCAATCTCCACAACAACCATTATATACCGAGTCTTGGATGTTGGTAATGCCCCAGGTATAAGATAAATTGATAATTCAACATTCCTTCTTGGAGGAAGACCAGACAGTTTCTCAGGAAACACATCAGTGAATTCCATCACAATAGGCATGTATTCAAGGAAGGTTTCTTCCTTGGACTTAACCATCTAGGCCTAATACGCATGATCATAGGGAAGTAATATACATTCTTGAGATGATGGTTCTAAAAAAAATTATTCTTCTTCTTTTCACTTGTACAAAATCGGGTGCTGATTCTCCATATGGAGAGTGATTTTCTTCTCACAACAATTTATCTTTTATCTATATAAGGAAAGCCAATCAATGCCATGAATTTCATCAAATTCCACCAAAGGAAGTATGAAAAGGTTCTCGAGGAGGTTCAATCCACATATTATGATTGGGAATGAGTCATATTCATGGGATGAAATGATTACCCCCTTTTCCGTACTCAAAAACATCTCAAAATCCATGATTTGTGGTGGTGTTGGGTTTGTTCTGCTAAACATTCTAGATATAAAATAATGAGTAGAACCAGAATAAAAATGTATGTTCACTATTATTGAATTAATAACTAGATTACCTGTCACCACTTTGTTTTCGGGGTTCGCTTCGGCGGTAGTGATGGAAAAAGCTCACCCTTGCTACCTTGGAGGTTGTTGGTTTCCTCTGAAAAACCTTGACTTAGGGAACTTGTTTGCAAAGTGCCCCAGTTATTTGTAGTTGAAGAAATGAATAATGCGTTGAGGATTGAATTGGGAGTTCCTCTCCTCTATCACAGCTGCAGGTTTTTCTTTCCAACAGTTAATAGCAAGGTTCCCTTCTCTTCCACACCTGAAGCATTTCCTCATCCCCTTCAAGAAATGTCTGAGGTGATTCTTTTCATACCTTTGGCAAGTGGGGTGTTGGATTTTTTGGCACCATTGTATTTATACATTGGACCTCCCGAAATGAAGTCCACATTATGCTTCTTATCCCCATGATACCCCTGAGATTCCCTGATCTTCATTTCTACTTTGAGGGAACATCAGAAAATTTCCTCATAGATCTCGATGTCACGGATTGCTAGGGCTTTCAGTAGGCTAGGTTTTAGCCCACCAAAGAAGCGGTAAACCTTCCATTCAGGGGTAATGACAAAAACGGAGGTTTATCATGAAAGAACTGTAAAGTTTTCCTTGTACGCACTGACAAATTATTCTTCTTTTTGCAAGAGGGAAAGGAAGCCCCTTTCCATCTTGAGTTGGAGGGTGTGCAGAAAATATTTATCAATTTTTTTTTCTAGAAATCCTTTCATTCCAATTCCATGATCTCCTCCTCAGGTTTCTTATTTTCGATAAATGTACACTATTGATCAAACTCCCCCTCCATATGATAAGTATCCATAAGAACCTTCTCTTGTTCAGAACATTGAAGTATAGAGTTGATCTTCTCAATGGAGTTTATCCACTATTTGGTGATTGAAGGATCAAATGATCTATTAAATTTATGAGGCCTTTGTATCATTAAGCTCTCGATTGCAGCCTATTCTTTATTATAAGGGTTTGATCATTCCTCTTGACCCATGCTTCTATTCAAGACTTGAGTTAACTAAGAGAGTATCATGACAATGTTTATGATTCTTAATCCCATCGGATTTGGAATCTCATTGGGACAATCATCACATTTATCTTCACATCTGTTGTTAGACCGAGTCCTCCTATTACCAGACATTGGTTGGAATAAAAGGAATATTAGGGGTAACACATAAAGGGTAATCCAAAGACCAAAAGAAATGGATGACTTATAAATTACTTTTTATTTCCTTAAATTATTAATCTATAGGCTTCAATCTATATTTTTCATGATGTAATTCCAAACATATATTCATAGGAGAATTTTTTTTATTTACTTAATCATGTTTCATACTAATATTATTAATTCAACAAAGAGTATCCACCGGGAGTGTCGTAACCAAGAGTTTATCAAGGCCCATTGTTGTGTACCAGGATACCCCGAGTCAAGCACGAAACTTCTTGTCGAAGTTTTCACTCCTAGGTACATCTGTGCCAGAGGCTCCTTTACCTTCTCATATCCAAACAAAAATGTATTTTCTTGATAATCAAATTACTCAATAATCACAAAAATTTAGGGATGTTTTTATTATACTTAGTCTTATCCCTAATGCTTCCACTAGGGTTTTCGAATCATAATTTCAAAAATACCTAAACATATCCTCTAATATTAACTATAACAACCCTGATCATTATTTCATACGTTGAAACGATTTATTACATAAAACCATCACTTGATACAACATAGAAGATAGAATGGTCTAGTTTCTTTGTGTCTTAGAAAAAATACATCACAACATAAATCCTAAAACAAAACATCTTTATTGAAAACTTCTTTATCATGACCATAACATTCCCTCGTACCTAGCATTGCTTGGGATAACCTGAGGACATATATAAGAAAAAGATGATCTATAAAGCCTAGTAATGGAGTAAAAAAAATTAAAAATATAATACATGTTGGGAAATAGACATATTGATGGATCACAAGAGAAACATAAACTTAAAGGCATAATAAAGCATGACTTTCATAACAAGGAAATGTGGCAGCAACATTTAACATGACTTTAGCATAAGCCAAGGCTCATTGCACATGGAGCATGAGTAAACCCTCATTGAACATGAATTATAATGAGTAATCCCTAATTTCACTTGATGTATCATGATACTATTCTTTAACCAATACATTGGAGTGCTCTCAGGGAGCACCCTTCTTAAACATTTCATTTCATGAATTATTGTGCCACATGGATCCAATAACATGGATTAATTAAACTTCATCATTTATTCCATGATAATGAAATTGAAGAATTCATACATAAAAAACTATAATCAATATGTAAGTGTACGTAAATTTGAATACCCTTTATAGTGAAATGGTAATGGTATTCACTTCGCAATGACTTGTCTTGGAAAATCGTGGTGCAATTTTGGCAGCATAACAGCGTGGCATAAGAGTTCATAAAAAAGGTTGATTGGAGAGAAAGGGGTTCCTCATATTATTTACATAAAATTTATAGTTAGGGGTCATATAGAAACATGTCCCATCATATATAATAAAAATTATATTCACAATATAAAGGAATTTCTTGAATGTAAATAAGGGGAGAGAAATTTCTTGTGGAATTTCAGCATGGTAACAGGTGTACATGGGAGGCATTACTGAGAGAGAAAGGGGTATATCATCATTTAAAACATGAATAGGGTAGTATGGGGGAGGTGAGATATCATACCCAAACATTTATAATTGAAAATAAAAGGGTATAAGAACATTATGAAAATTGGATAAAAAGAGAAAGGAATGAATCCCTTACCTGGAAGTATGATCCCAAAGGCTTGAGAGAGGCTTGGGAGAGGCTTATTTGGAGATTGGGGAACCTTGGAAGGATTATAGAGAGAGGATTTCTGGAGTTGTACGAACTCAAAAGTCTTTTAGTGAAGAGTAAGTGGGATCTTTGGTGTGTTTATATATGAAAGGAGAGGTAATTATTTATTATTTAGGTTTTGGACCCCACACATTAAAAAAATCAATAAAATAAACCCACCCATGGTTTTTTCCCATGGTGTTTTCCAAAAGGGATTGGAAAATAGTATTTTATATGTCCCCTGGCCGAACTTCTTAAAATAAAAGGGTTGCTTATGTGGAGATGAGTTACACTCTTATAGAAATCAATTTAAAAAGACAAAATGATTTATAAGTCTTGAAGGGTCCACTAAATCATTGTAAAATAAATCAAACAAACGTAAAATAAAATTATTTTAATGGTAAAAATATATTTTCTGAACATAATGATTATATTATTTTATTACATCGCTATTGGGTCATTATGATGTCATGAAACCCATTATATATTTAAACGGTACTTATTTTTTACACCAAAATTCAACTATCTCAGAAAATTATGAAAAATTAGCCGTTGGATAATTTTGACATCTTGATTACAAAAATAATATTTATTTTATATAAATAATTTTCTAAATATGTTAATTTTTTACTTTAAATATTAAAACTGACATTTATCAAAAATTCACGGGTTTTTGACAAAAACATCTTTCAACCCTTAATAAAAATTGAAATTGCATTATAAAAACTATATAATAATTTATACATAATATAAATTAAATAAATAATAATATTTTATTAAAATATTATTTAATTCAAAATCCATTAATTTATCAAAATATATTTTTTAATTGAATATTAACTGAAAATGATATTTGTTCTTTAAAAACTATTCACAGTGTCACACTAAAATGAATGTATATTATTTATTCTATATAAAAAATAATTCACATAAACATATTATTAATGATTTGTTACATAACCCCTTAATACATTGGATTAAGACTTATGGGTATGGTGTGCGATGATGACAGATGCTTGGGGTTTCTTGGACAACATTGAACGTGTGGTGCTCTCTATAAACTTCTACTTCTCCTATAGACGGTTATGTTTGAGCTTAACAAGTTGAATCTCAGCTTGGGCTTGGTTAAGAGTAAATCCCAATGATTACACCTCCTTTCTAAGCTCCGAAAAATGGGCTTCATGTGGGGAAATTCTTTTGGATGAGTCCATCTCTTCCGTTGTCTGAGTAAATTGGATTTGTTAAAGCCCTATATTTATACTAATCATGTGATCACTGTTCAAGGACTATATTAACAATAGTAATAATTCATATTGGTATTTGAAAATCCAAAAACATAAAACTAATTATGTTCATATGTTTTATTTACACAGCATGACATTTCAAATATATCAATAATAATTTTCATTAATTGAAAGTTTGGGTCGTTACAACCTTCCCCCCTTAAGAAATTTCACCCTCAAAATTTCTTTTCCCACACTAAAACAGATGCGGGTAACTTTGCTTTGTCACTTCCTCTGATTCCCACATTTCTTCTTCAACCTTGTGGTTTCTCCACAACACTTTCATGAGGGGAATTTTCTTATTTCATTGAACTTTGTCCTACAATCTATGATCTTCACCAGCTTCTCTTCATAGGGGAGGTCATTCTCCAGTGGTACCACCTATAGATTGAGTACATGCGATGGGTCCGGTATGTACTTCCTCAAGAGTGATACATGGAAGACATCAAGTACTTGAGATAGGTTTGGTGGGAGTGCTAGTCAATAAGCCATTGCTCCAATGCAATCAAGGATTTTAAAAGTCCCGATGTACTATTGACTAAGCTTTCCCTTTTTTAAAAATCTCATAACTCTCTTCCACGGTGATATGCGGAGGAATACCATGTCTCTGATATCAAACTCTAGGTCTTGTCGACGATTATCAGTATAGGTCCTTTGTCGACTCTAAGCAGCTTTAATGAGCTATTGTATGGCCTTAACCTTCTCCACTATTTCATCAACCATTTCTGGTCTTAGGAGTTTTCTCTCCCCAACTTTATCCCAACATGTCGGTGTTCTACACCTCTTCCCACACAAGGCTTCATAAGGATCTATTTGGATGCTTGAGTGGAAACTGTTGTCATATGAGAACTCAACTAGAGGATGTTTTTGATCCCATCCTCCATTGAAGTCCATTGATCATGCTCTCAACATGTCATCTAGTGTCTGGATAGCCCCCTCAGATTGGCCATCAGTTTGAGGATTACAAGTCGTACAGAAGTTTAGCTCATTATTCAGATCATGTTGAAGACTCTTCCAGAACATAGAGGTGAATCTTGGATCTCGATCAGATACAATAGGTAGTGGTACTCCATACAGCCTTAACACTTCTCAGATATATCTATTCCAATTGATCTAGTGAGATATCCTCCTGAATTTCAATGAAGTGTGTATTATTTGTAAAACCATCGACAAAATCCCAGATAGCATTCTTTCCTTTGAATGTCTTCAGTTGTTCGGTGGAAAAATCCATGGTGATGTTCTCCCATTTCCATATTGGTATGGATAATGGTTGCATCATCCCCTTAGACTTCTGCCTCTCATCCTTCACTTGCTGACATACCAGAAACTTTGATGTATATTCAATGATCTCATTTTTCATGTTATCTGACCAATAATTCTCTTGGAGATCTCGAGACATCTTTGTGTTTCCTGGATGGATGGAGAAATTTGAACTATGTGCATCATCCAAAATTTCTTTCTTTAACTCCAGAATTGATGGAACACATAGTCTTTCCCCAAATCTCACAATTCCTTTTTCATTGACATAAAACTCATAGTATTTCCCATTTCTGATAGTTTCTAATTTCTTTAGAATCCCCATACCATCCTTTTGAGCATCCTTCAGCCTTTCCAAAAGATATGGTTAAGAAATTATTTGTGAAAGGATTGATGATGTTACCTTATTTATGATTCAAATGTCCATCTTCATCAAATCTAAGAAGATTGGATCCTTTTCAATTATCATCAATGATTGAATTGTTGGGTCCTTTCTACTTAGAGCATCTGTCACCTTGTTCGCTTTCATAGGGTGGTAATGGATGGAGCAGTCATAGTCATTGATGAACTCTAACCATCAATGTTGGTGCATATTCAACTCTTTCTATGTGAATATATACTTTAGGCTTCTGTGATCCATATATATCCCACACATCTCTCCAAAGAGATAATGCAACCAAATTTTCAAAGAAAAGATCAACACATACAATCCCAGATCATGTGTTGGATAGTTCTATTCATGAACTTTCAATTTCCTTGATGCATAAACAATGACTTTCTCATTTTGCATCAACACACAGCCCAGGGCCTTCTTCGAAGAATCATTAAATACCATAAAAATTTCTCTACTTGTGGGTAATGTGAGCACGAGCGCAGTGATTAGCCTCCTTTTTAAATCTTTGAATATTTCTTCACATTCATAAATCTATGAAAACTTGACTCCCTTTCGAGTTATATTTGTAAGAAGGTTTGAAAATCATGAGAAATTTCTCACAAATCTGCGATAATATCCTACTAACCCCAAGAATCTATGAATATTTGTCACCAATGTCGGCCTCGGTCATCCCTATGCTATAGTTATCAAGGAGTAATCCATATAAATACCATTTCTTGTGATGATATTAACCATGAATGAGACCTCCTTCAACCAAAACTCACACTTTTTGTACTTTTCATAGAGATTCTCCTTTTGCACGATCTCTAGTACAGTGTTTAGATGCTCCTCATGCACCTACTTTATTTTGGAGTATATCAGAATATCGTCTATAAATACTACCACAAATTGGTCAAGGTAATCCTTAAAGACTATTCATAAAGTACATGAATATTGTTGGAGAAGTAGTGTGTCCTAAGGGCATTACTATTAATTCATAATTCCCATATCTTGTACGGAAAGTAGTCTTGGGGACATCATCCTTCTTCACCCTTACTTGATAATATCCTGACCGCAAATATACCTTGGAGAAATATTGTGCTCCATGTATTTGATCAAACAAGTCCTAATTTCGGGGTAGAGGATACATGTTCTTTATCGTGATTTTTTTGAGCTCACGATAATCAATTCAAAGGCGCATTGACCAATCCTTCTTCTTGACGAAGAGGACTGGTGCACCCCATGGTGAAGCACTTTTGCATATAAACTCTTTATCTAGATTATTCTATGGTTGTTTATTCATATCCCCAATCTCCACAACAACCATTATATACTGTGTCTTGGATGTTGTTAATGCACCAGGTATAAGATCAATTGAGAATTCAACATTCCTTCTTGGAGGAAGACCAGATAGTTCCTCAGGAAACACTTCAAAAAATTCCCTCACAATAGGCATGTCTTCAAGGATGGTTGCTTCCTAGGACTTAATCATCTGATCCTAATACACATGATCATATGGAAGTAATATACATGCTTGATATGATGGTGCTAAAAGAGATTCATCTTCCTCCTTGCACTTGTACAGAATCGGGTGCCGATTCTTCATATGGAGAGTAATTTTCCTCTCACGACAATTTATGTTTTCTCTATATAAGGAAATCCAATCCATGCCATGAATTTCATAAAATTCCACCATAGAATGTATGAAAAGGTTCTCTGGGAAGTTTAATCCACATATTATGATAGGGGAGGAGTCATATTCATGGGATGCAATGATTTCCCCATTTGTCGTACTCACCGACATCATCAAATCCATGATTTGTGGTGGTGTTGGGTTTGTTCTACTAAACATTATAGATATAAAAGAATGAGTAGAACCAGAATAAAAAAGTTCATTCACTATTCATGAATTAATAACTAGCGTACCTATCACCACTTCATTTTCGAGGTTCACTTCGATGGTAGTGATGGAAAAAGCTCACCCTTGCAGCCTTGGATGTTGTTGATTGCCTCCGAAAAACCTTGGCTTAGGGAACTGGTTTGAAAAGTTCCCTAGTTATTTGTAGTTGAAGAAATGAACAATGCGTTGAGGATTGAATGGGGCATTCCTATCCTCTATCACAGCCGCAGGTTTTTGTTTCCAACAGTTAATAGCATGGTGCCCTTCGCTTCCCCACCTGAAGAATTTACTCGTCCCCTTCAGTCAATTTATGTGGTTCTTCATTCCGTTCCTTTGGAAAGTGGGGTGTTGTATTTTCATCGCATCGTTGTATTTATCCATCGGACTTCTAGAAATGAAGTCCACATTATTATTATTATTCCCATGATACCCCTGAGATTCCCCGATATCCATTTCAACTTTGAAGGCACATCGGACAATTTCCTCATAGATCTCGAAGTCACGGAATTCTAGGGATTTCAGTAGGCTAGTTTTTAGCCCACCAAAGAAGCGGTCAACCTTCCATTCGAGGTTAATGACAAAATCCAAGGTGTATCATGCAAGCCTTGTAATGTTTTCCTTGTACTCACTGACCTATTCTTCATCTTTTTGCTTGAGGGAAAAGAAGTCCCTTTCCATATTTAGTCGGAGGGTGCGCGGAAAATATTTATCGATTTTTTTTCTAGAAATCCTTCTATTCCAATGCCTCGATCTCCTCCTCATGTTTCATATTTTTGATCAATGTCCACCATTGATCTGCTTCCCCCTCCATACGATAAGCATCCATAAGAACCTTCTCTTGTTCAGAACATTGAAGGATAGATAATATCATCTCAATGGAGTAGATCCACTGTTCGGCTATTGAGGGAACATATGATCCATTAAAAGTAGGAGGCCTTTGTCTCATGAAGCTCTCAATTGAAACTTGTTCTTTATTATAAGGGTTTGATTGTTCCTCTTGACCCATGCTTCTATTCAATACTTGAGTTAACTAAGAGAGTATCATGACAATGTTTGCGATTCTTAATCCCATCGGATTTGGCATCTCATTGGGAAAATCACCACATTTATCTTCACATCAGTTGTTAGACTGAGTCCTCCTATTATAGGCCATTGGTTGGAATAAAAGTAATTTTAGGGGTAACACATAAAGGGTAATCCAAAGACAAAAATAAACATATGACTTATAAATTACTTTTTATTTTCTTAAATTATGAATCTATAGGCTTCAATCTATATTTTTCATGATCTACATCCCCATATATATTCATAAATGATTTATTTATTTACTTAATCATGGTTCATACTATGCTTATTAATTCACCAAAGAATATCCCCTGGGAGTGTCATAACCAAGAGTTTATCAAGGCCCGTTGTCGTGTACCAGGATACCCCAGGTTAAGCACGAAACTCCTTGTCAGAGATTTCACTCATAGGTACATCTGTGCCAGAGCCTCTTTTACCTGCTCATATCCAAACAAAAATGTATTTTCTTGATAAACCACTTATACAATAATAACCAAAATTTAGTGATGTTTTTATTATAGATATTCTTATCCCAAAGGATTCCCCTAGGGTTTTCTAATCCTAATTCCAAAAATAACTAAACATATCCTTTGATACAAACTATAACAACCGTGATCTTTATTTCATACGTACACAAGATTTATTACATAAAAACATCACATGATACAACATAGAAGATTGAAAGGCCTAGTGTCTTTGGGGATTAGGAAAAATAAATAAAATCTTAAAACATAAAACAAAACATCTTTATTGAAAACTTCTTTAACATGACCATAACATTCCTTCGTACCAAGCATTGCATGGGATAACCTGAGGACATACATAAGAAAAGGGTGAGCTATAAAGCCCAGCAAGGGAGTAAAAAAGTCATATGAAAATATAATACTTGTTAGGAAATAGACATATTGATGGATCATAAGAAAAATATAAACTTAAAGGCATGATATAGCATGACTGTCATAACATGAAAATGTGGCGACAACATTTTACATGACGTTAGCATGAGCCAAGGATAATTGCACATGGAGCATGAGGAAACCCTCATTGAACTTGAATTATCACGATTAAACCACCATTTCACTTGATGTATCATTATATTATTCTTTAAACAGTGCATTGGAGTTCTCTTAGGGTGCACCCTTCTTAAACATTTCATTTCGTGCATAATTGTGCCACATGAATCAAATGACATGGATTAATTAAACTTCATCATTTATTACTTGATAATGAAATTGAATAATTCATACATGAAACAATATAATCAATATGTAAATGTGCATAATGTCGGATACCCTTGATAAATAAATGGGAATGGTATTCAATACACAATGACTTGGCTTGGAAAATCACGGTGCAATTTCAGCAGCATAACGGTGTGACATAAGAGTTCATAAAAAATGTTGATTAGAGAGAAAGGGGTGACTTATAATATTTGCATGAAATTTAAAGTAAGGGGTAATATAAAAATATGTCCTATCATATATAATTAAAATTAGATTCACAATATAAAGTAATTGCTTGAATGTAAATATGGGGAGAGGAATTTCTTGTGGAATTTCAGCATGGTAATGGGTGTGCATGGGAGGCATTAATGAGAGAGAAAGGGGTCTATCATCATTTAAAACATGAATAGGGTAGTATGGGGGAGGTACGATATCATACCCCTACTTTTATAATTAAAAATAAAAGGGCATAACAACATTAAGAATCATGGATAAAAAGAGAAAGGAATAAATCCCTTAATTGGAAGTATGATCTCAAAGGCTTGAGAGAGGCATGGGAGAGGCTTATTTGATGCTTGGGGAACATTGGGAGGATTATAGAGAGAGGAGGTATGAGGTTGGAGGAACTCAAAAGGATTTTAGTGAAGAGTAAGTGGGACCTATGGTGGGTTTGTATAGGAAAGGAGAGGGAATTCATTATTATTTAGGTTTTGGACCCCACACATTAAAATAATCAAAAACACAAACCCACCCAGGGTTTTTGCACGTGGTGTTTTCCAAAGGGGATTGGAAAACATTATTTTATATGTCCAATGGCCGAACTACTTAAAATAAAATCGTTGCTTAGGTGGAGATGAGTCACACCCTCAAAGAAATCAATTTAGAAAGACAAAATGTTTTATAAGTCTTGAAGGGTCCACTAAAGATTTGTAAAATAAATCAAATATAGAAAAAATAAAATTATGTTTTTGGTAAAACATATATTTTCTGAACATACTGTTTATAGTATTTTATTACATCACTATTGGGTCATTATGATGTCATAAAACCCATTATATATTTAAATGGTAATTAATTTTTACCCAAAAATTCAACTGTCTCAGAAAATTATGAAAAATTAACCGTTGGATAATTTTGACTTCTTGATTCCAAAAATAATATTCATTTTATGTAAATAATTTTTTAATTATTTGAATTATTAATTTTTAAATAAAAACTGACATTTATAAAAAATTCACGAGTTTTGACAAAAACAACTTTCAAATCTTAATAAAAATTGCAATTGATTTATAAAAATTCTATGATCATTATATATAATAAAAATTATTTAAATAATAATATTTTATTACAATATTATTTAATTAAAAATCCATTAATTTATCAAAATAGATTCTTTAATTTAATATTAACCGAGAATGCTATTTGTGCATTAAAAACTATTTACTGCGTAACAATAAAATGAATGTATATTATTTATTCTATAAAAAATTAACATAAACATAGTAATAAAGATTTGTTACATATCCCCTTAAAATAGCCGTGTAAGATCAATGCGTAAGGTGGGCGATGGTGACAGACGCTTGGGGTGGCTCGAACAACATTGCATGTGTGGTGATCTCTATCAACATCCACTTCTTCCATAGATGGTTCCATTCGAGCTTAACATGTTGAAGCATGGCATGGGCTTGGTCAAGAGTGAATCCCAATGACACCACCTCTTTTCCGAGCTCTGACAAATGGGATTTATAAAGGGAAATTCTACTGGATGAGGACATCACTTCCTTTATCTGAGTAAATTGTATTTTTTAAAGCCCTATATTTATATTAATCATGTGATCACTGTTCAACAACTATATTAGCAATTTTCATAATTCATAATGGTATTTTAAAATCCAAAAACTCAAAACTAAGGAATTTCTTTTGTTTTACATAACCATTTTACATAACAATACATTTTGAATAGGTCAAGAGAGATTTTCCTTAATTAAAAGTTTGGGTCGTTAACCCTTACGAGAAATATCCTTTTGATGTGGTTGCTTATGTACACCTATGTCTCCCTTACATACCCTATCATCAGCCATATCCACTAGACATTGTTTGTAAAACCTTATTACCATCTTTTGAATGGATCAATCCATTCTATTTTTTTCCACTGCATGCTTCATTATTATCTTCATATGTAGTGGTTTTGGAAATCCAGTTGATCACCGAAAAAATATCTTCACGGAAGCATGGACTGGTACCTGCGCATATTGGAATGGCTTTTATAACAACTGAGTATGACTAAAAACCTTCAACACATCCTCATCTCAAGACAACATCTAGGAATCCTCTTGTTGCCTTGAAATTTTAGGATTATTCTTTTTTCCTCTATAGGTGCTACTGAATTTTCATTTTCAACCACATATGTTGTTCCTATTTATCATTCCCATCCTATCTAGTATGTTAATAACACAAGCTCCCTACAAATGGCTTCTTTCTCACCATTTTACTGCTTCTATAGGTGTTGAAATACTGAAAGAATGTTGCTGGATAGATTTCTCTACTTGTGGTGCTGCCTGTGTTGGTTTTTTTGCATCTACATGCCTTGCTCTTTGACACATTAAACTGTTTTCAAATCATATATAACCGATTCCACTATTTCAAGCACCGTCGCACTACCAAATCTCCTAAACAACATTTCTTTGAAATGTGTCTAGATAATCCTATTCTTAGTTGGTTTCAATAAGAAATTCAAAACCCCAGCCAGACCTTGCCTATAAAATTCCTCCACCGGTACTTTCATATTTTTTATATTTTGTCGGTTTGAGAAATATTCCTCAGCCCCTATGATCCAAATTTCAGGATCCTTACCAGAAAAATATGGCATCGTCTTTTGCATTGAGTTCTATTCTAGGATTTTGTTCCACTAAGACAAATTCAACCAAATCATTTACATCAATTCTTATATGAGCATAGATAGCAGTTTGCTGCATGTTTTCACTTTCCACTTAATGAGGAATGCTTTCCTCTACTGCGTTGGTCACATCTACTCTATCCTCCAACACCGCGCGAACCAGAATCACCTGTGTCCGGTGCGTATGCTATTATTTATTAACCTGTTGTTCTATGGAATGTCCTCTACTACTATGGGTTTTTTTCCACTTATGATGGGTGTACCAGAACCAACTATCACAATTTAGAAGGATGAAGAATTTTTTGCGAGTTGGACTCTACTATAAAACACAAGTTGCTGCATGGACCACACTATCAATCAAGATTCATCCACACCTCTTAACCTATTGTGTCAATATCCTTTTGAAGATCAAGAACCTAATTCTTCTAGTTTATATCTCTAAAAAAAACTCAATGAAAAAACCAATCAATGGGGTGTGGAAAAAGAAAGAGAGAAAATAGAAAGTTTATATAAAAAAAGCCACTTCGTACCGGAATTATAAAAGAGGTAAGAAAAATAAGAAGCATAAGATAATGGAAGAAGATATTTCTTTGAGACGCTGCTTCGAGGCCCATGACAACAACCTATCATTCTGCAAGAATGTTTATATTGAAAAATATTCACTTCGTACAAGAATTTTAGAAAAAGAAGGTACAAAGAAGAATAATAAGATATGGGAATAAGATATTCCTCTAAGATGATCCTCCAAGGTACAAAGAAATAGCCCATCGTTCTGCATAATAGAATCCTAAAAAACAAAATCCAAAATCACCCCCACATATTCCAATTATCCTATTATGTATAGGCACTACTGGAACCTTCTAAACAAACCCCAATAACCACTAACAACACCCTAACAACTCCAACTACTTATGACAGCTCCAACTACTAGTAGAATATTACTAGACTACCTATGGCTGGTTATTAAACCACATAACTGCTTAAATATACAGCAGATCCCCCATACCTTGCCTATCATGTAGCCCATCTCTCAACACAATAGACCCCTAACCACCCAACCCCATATTACTATGAAAAATGCACTTCAAATTACACTTGTAAATCATTTTCCTAGTGCATTGTCCAACTAATTTGAGCTGTAGCTTATGATTTCGTAGAATACTCAACTTCCACTGTGTTTTTTTACCTCTTGGTGTGCCAAACATTACATCTTACCTCAATGAATAACCCACTTTTAAAAGGTATACTTTCATTATCTAGTGTCACATGTTCAATTAGTATATGAAAAACCATAGAGTTGAATAGATTTATCTTTGTTATACCCATGTCATACTCAAGAGTTCCTTTAATATAAAATTTAATGATCCATATTATTTGAGTTGTAAATTAATTTAAATATTTGTTATTTTATTTATTAGTTGTGTATTTAGAAGTTAAACATGGCTAGAGGAGGAATGAGTGAGGGTGAAAATGAAGGGGTTGGTGCTAGGGAATCATAGGGTACCTAGTACCCCATATTGGGTACCCAATAGTCTCGAGGGAGTGGGAGAGGCTACTATCACCCATAATGAATGTTTGGTTCATAATCACCAAATATCTAATGGTCACCAAATGGTTGATGTACCCTAGTAGGTATTTGGTAGGTATAATGTTGAATCCAAAAAAAATTAAGGTTAGTGATGTAATTTTTCATATTTAATTTATAACTAAAATGGGCTATTAGATATTTATTGAAGTGGATGACCCAAAAACCCATCTCTTCATTTTTTCATTCCCTTTCCTCCCCCAAATTATCTATAATTTCCTCTTTTAGGTAGATCATTCATAGGTCATAGATCATCTATTTTAGCAGTATGTCTATAGTTAGACCTCGTTTCCTTCCCCTAATTTCGAATTCTATCTCTATGTAAGAAAAATAAGTCCCCAGTCCTCATGTCTCTTCCATTCTTCAAAGTTTTAGTCCATTGTGGTGATTCCTTCCTTTTTCTTCCTTTGGATGGCCTTTCACATGTTAACTAGCAAGCGACCCCTCCTCTCCAACATACTATTATAGTGTTTATGTTGTTATCGACAAGGGGTAGAGTGAGATTTAACTAAAATTACATTTTCATCTAAAAATATCCCCTTAAACTATTTTCCTTTTTAATTATTTAAATTAAAGGGATTTGTATTTCTTTTTAATCTTTTAATTTGTTATTTGATGAAATTTAATTAGTTAAATTAGGTTTTTTACTTTTATTTACTCAAAATCTATGCTATGTGCTATTTATCTTTCATGTTATGAGTCGGGTCAATGTTAATTTATGCTTTGAATTTATTTCTACAACATATTGCTATGGATTATCTCTATAACAGGGATGACATTCTAAAAAAGGTAAATATATAAGAAAATACCACCATAACTTATTTATGTAGGTTCCTCAATTTATAAATTTTCAAAATGCACTAAATTGGGTTTCGTATTGTCTGATATACCCTATGTTATAGCCTATGATAAGCATGTGATACATACCACAAATTATAAAATACTCATATCCTATATTGCAGCGACCCTGACCCGAGTAGTATAGAGGCGGTTCTTGATTTATTACATTGACATAAGAAACAAGGAATCAAATCTTGAATAAATGAACAATTTAGTAGTCTTGGTAAAATAGATATATACATTATTCCTATAGTATATTTGAATATAGAAATTAGAAAAAATTATTTAGAATAATATTATTCTCTCTAGAGTACCCCTACATATCAGTCATAGTAAATTTCATGGAATCCTAGGGAAAATAAACAAAATAAGGGTTAGCTAAAATTATCATTAAGAGTTCGGTATAGTAGAAGCTATCATGAATCAGTAAGAATAATCAATATTACAAAGTAAATAACTGAACACATATGTCATTTAATCAATAAAATAAAAAGGAAGTGCATCTATAGATAATATCAATATGAAAATATCATGGATAATAATTAGTATGTAACTTGACTATCATAATTAGAAAAGGCATAATCAATATGGTAACATAAATAATTGAAAACAAGTTTCATTTTATCAATAAACTAAGAATGAAATTCATAAAAAGATAATATAACTATGAAAATATCATTGATAGTAATAAATAAAATATTAATGAAGGCAATGCTTAATTTTTGGATTCCATGATCTCAGACATCATGATATCTCTACCCTCAAAAACATTCATAGAATGATTCAATCTAGAGTTTAAAATCTGTTTAATGTAGGTTTAAATTGATTTTCTCATGAGACTTAATAATGCATCAAGGGGATATATAATGTTGGGCCCCACATATCGCTGAATTTCCATATAATTACTCATATATAGAATAATCGATTAAATTCATGACCAATGTTCCCTATCATCAAATATCTTTATTGATTATAGAATACAAATTTATCAATATTTCCCTATATAAACAAACAAAATTCAAACTAAACATCGTTTATTGAAATGATATATTGATTATGAAATAAACATATCTATGATAAATAATATGGTTATTTAGGTGAAATTTAATGTCCATTGATCACATGATATTGAATAATTCAAGGGAAATATATCAACTCTAAAAAATTAATCAAGGAAGTGAATGTTAGTATTTTATTGGGTCAAAATGATCAGAAACCATCCATAGAAGGAATAAGGACAATATCAACACAACATACAACCATTGTAGTAAGAATAAAGGGTTTTTCTCATTGATGAATAGAAATACCATAAAAATACATTTAAATACATCGTTATAGAGAATATCTTTTTCATATTGAAAATAACATTTTTAAAAATATAAAATAACTTGAAAATCCATTTCTTTGAAAATCACTTTTAAAAACTAAGAATTTCATGAATATTTGAGATTTTTTTTTTAAAATTAAACATATTAACCATAAAAGTAAGATACAAAGAAATGATGATGGATAAATCTGATCATGACATACAAAATAAAACAAACCATTTTTTTTCATTGTAAAAAGGTTATAAAATTCCCTCTTTGGAAAATGACAAGAATATTCCTTTTTCATTTTTGGTAAAATCAAAATGAGAATTTTTATTAATAGGACATAAAGATTTTTTTGATTTTTTTTGAAAAAATGAATTTAAAAAATGAATTTTAATATTTTAAAACCATTTTTGAAAACATTTTTAGAAAACATGGTTTTGGAAGAAAACAAATTTCTGACCAAAGAGATAAATGAAGACAGATTTTCTTAGAAACATTTTGGCCATTAATTTATGTGCCAATGAGTCAAAAAATGGTATTATTACTTTAAATATATAATAACATAATTTTCATATTTATATATAAATTATAATTTTAAAACTAATCATGAAAGTAAATTATGAAAAATGAAGTACGCTACAATCATTTAAATGGTAGACTGTACGTACGCATGAGTAATGTTATCATTTTTCAATGATTGTTATGGAAAAAAGTTAAGTAATATTTTATCCTTACATAATTATAAAAATATAATAAATACCATATTAATCCTATAAATATATTTATATATATCATCCATGTGTTTTGGTGACAAAATTATAACCACATTGCTTCGTAAAGGCGATAGTTTATATGTACACAAGCGATCTTATTATCTTTACGCGAGTGAAAAGGAAAGAAATAAAATGATATATATTATCTTTATCGAATGATAAATATATCACGAATTTCATAATTATATCATTTATATCACATTTAATCATTAACTATATCATTATCACCTTCCCTGTGAAGCGTCAGTGAAAGGGGAATCACATCGCTTCGTGAGTCGGTTGTCCATCGTACACACAAGAGACATTATCGTATATCCTACAGAATAGAAGGTAATATATATATATATATATATATGATATAAATACTATATAGGTATAAATAAATTATTAATATCATATATATAACTTAAATACATCATCATACCCAACCGTGAAAAGGGGAATGGAAGAACGAATTGCATCGGTTCGTGAGCCGGTAGTCTGCTGCACACATGAATGATGATTTCGTAACTCATTTTATGAATGTGGAGATGGTTTTAGGTTATGAAATTATTATAAAAATATTCCATTATATGGAAAATACTTTGGTTATTATATCATCATGGTTTAATAAGAATTGATGGATGTGGAGAAACAAATAAAATAATGATACTTGTTGAAGAACACTACAAATTCTTCCGATATCCTCCTTAGGTTCACCCTAAATCCTACCTAGGTTGGTTTTTTGAAAAAACTAAGGATTATAGGATGAGGATAGGCAATTTGAGAAGTGATTTGGGTAGGTCGTGGATGAACCAAATAGGTGTGATGGTGTGAAGAAGAAAAGATGGAGGTGGCCTTTTATAATTGGGGGAGAGGACACACTTGGTATTTTTGAAATTAATTAAGTGCTACCTGATTTTTCATATGTAAAAAGGTTCTAAAATGGACCATTATTGAACCATAAAGGTGGAATACTAACAAATATGTCCATCTAATAGTTTTTATACAAGTTTATTGGTCATTTTCACCATTTTCCAAGATCTTTGTCAACATATGCATAAACCGTTAAAACATACTCCATATTGAGCACACCACACACTAATTTTACTATGATGAAATAATTTTTTATTTCCACATATTTCAACCTTGAATACTAAATTATATTATTTGACAAATTAATTACACTTTATTTGTCACATCTAATCACCAATGAATATCTAATTTATAGTCTCAGGTCTTTAAGCTGCAATTTTTTATAACTAATTTGAGTTGTAGCTTGTGATTTCATAACATTCTCAACATTAATTATACAATTTAACACACCTAATTTGTATATGAATTAACATAAAGCTGAATATATTTATCTTCTTTATACCTCAAGTCATACCCAAGAGTTTCTTTAATATAACATGTAATGATCCATATCGTTTGAGTTTTATGTTAATTTAAATTTTTATTATTTTATCTATTAATTGTGAATTTAGAAGTTAAACATGGATGAAGGAGGAATGAGTGACAATTAATTCAATGAAAATTAAGTGGTTTGGTGCTAGAGAAGCATGGGGTACCTGATGACCCCTTATTGCATACCTAGTAGTCTCGAGGGGTTGGGAGAGGCTATTTTAACCTACAATAATTGTTTGGTGAATAAGAACCAAACATCAAAATGTCATCAAATGGCCAATGTTTCCCCATCAGGTAGACGATTGGTATGATGAATATTTTTTTAAAAAAATTAAGCAAAAATAAATCATTTTGCCTATTTTATTTATAACTTATAGGGTGGATTTTAGATTTTTTGAAGAGGATGAACCAACAACACCTATCCTCATTTTACCATTCCCTTTCCTCCCCATAATAATCCAAGATTCCCTCTATTAGTTAGATCTCTCATGGGACTTAGTTATAATATTTTAGAAATATGAATATGGTTAGGCCAATTTACCGTCCTCAAATTTATACTTCTATATTTGCATAAGAAAAATAAATCATCAATCTTCATTTCTCTTATATTGTTCAAAGATTAAGTCAATTGTGGTGATTTATTCCATTTAATTTCTCCAGATATACTTTCACATGTTAATCAGTAGGTGAACCATCCTCTCCAATATACTATTATCATGTTTATATTATTACTGACATGGGGTAGAGTGAAATTTAACTGAAATTATGTTTTCTACTAAAAACATATTTTAAAACTATTTTCCTTTTAAATTAATTTTTATTAAAAAGAATTTTATTTCCTGTTATGATTTTAATTTGTTCTTTGATGAAATTTCTTGAGTTGAATCATGTCGTTCACTATTATTTAATCTAAATCCACACTATCATCTGCTTATCTTGCATGTTATGCAGCAGTTCACTATTTATTTATGCTCTAAATTGATCTCTACAATATACTATATTGGGTTATCTCAAATACAGGGATGAACTTCTACAAAAAGGTAAATGTATAAGAGAATCCATCGACAACTTGTTTATGTAGGTTCCTCAAGTTTTAAATTTTGGAAATTCACTAAAATTGGTTTCGTATTATATGATATACCCTATTTCGTAGCTTGTGATAAGTATGTGATGCATACTATAGGTTTTCTATATCCTTATATCGTATATTATAGTGACCCTGACCCCAGTAGCCTAGAGTCGGTGCCTTCTTTATTAGAATGGCATAAGATACAAGGAATCACATTCTGAAGGGATAAATAGTTTAGTATACTTGGTAAACTAGATACATACTAAAGTACCATATTACATTTGAATATAGAAATTACAACACATTTTTTTCAATAATAACTTTATCCCCTCTAGAATATCCCTACATATCAGTCATAATAATCTTCATGTAATCCTAGGGGAATGAAACAAAATAAGGATAATGTCAAATGATTAGTAAGGGTTAGGTATAACAAAATCTATCATGAATCAATAAGCACAATCTATATCACAAGGTAAATAACTGAACACACATGTCATTTAATGAATAGATTGAAAGGGAAGTGAATCCAGAGATAATATCAATATTAAAATCTTATGGATAATAATCAATATAGAAAGGTAAATAACTAACCACATGTTCCATTTAATCAATAACTTAACAATCATAATTAGATAAGGCATAATCTATATGATATGTTAAATTACTTAAGACACATGTAATTTAATCAATAAACTAATAATTAAATGCATCCATAGATAATATAATTGTGAAAATATCATTGATAATAATAATTGAAATCTTAATGAAGGCAATTCGTAATTATAGGATTCCAGGATTTTAGGCATCATGATACCTCTACACTTAAAAACATTCAGAAGATGGTTTAATCTAAAGGTAAAAACCCATTTAATTATTGAATAACTTGATTGTCTCATGAGTCTTAGTAATGAATCAGGGGGAAATATAATTTTGGGCCCCACCCATCACTGTAATCCCAATGTTTTCCTCATATTTTGAAAAATTTATTTAATTCGTGAATAATGTGCCTTATCATCAAATATCCTTATTGAGTAAAGAATATAGTTTTTTCAATATTTCCCCTGATAAACAAATAACTTTCAATGTAAACAATGTATATATAAATGATATATGGTTTAAGAAATAAACATATCAGTGATAAATAATATGGATATTTAGGGGAAATTTAATTTCCAGCGATCACACGATATTAAATAATTCATGATAAATTTAATGACTGCAAAAATGATTCATGGATGTGAATGTTAATACTTTCCTTGGTCAAAATGGTTATAAACCATCAATAGAAATAATAAGTATGGTATCAATACAATATTCTCTTGTTGGAGTAAGAATAAGGGTTTGTGTTCATTAATGAATATAAATACCATAAAAATATATTTAAAAACATGCATCAAGAAATTATCATTTGTATTTCGATTTATTTTTTTAAAACCTTTCTAAAAATATTTTTCATTGAAAGTCACTTTTAAAAACTAAGAATTTATAGAAAATTAGGGAAAACATTTCTTTTAAAAGTATTGTTATAAACTTGAAATGGGAGCTTCAATGAAATGGCAGTGGATAAATCTGTACATGTCATTAAAGATAATAATAACATTTCTTTTACAATGTAAAAAGTTTAGAAAGTGCCTTGTTTGGAAAATGATAAGAATATTCGTTTCATATTTTTGGTAAAAGCCAAATGGTAATTATTTTGAAAAGAACATAGTTGGTAAAAATTCCCTTAATAAATCATTTTTAAGAGGTTAAAAACAATTTTTAAACAAATTCTTGAAAACATGGTTTTCAAGGAAAACATATTTCATACCGAAGATAGAAATGATGTATGATTTTTATAGAAACATTTTATCAATTAATTTAATTGAAAATAGTGGTAAATTGGTACTGTTAATTTGCAAATATCATGACATAATTATCATATTTTTACATAAATTATACATTTAAATTCTATCATGAAACTACAATCATTGAGATGGTAGACCATACGTACGCATGAGTAACAATTTCATTTTTTAACGATCGTTATAAAAAGGTGGTAAATAGTATTTAACCATACATAATGATAAAAATATCATAAATACCATATTAAGCCTTTAAATATATTCATATATATCATCCATGTGTTTTGTTGATAAATATACATCCACATCGCTTCTTGAAGGTGGTAGTCCACACGTACAGGAGCGATGTTATTGTCTTTGCATGAGTGAAAAGAAAAGATATAAAATGATATATATAATCTTTAAAAAATTATAAATATGTTTTGAATATCATAATTATTTCATGTATATCATGTATAATTAATAAATTTTTTCCTTATCACCCTAAATGTGAAGCATTAGTGAAAGATGAATTATGTCGTTTTGTGAGGTGGTAGTTTATCCTACACACGGGTGACATTATCGTATCTCTTACAGAATGAAAGGTAAAAAGATATATATAATATAATGACTCAATAGGTATTAATATTTTATAAATATCTGATATATACATTATATCCTTCATCATACCCATCCATAAAATGTGGTAACGAAAGAACGAATGACATCGGTTCGTGAGACGGTAGTCCACAGTACACAAGAACGATGATTTTTAACCCATTTGATGGAAGTGGATATAGTTATAGGTTACCCACTTATTATAAAAACATCCTAGTATATGCAAGATATTGAGGTTATTAAGTCATCATGGTTTAATAAAAAATTATGGTGGCAGAGAAAGAAATAAAATAAAGATGCTCATTAAAGAACATTTCCTCTTCTTTAGGTATCCTCCTTAGGTTTGTACTAAATCATTCCTAGGTTGGATTTTTGACAAAAATAAGGCATCAATGATGAGGGGAGGTACTTTGGTAAGTGCTTTGGGTAGGTATTTTCAAAAAAATGATGTTTGAAGGTGTGAAGAAGAGAGGATAGGGGGGTATCCATTTATAAGTAGAGAGATGACACAATTAGTATTTTTGAAATGAATTGAGTAATCCCATGTTTTTCATATGTCACAAGGTTATAAAATGTAACATTATCGAATGTTATAGGCATAATGGTCAAAATATTTCCATCCAACCGTTTTTTAAAAGTGCAAAATTCATTTTTGTTATATCTTTTTAGTTTAACCCCATAGTAAACCCATTTTTACCTTAACCACAATAATTAATTTTTACTGAAATCACTATTTATTTTGATAAAAAATTAATTTGATAATATTAAACATTATAAATAATTTTGATTCCAAATATGGAAACAAATTTATCAAAATTAAATTTAGAAATGAAGAAAACATTAATTTAAAATTAATCCCATAGGAATGACGAGAAATATATTGTAATGTCTTGGGGGTCTTATATTTGTAGGTTTCAAGTACATTCGAAGTGTGTGATGGGATATTTCCGACATTCATTTTCTTCATGATCAATGATTAATCCATGATTTTATAGGATTTTTAATTCTGTGATCAATGAAATTGAATCAAGGAATACATAAAATAGATAAGATGTTGTAACCAAGTGCAGGATCATCAGTCATTATTTATAATTATGTTAAGAAATTAAAGAATTATCATGTGTGATTTTTTTTGTTAATGGATCCTATAAGAGTTGGTGTCCTAGAACCAATTGTTTTTAATTTGGTTACATGAATATTTAATATATCTAAATATTAAACATCTTATTACATATTGTTCATTGTTCTGCATGTCTATAGTGTAATAATGTCCTGGAGTATTTGTCGCATTGACAAGGTCACAGTAGTTCCCTACTATGATACAAACCTTGTAGTGTTATGAAAATATTCTTATATATAGTTCTATGATTGGATGTCATACTATAATGGGACATATAGTATATAGACCTTCAGGTGCAAGTACTGATAAGAAGCTTAGACTTCTTCTCATGATGTTCACACTTGGTAATCTCCATGACGAGAGATTATGAGAATAGACCCGCTAGTAGGAATTATGCATATTTTGATGTCATCATAAATTCATATATGTGAGTTTGTTTAATGGTCTTTAGACTTTAATATTACCATTAATATGTGTCATGACTCACACATTTGATTTTTTGACAAAAACCATCATGCAGATAGTTGGTGGGAAGTAGGGTACATTGGGTGTGTCATGAATGATGTTATTATTTGATATGTCAAGGAAATATTTGTCCATTCCATTTAAAAAAATTGATATCTCAGCCCTTTGATTGAAATAGAACAGTCACATGAAATTAAATGGCCTTGGTGTAATGATTAGTTTATTTCAAGTATTCAAAGAAGGATATATCATGCATAATGGTCGTTTACACTATCATGAAACCAACGTGATGAAATATCGAAATAATGGGACTATATAACACAATGATCATTCGTATTTGGATTTCATTGTTCTGACCTTAAGTTCATTCTCATGGGAGCCTTGAACCGTTGCTATACAGTACACTTGGACGTTATCCAATCCCGCCTAATGCCAATGAGATTGAATCCTAGAGGGGCACACACTAAGTGTTTCTTTTGGTCTCTATTAACTTCTATTTAAATATAATTTATGCAATAAATATTATTCTGAAGACCAAGTAATATTTAAATTAACGTTATAATTATCGCATAAAATAAATAAATATTTATTCACTATATTGTGAATAAAAATATATTTATTTATTCCATTGAAAATCTAATAAATATTTATTTACTAGTTTTAAATAAAATAATTATTTAAGTGAATAAATTATTTTTTTATTTATTTATTAGGGGTGTTAAACAAATGGAATTGGAGTTCGAGTGGACCAAGGACAGTTCGGCAGTAATATAATTACTTACAAGATGGTAAATAATTATTTAACTTATTGGTACAAAAATAAATATAATAACACTGTTATAATTATGTGGCTTGAGATTTCATATATGATTCCACTTTTCACAAGATGACTAGCCATAATTAAGGATGCAGTTATTGTTATTATATATCATGGGTTTTTTATAAGGTTATGAATGTATTTAATTGTTGTTACGCAATTACATGTTATAACTGAATCCCAATCTCGATAAATAGATAGGTGTGTCTATTGTGCCATGTATGGTAATCCGGTGATTCAAGATAAATTCAAAGTTAATAATTTTCTATCGACTTCTCTCCTCTCTCCCTCTCATGAACAAAAGACGTTCTTCAAGATTGAAGAATATGCAATCAAGATCGATCGATGAATGAAATTCTCTTTTCCATGATAGCACCCGGAAAGCGATCACAGTCAATCGGATACCATTGGAGAATGTGTGGACCACCACTAGAGAGATTTTGTTTTGGATCCTCACAAGCGCAATAAGACAATCTGAAAGGGTTATACTAGATGATCAACATCATCAACAAAGAGAGTACAAAAGAACCAGATATTTGATTTATTTAGAAATTAAATTTAAATTAATTATAAACAGGATGTAAAATATCCTCTCTATAGGTTTTGGGCCACTTCTTTATTTATCTAAATCTTTGATTCTATTCCATGGAGACTAGGATTCATCATCGTATTGATCCTGGAACAATCATTGATCATGGTAAAAATTAATGTTGGGTGTCATTCTATCCATGCTTCTGTTGCACCTAGAACCCTCAAGTGGTATCAAAGCGAGGTCATCATAGTTTATAATTATTTAAATAACTCATTTAAAAGTTACTGTTTAATAATTTATTATTTGAATTCAAGGTTAATCATTTTTTTAATCTAGATATCTAGATATATTCTCTCTCTTATTGTTTATCGCAGATTTCAATAGAAACTAATGATTTTTTGATTAAAATTAAAATGGAGAACTCATCAATAGGCGTCGACAATTCTACTCAGGTTACACAAAAATTGCATGCCGTGTGTTTGGACTTACATGTCATGTTCTCTACCATAAACATCATGTAATCCAGACTAGACGCCCTGTAGTCATGTTCATCGCATCGGGAGAAATTCATCAAATACTCAAGATGTGTGTATTTATTTCACGTGGTGTAGTTAATTCTACACCATTTTTTGACCAGTATAGATAAGCACACACTAACTAGATTACACGTTGTGTGGTCCACTGCACATAATGTATAGTCCCTTCTGGTCAGGGGCCAAACCGTGTATACCATACACGACTAAGCCGACCGATAACCATGTAACATGGATACAACACGGTGTGTAGCCCATTGTACACATCGTGTACAAAGAAAATTTTAATGTATGCTTCACACACCTAGTCCCTAGGTGTGTTCTGCAAGATAGACTATAAATCTAGTACACACTGTGTAGTTGGAAATACATGATGTGTACTTTACCAAATTACAGAAAGTTAAAACTTTAATGTTTGTGTAAGGTTCAGAACTACATATCATGTATAAATCATACTATAGGTTGTTAATCTTTGCATTGAAACATATTGTATACCATATGTTATAAGATTAAAATAGTATCTAAATATAATACATGTTGGGTAGATTTGAATGGGTATTCCCCTGCATACCTCCATGGTGCATTTATGTACTAGGATGAGAATCTTATGGAATTTAAGAAAAGGATTAAGATAAAAGGATTGATTAATTAAAGATAATAATTAATACATTAATGTTCAATTTATCTTAATAATAATTATTAATGAATTGAATTCTAGTTTTATCAAATTTTTAACTCGTTGCATGTATGTGGGTGATCATGATCTAGACCACGACCTTTGTATCTAATTGGTTTCCTCATAATTTATTTATTAAATTAATTGTTGACATGCGAGCCATCTCTCCTCCTTAATAAGTAGAGCCTATGTGCCCATGATTTCTTTTATGTAAACCTCATTTTCTCCCTCACCTACATGTGAGTTTAAAAGCGTATGTAATGGATGGAGCTCATAAGATGGGAGAGATGGTCCAAGTTAGGAGATGAGGTGAAACCAATCCAAGGAGATACAAAGGTGGACAGGTGGAAAACTATAAACATGAATGAGTTTCTCCCCTATGTCAGAGTTAGTTTATCTACTTCTAGAAAAACTATCCATTAAAAAAATATCATTATCATACCCTTTACTTTATTTTATTTATATTAGTTTCATGGTTGTTCATCATGGATGTGTTGTCATGACCACATAATTAATAAACAAACAAGCATGAAAGATAGAACTAAAAGAAACTAGGATTGTGCATAAATATTATGTAGACATGGTTAATTACTTATGTAATCTCCACTTAATCATAACAAGAATGTCTCAAAAATAATAAGGTAATTTATGCACAAGTGATAAAAATCCTTCAACAAAATATTAATTTAGACTAATCCTTTCGTTACTTGATTAAGGGAAATACTCAATATAACTATGTGTTTGAACAACCCATGTTGGGACAAATAATTTTATACAAGAAGCCCTTATGAAAGGTTTTGGGTTAACATAACCATATTACATCAAGGGGAGTATCCCTTTCTAGACTCAGTGTTATAATGGAGGTAAGTGTTGAGGAAATCCAAGTCAGGATTTCAGGATTTGGGAGTCCACTCAACGGATCAAGGATCTACAAGACTATAGTTGGAAAAGACCTACCTACCTAAATACCTTATAATATCTTTACCAACCCTTGTTGGGGTTATGCGAATGGAAATATTAATCCTTTTCTCTAGAATTTCATGAAAACTGGACATTCCAATTTCAATGGGGAGGGCCATTGGGACTTGATAAGATAGTAAGAAAATTAATAATATTAATTTATTATTAATCATAAAATGTAATCAAGAAAGTTCTAATAATATTCTCTTTTAAATGTAGAATATAATGACAAGCTTGGCAACCACACTATCCTTGTGATATATTTTGGATAAAGACAACATCGCCACCAACAGTAACATCCATGAATGGTTTAGATGACTTCTGGTTATTCTACACCATGAATGGGAGTCTTACATGTTGGTGATAGCATTACCTAATCCTCTTACCCATGAGGCGAGTGATGAAGAGTGATTTTTCTATGATAAACATATGAATGACCCTGTTTACATTCAATTTTTGATGATATCATCAATGTCTAGTGATATCATGAAGTCTCACGAAAACATGGATGCCTATAGCATGCTGGATCACCTATATGGTCTTTACCTAGAGAGAAAAATACAAGAACGGTTTGATATCTCTACGATACCCTTTCAGAGTAACCTTGGAGAGTATGCCACAGCTAGGCCTCATGTAGTCAAGCTCATTGGATACATTGAGCACCTGGAGGTTTTAGGTTTAAAATTCCCCAAAGAACTGGGTACCAATATCTTTCTTGATTCACTCCCTCATAGATTATCCAACGTTGTTGTTAATTTTATTTGAACAACCATGAGAATTCTCTATCTGATATTCTTATCCTCATTTTCTATGTGGACAAATATATGAAGATCAAAAAACCCTATGTCCTTATGGTGAATAAGAGGAAAGGGAAGGCAAAGAGATTTAACCCCAAAACTTCTTCATGCCCTACCAAGAAAAGGAAGATCAATGTGGAGTCAAGGGAACATGAAGCTATTTTTTTTGCAGGTGGAAAGATAGTCCACTGGAAGAAGAACTGCACCCAACCTAATAAGCAAGGGGAATATTTAGGTGCATTTGTTATCAAATGAAATCTATCTGTTTCTACAAATTGGTTATTAGATATAGCTTTTGGGTCTCACATACGTATTTAAGTATATGAACCAAGTAAATTTAGGATGATTTACTGAGGGGAGGTAGATCTATGAGAATCTAATGGATCCAGACTTGCTATTGTAGCTGTTGGGGACTACCACCTAATGTTGCCAACTGGGATGATCTTAGTGTTGAAGGGTTGTTATTATGTGTCGTCTGTTACTAAAAACATTATTTCTGTATACATATTAGATATAGATAGAATTTTTTTTCCAAATTTGGAAATGAATTTTTCTTATTTTACAAAGATAGAATTTTTTGGAAGGGAATATTTATATAACAGTATTTACATGTTGGATTACCCAAACCAAGTAATTGAAATTGATAACAAAGATACTTCGCATGAATCATACCACACCCAACGATGACATCACATTCTAGGAAATTTAAATGAGAAACTCTTGACAAAGTTACATCAAACTGGATATTTAGATTCTTTTGAACTAAAACCACTTGGAGTATGTCATGAATGTTTACAAGGGAAAATGACCAAAACTCCATTTAGTGGGAAAGGTGAAAAGGCTAAAGATCATATTGAATATGTTCATACCGATGCTTGTGGACCATTTCCAGTTGAATCAATGGGTGTTTACTCATACTTCATAACTTTTACTGATTATTTTAGTAGATATGGATATATCTACATAAAAAGGTATACGTCATATTATTTTGATAAGTTCAAATAATACATGAATGAATTTGTGAAACAGCATGGTAAGAAGATCAAAGAACTCCACTTAGACTGAGGTGGAGAATATCATAATCTAGACTTCATTGATTACTTACATGAGTTTGGGATCTTATCCCAACTCACCCTTCCTTACATGCCCCAGTGGAATGGTGTGAGAGAAAGGAGGAACTACACCTTGTTGGACATGGTGAGATCAATGATGAGTCATGAAAGTCTTCCATTTTCCTTTTGGGTATATTTGTTACAAACAGAAGCTCACATACTAATCCATGTACCAGAAAAATCGATAAATGGTATTCCATATGAGTTCTCGAGTGCAAAGAAAGATATGTAATCTAATGTACATGAGTGGGGAAGTGAAGCATTTGTTAATTCCTCTTCATGTAACAAACATACTCTCCAATGCACAATGTGTACTGTTATATAATACCCCAAGGAAACAATGGAATATTACCTATACAAACCCTCAGGAAAAAAGTATATAGTGGAATGACATGCCATATTCCATGAGAGGGAGTACATCACCAAAAGAGATAGTGGGATCATGATAGACTTTAATGAAGTCGAGGCTCAAGGAACACAAGAGTTGGTAAAGGAAAAGATTCTATAAAGCCCCATGGAAGAAAGAACTTTTCCGGAGACACAAGATTTATGTAGGAGTACAAGAGATGTTAGAGAACTAGAATGGTACAGTTTTTTAGTTACTGAGAATGGTGACTCATTATTAGTAGATAATAATGATCCTTTAACCTACAAGGAAGCTATATGTGGCAGAGATGTTTCCAAGCGGCAAGAAGCCATGAATTCTAAAATGGATTCCATATACTAATACCAAGTCTATATTTCGGTAGATCCTCCAATTGATGTAAATACCTTTGGCCGCAAATGGGTATTCAAGAAGAGACTGGACATGGAAGGACAAGTCAGTACCTGTAAGGAACGACTAGTTGAAAAAGGGTTCAAGTATCATCAAGGCATTAAGAATGGCAAAACCTTTTCTCTAGGTTAAATATTGAAATCCATCAGAATTCTATTTGACATTTCCACTTACAATGACTATGATATTTGGAAAATGGATTTTAAAATATAATTATTTAATAGGATCCTTTGGGAAGATGTCTACATGACACAACCTGAAGGGTTTATCTCTCTAAAGGATTCCAATAAGGAATGCAAGTTATAGAAATCAATTTATGGATTAAAGAAAGAATCCATGTCGTGAAAAATTAATTTTGATGAATCCATAACAGAATTTGGTTTTTATAAAAAAAATGTGGGCCTTGTGTCTAAAAACAGATTAGTGGGAGTGTAGTTATTTTATGAATAGTATATGTTAATGACATATTACTTATTGGAAATGAGATACCAGTATTACAGTCTGTTAGGGAATGGTTGAATCAATGCTTCTTTATGAAAGAGCTGGGTAAGGCAACTTATATTCTTGGGATCAAGATCCCTCATGATAGATCCAAGAGATTATTAGGCCTATGTCAAAGTACATACATTTACAAGATACTAAAGTAATTCAGTATGGAACAATCCAAGAGGGGATTATTTCTAGCATGACATGACATTATTCATTCTAAGAAAATGTTTCCTCAGACACTTGAGGAACGAAATAGAATGAAAAGGACTCCATATTCATTAGCAATTGGGTCAGTCATGTATGCCATGTTATGTATTAGGATAGATGTTGCCTATGCATTGAGTGCGGTAGGGAGATGTCAAGCGGACCTAGGTGAACTCCATTGGATGGAAGTCAAGCATATCCTAATGTATCTTAGGTATGATAATGTTATGTTCCAGGTTTATAGAGGAGATGAGAAACTAGTAATAAGAGGATATGCATACGCTAGTTTCTAGACTGATCAAGATGAAATGAAGTTGCAAACGAGATACATATTCACTTTGAATGGAGGTATAGTGAGCTGTAAGAGCTCAAAGTAGAATGTGTTTGTAGATTCTACAGAAGAGTCTAAGTATATCGTAGATTTTAAGGAAACTAAAGATGTAGTTTGGATGCAAAGCTTCGTCCAGGACCCAGATGTGATACCTGGCAGTAAAGATCCCATCACATTGTACTATGATAATACTACAGTAGTGGCTCTCACAAAAGTGCCAAGGTCACATTAGCCGATGAAGCACAAAATTTGGAACTATCATCTCTTGAGTGATTTTTCTCATAGAGGTGAAGTTTTAGTGAGACGTATTTCCATGGAATACAATGTGACATACCCTATGACTAAATCCTTGACTTAGCAGAAACATAACCATCATGTGACGTCTAGAAGACAAAAAGTCATAAGCATTTTGCTCTAGTACAAGTCGGAGTTTGTAAGAGTTGGTATCATAGAACCCACTTTTTGTAATTTGATTACATAAATATTTAATATAATTAAATATTGAAAATATTTTTAAATATTTTTCATTATTATAAATGACTATATTGTAATAATTTTGTGGAGTATTTGTTGCATTGAAAATGTCATAGAAGTTCCCTGCCATGATGAGAACCCTGAACTACTATGAAAATATTCTTAAATATAGTTCTGTGGTTGGATGTGAGACTATGATGGGACACATAGTATATAGACCATCAGGGGTGAGTACTCATAAGAAGATGAGACTTCTAATCATGAAGTTCTCACTTGGTAATCTCCAGTATGGGGGATTATGAGAACAAACCCGCTAATAGGAATTCCGCATGTTTTCGTGTCATTGGATATTACATTCTGCAAGCATGTTTAATCGTCCTTATACATTAAGATTATCATTAATACATGTCATGACTCACATAATTTTATTTGCTGATGAAAATCGTCATGAAGGCAGTTTGAGGGAACTAGGGTTTATTGGGTAGGTCACAAATGACATGTTATTAATGGATAAGATGAGGAAAGAATTTTTTTTCCATTTATGGAAGTTGATATCCCGACCCTTTTATTGAAATATAATCTTCACACAAAATTCCATATCCATGGTGCAACAATGAGTTTATTTCATGTATTCAATGTATTACATATCTAGAATAAAGGTTGATGACACTATCATGAAACAATCTTGATGAGATATGAGATAAATGGACTATATTACACAGTGATCATTTGTATATGTATGTCATTTTTTTCGAAATTATGTTCTTTATTTTGGGTGCCTTGGAACATTTCTAGATAGTACTCTTGCACATTAGGCAAGTTTTCCTAATGCCAACAAGAAAGAGTCCTAGAGGGTCACACACTAAGTGTTTCTAGTGGTCTCAATTAAATTAGATTTGAATTTAATTAATGGAAAAAATATTATTTTCAAGTCCGTGGAAAATTTTTATTCAAGTCATCATGAGTGCATAAATTAAATATATATTTACTTTCCAGATTGTGAATAAATATTTATTTATTTATTTTATTGAACATTTAATTAATATTTTTTTACATGTTTGTAAATAAAATATTTATTTAAGAGAATAATTTTTTTTTTATTATTGTGTTCAATAAATGGAAGTGGAGTTCGAGCAGACCAAGGATGGTCCAGTAGTAAAATAATTATTTTCAATATGGTTAATAATTATTTAACTAGTCATCAAAAAACAAAATAATAATAATTTGGTTATAATTTGGTGGCATGATATTTCATTTATGATTCTATTTTTCACAAGTCAACATGCCACAAATAATGATGTGGTTATTCTTATTATATATTATGGGTTTTCTCAAAGGTTATGAATGTATGTAATTGTTTTTATATAATTAAATATTATATCTGAATCCCCATGTCGATAAATAGATAGGTACGTCTGTTGTGCCATGTATGGGAAACTGGTGACGTTAGAGAAATTAAAAGTCAAGAATTTTCTCCCGACTCCACTCCTCTATCCCTCTCAAGAACGAGATACATTCTTCAATATTGACGAATAGGAAATCATGATCGATTGATGCAAAATATTCTCTTTTCTGCGCTAGCACCTGGAATGTGAGTGGTGTCAATCGGAGACCATTATGGCACATGCGGATCATTGCTAGAGAGATTCTGGTTTGGATCATCATAAGCATAATGAGACAATTCGAAAGGGTCCTCCCGGATGATAAACATAATTAACAAAGAAATTACTGAAGAACCAGGTATTTTATCTCATTTGAAATTAAATTAAAATTAATTATAAACATGATGTGAAAAATCATCTCTAAAGGTTTTGAGCCTCTTTATTCTTTATCTAAATATTTGATTCTATTCCATGGAAACTGTTTCATCACCATATTAATCTCAAAATAATAATTGATCATGGTAAAAATTAATGTTGGGTATCGGCCCAACCATGCTTCCGCTATTCCCGGAACCTTCAAGTGGTATCAATGCTAGGTCATCATAGTTTATAATTATTTAAATAACCTTATTATGGTTTACAGTTTAATAATTCAGTTTTTTAATTCATGGTTAATTGTTCTTGTAATCTGGATTTTGAGATATGTTATCCCACTTTTCATTTCTCACAGACTTCAATAGAAATGAATGATTTTTTGATTAAAATTAAAATGGATAACTCATAAGGAGTCGCTGATTATTTTTCCTAGGTGACATGAAATTACAAACTGTGTGTTCGGACATACATGTTGTGTTCTCTTCCACACACGCCATGTATTCTAGACTACACATCGTGTAGTTATGTTCATTGAATTGGGAGAAATTTGTAAATTACTCAAGTCATGTGTATTTATTTCACTCGGTGTAGTTAATTCTATACCGCGTGTTGATCGGGACAGGTAAGAACATGCCTACCAGATTACACGCCATGTGGTCCACCGCACACGATGTATAGTCCCATCGGGTTAGGGGCCAAGCCATGTATACCATACATGGATAAGATGACTGGTAACTATGTAACGCAGAGACAACACGGCGTGTAGCCCATTGTACATGTTGTGTACTCTGAAATTTCTGAAGTACACTTCACATTCCATGTGCCTAGGCATGTACATATGGATAGACTGTGAGGGTAGTATAGGTCGTGCAGTTGGAACAACACACCATGTACTTTACCAAATTACACAAAGATAAAACTTTAATGTTTGTTTAATGTTCAGAACAACATATCATGTATAAATTATACTACAAGCTGTGACTATATACATTGAAACATCTTGTAATCTAATTTTTCTAAGAGTAAAAGAGTATGCAAATATAATACATGTTTGGTATATTCGAATTGGTATTCACCAGGATACCTCCAAGGTAAATTTATTTACTAGGATGATAATATCATGAAAATTCAGAAAAGGATTAAGATAAAAGGATTGATTAACTAAAGATATTATTTAATCTAATAAAGTGAAATTTATCATAATATGAATGATTAAAGAATTGTATTCTATTTTTACTAAATTCATAAATTTTTGCATGTATGCGGGTGATCATGAGCTATAACAAGACCTTTGTACATGATTGGTTTCTTTTTAATTTATTTATAAAATTAATTGTTGTCGTGTGAGCCATCTCACATCATTAATATGTAGGTCCTGCGTACCCATGATTTCTTTTATGTAAACCCCTTTTCCCCCCTCACTTGCATGTGAGTTTAAAAGGTATATGGAATTAATGGAGCTCCCAAGATGGTGGAGGTGGTCAAAGTTAGGAACCCAGGTGAACCCAATCTAAGGAGATACAAAGGTGGATAGGTGGAAAGCTGTAAACACGAATGTGCTTCTCCTCTAGTTCAGGGTTAGTTTTTCAACCTCTAGATAAACAAACCATTTTAAAAAATCTCTTGATCATTCCCTTTACTTTATTTTATTTCTGTCAGTTGCATAGTTTTTCATTATGGATGTGTTTTCATGGTCACATAATTAATGAACTAACAAGAATGAAAGATGAAACTAAAATAAACATGGATTGTGAATAAATATTATCAATGCAAGGTTAATCACTTAATTTAGTTCCACTTAATATTAACAATCATGTGATAAAGCTAATAAGGCAATTTACTCATAGGAGATAAAAATCCATCAACAAAATATTAATTTAGAATAAGTCTTCCATTACTTTTTTTAAGGAAATGACTCAATAAAACTATGTGTTTGAACAACCCTTGTTGGGAGACTTAATTTTATACAAGAAGCCCTTATGAAAGGTTTTGGGTTGACATAACCATATTACATCAATAGGAGTATCCCTTGATAGACTTGGTGTAATGTTGGAGGCAAGTGTTGTTAAAATTCAAGTCAGAATTTCTGGATTGGGGAGTCCACTCAAAGGATCAAGGAGCTACAAGCCCATAGTTAGAAAAGGCCTCCCTACCTAAATACCTTCAAATATCTTGACCAACCCTCTTTGTGGCTATGAAAATGGGGATATATGAATTTTCCACAAGAATTTCATGACAACTAGACATTTCAAGTTAAATAGTGAAAGACATTGGGAATTGATAAAATAGTAAAAGACTTAATAAAATTAATCTATTATTTCTCATAAAATGTAATCAAGAATGTTCTAACCATATACTATTTTAATTGTATAATAATATTATAGGCTCGTTAACCACACTATCTCTGTGATCAATTTGGAATAAATAAAACTTATTCACTGGTAGTAACTTCGAGGAATCGTTTAGATTCCTTCGGGTTATTCTACATCATGAATAGAAGTCTTACGTGATGGAGTTAGCATTACCTGATCCACCTACCCATGAGGTGAGGGACGAATAGTTCTTGGTCTACGAGGAACAAATGAATGTTGAAGTCAACATTAAATGTTTGATGTTATCATCAATGTCTAGTGAGCTCATGAAGTCTCATGAAAACATGGATGCATATAGTATGCTCAAGCACCTCTGTGGTCTTTACTATAGGAGAGAAAGAGAATAACAGTTTGAGATCTATAAGGAACTCTTTTAGAGTAATCTTAGAGAGTTCGCCCCGACTGGGCCTTACATAGTCAAGCTCATTGTCTACAATGAGTGCCTAGAGGTTCTAGGGTTTAAACTCCCTAAAGAAATAGATATCGATCTCATTATGGCATCACTCCCTCATAGAATCTTTAGATTTTTTTTTAGTTTCAATATGAACATCATTGAGAAGACTCTATCTGATCTTAGTATCCTCATTCACCAAGTGGACAAAGATATGAAGAATGAAAAGCCTTCTTTCCTTGTAGTGAATCAGAGGAAAGGGAAGGTGAAGAGATTTAAGGCCAAAAATTCTTTACTCCCTTCCATGAAAAGGAAGATTAAAGGGGAGTAATGGGAACATGAATCTATTTGTTTCGCATGTGGAATGAAGGGCCACTGGAAGAAGAACTACACCCAGCCTAAGAGGAAAGGCGAAGCTTCAGGTGCATTTGTTATTGAATGAAATCTATATATTTCTACAAATTGGGTATTAGATAAAACATTTAGGTTATAACATATGTATCCAAATACAATAAAAAAGTAGATTTAGGAAGATTTATTGAGGGGAAGTAGATCTACGAGCAGCAAATGGATCCAGAATTACTATTGTAGCTGTTGGGGACTACCACCTCATGTTTCAAACTGGGATGATCATGGAGTTGAAGGGTTGTTATTATGTGTCATCTGTTACTAAAAAAATTATTTCTGTATCCATATTCGATATGGATGGATTTTTTTCATATTTGGAAATGAATTTTTTTCTATTACAAAGATATCATTTTTAGGGAACATTTATACAACAGTATTTACATGTTGGATTACAAAAACCAAGTAATGGAAATCGATAAAAAAGATAATTTTCATGACTCATACAACAACCAAATTTAGAATCACTATCAAGGTCATGTAAATGAGAAATGCATGACAAAGTTACATCAAGATGGATATTTATATTGTTTTGAACCCAAACCATATGGCTAATGTTAATAATGTTTACATGAAAAAATGAAAAAAACCCCATTTAGTGGGAAAGGTGAAAGGGTTAAAGAGCTTCTTGAATTTGTTCATATAGATGTGTGTGGACCATTTCCCGTTGATTCAAGGGGAGGGTACTCATACCTCGTAACTTTTATTGATTATTTTAGTAGATATGGATATATATACTTAATGAGATATAGGTTAAAATATTTTGATAGGTTTAAAGAATATAAGAATGAATTTGAGAACCATCGTTGTAAGAAGATTAAGAAAATTCACACACACTAAGGTAGAGAATATCTTAATCAAGACTTCAGCTATTACATATGGGAGTTTGGGATCCTATCCCCATTCTTCCTTACACACCCAATGGAATAGTGTGAGCGAAAGGAAGAATCACACCTTGTTGGACATGGTGAGATCAATTATGTGTCATGAAATAATTCCATTATCCTTTTGTGGGTATTTCATACAAAGAACAGGACACATACTAATCCAAGTACCAAAAAAATAGATAGATGGTTTTCCATAAGAGTTTTGGAGTGGAAAGAAATCCATGTTATCGAATTTACATGTGTGTGGAAGTGACGACTTTTTTAAGGATGCTTCAAGTAAAAAACTTACACCCCATGGAACAAAGTGTTCCTTTATAGGAAACCCCAATGAAACAAGGGGATATTCCCTATACAACCCCCCAGACAAAAAGGTTAAAGTGGAAATACATTCCATATTCCTTGAGAGGGATCACATATCCAAAAGACATAGTGGGAGCGAGATAGAATTCGATGAAGTCGAGGCTCAAGGTACACAATAGTATGTATAAGAACAGTTTCCACAAATCAATATGGAAGAAAGAACTATTCTAGAGACACAAGAACAATGTAGGAGTACAAGAGCTGTTAGATAACTGGAATGGTACAGTTTTCTAGTTACCAAGGATGGTGACTTGATATTAAGGATCATCTAAACATTAAGGAAGAAGTAACTGGCATATATGTTTCCCAGTGGAAAGAAGCCATGAATTATGAAATGGATTCCATGTACGAAAAAAATGTCTGGATTTTGTTAGATCCAACAGTTGATCTAAATCCCATTGGTTGAAAATGGATATTCTAATAGAAAATGGACATGGAAGGACAATTCAGTACCAATAATGAATGACTAGTTTCAAAAGGGTTAATGCATCGTCAAGGAATTGACAATGACAAATCTTTCTCATGAGTTTTAATGATAAAATACATTAGAATTCTATTGGACATTTCTTCATAACATGACTATGAGATTTGGAAAATGAATGTCAAAACATACTTCCGTAATGGGAACCTTCAGGAAGATGTCTACATGACATAACCTGAAGGTTTTATCACTCCAAAGGGTTCCAATAAGTTATGAAAGTTGTATAAATCCATTATGGATTAAATAAATCATCTATGTCAGGGAACATTTATTTTGATGAATCCATAATAGAATTTGGTTTTACTAAGAACGAATGTGAGCATCATGTCTACAAATGGTTTATTGGGAGTGAAGTCATTTTCTTAATAGTATATGTTGATGGAATATTACTTATGGGAAATGAGATACTAGTATTACAGTCATTTAAGACATGTTTGAAACAATGATTCTTTATGAAGGACATGGGTGAGGAATCATATATTCATGGGATCAATATCCATCCTGATATATCCAATAGATTGTTGGGCCTATGTCAAAGTACACACAATGATAAGATACTGAAGAGATTCAAGATGGAACAAACCAAGAGGGGGTTGTTGCCTGCGTTATATGGCATTAATCTTTCCAAGAAATGCATCCTCAAACACGTGTTGAGAGAAATATAATTTCAAGGAATCTATAGACATCAGTGATTGGGTCATTCATGTATGTCATTCTATGTACTAGGCTGGATGTCTCCTATGCATTGAGTGCAGTCGTAAGATATCAAGAAGACCCATGTGACCGCTGTTGGATGGCGGTCAAGACAATCTTAAAGTACCTAAGGTATACTGATGATATGTTCCTAGTTTATGAGGATATGAGGAACTAGTAATTATAGGATATATAGATGATAGTTTCTAGAATGATCAAGACGACATGAAGTCGCAAATGGGATACATATTCCCTTTGAATTGTGGTATAGTGAGCTAGAAGATCTCAAAGAATAGTGCGGTCACAGATTCTACAGTAGAGTCTTAGTATATTATAGCTTTTTAGGTAGTTAAGAAGAATTTTGGATGCGAAGCTTCATCTATGAGCTGGATGTGATACCTAGCAGTAATGATCCCATCACACTATACTGTGATAATACTGTAGCGGTGGCTCTTGAAAAAGATCCAAGGTTACATCAGTATAAAAATCACATACTTCAAAAGTATCTCCCCTTTAAGGATTTATCTCAAAGAGGAGAAGTTGTAGTGATCAGAATTTTCATGGAAGACAATGTCAAACACCCCTGGACTAAATCCTTGACTTAGTAGAAACATGATCATCATGTGAGGTCTAGCAGAATGAAAGTCATAGGCAGTTGGCTCTAGTCCAAGTAGAATTTTGTTGGAGTTGGTGTCCTAGAACAAACTCTTTATACTTTGATTACATTAATATTTAATATATTTAAATATTAAACATATTATTAAAAATTGTTCATGGTCATTCATGACTATAGTGTAATAATGTCCGGGAGTATTTGTCGCATTGACAAGGTCATAGAAGTTCTCCACTATGATGAGAACCCTAAAGTTCCATGAAAATATTCTAAAATATAGTTTTGTGACTGGATGACATACTATGATAAAACACATTGTATACAGACCATCATGTTCGAGTAATCATATTCATATGAGACTTCTTCTCATGAAGTTTTCACTTGGTAATCTCAAATATAGTAGATTATGTGAACAAACAAGCCAATAAAAATTCATCATGTTTTGGTCCCATCAGATATTACTATCTACGAGCATGTTTATTGGTCCTTATGCTTTAAGATTATCATTAATACATGTCATGAATCATGCACTTTGAATTACTAATGAAAACCATCAGGAAGACGGTTGGTGGGATGTATGGTACATTGGGTGAGTTACAAATGACATGTTACTAATGGATATGTCGAGGAAGGATTTGTCGATTCCATTTATGGAAGTTGATATCTTGACCCTTTGATTGAAATAGAACCACCACATGAAATTCCATGGTTATGGTGTAACGATGAGTTTTTTTAGGTAGAAAAATAATGACATATCAAGCATAAAGGTTGATGGTACTATCATGAAAATAGCTTGATGATATATTGAGATAAAGGGACTATATTTCACAGTGAACGTTAATAAGTGGATGTCATTATTGAGACTTTAAGTTCTTTCTCTTGGGTGGCTTAACCCGTTTCTAGATAGTACTCTTGGACATTAGGAAAACTCACATAATGCCAACAAGAAATAATCCTAGAGGGTCATAGACTAAGTGTTTTTGGTGGTCTCAATTAAATTCTATTTGAATTTAATTAATGGAAAAATATTTTTCTCAAGACCATGGATTCATTTTATTCAAGTTATAATGATCTCATAAATTAAATAAATATTTATTCAACTGATTGTGAATAAAAATATATTAATTTATTTTATTGAACATTTAATAAATATTTATATACTAGTTAGTAAATAAAATATTTATTTCAGAGAATAAATTTTTTATTTATTTATTCAGGTGCTCACCAAATGGAAGTGGAGTTCGAGAGGATCGTTGATGGCCCGATTGTAAAATTCTTATTTGTATAACATAAAATAATTATTTAACTAGTTGGAACAAAACAAAACAATAATAATGTGGTTATAATTATGCGACCTGAGATTTTATTTATGATTCTGTTTTGCACATGTTGGCACAACACAAATAATTATTCGGTTATTGTTATTATGTATCATGTGGTTTCTCAAAGGTTATGAATGTATTTAATTACTGTTACACAATTAAATATTATAACTAAATCCCCATGTCGATAAATAGACAGGTACATATATTATTCCTTGTATAGGAAACCGGTGATGCAATAGCAATTCCAGGTTAGAAATTTTCCCTTGAATCCTCCTCTCTCCCTCTCAATAATGATAGATGTTCTTCTATATTGAATAATAGAAAATCAAGATCGATCGATGCAAGACATTCACTTCACTACAAAAGCACTTAGAAAGTGAGTGACATCAAATGGAGACCATTGGAGCACCTATGGATCACCACCAGAGTGATTTTGGTTTGGATCTTTGTAAGCACAATGACACAATCAGAAAGGGCCATCCAAGACGATGAACATCATCAATGAAGAACATACCGAAGAACCAGGTATATTATTTTATTAGAAATTAAATATAAATTAATTATAAACATGATATACAAGATCCTCTCTAAAGGTTTCGGTCCTCTTACTTCTTTATCTAAATCTTTGATTCTATTCTAGACAGAATGGTGTTCCTCATTATATTGATCCCAAAATAATCATTGATCATGGTAAAAATTAAAGTAGGTTATTGGCCCAACCGTGCTTCCATTGTAACCTAAACCTACAGATCCAACAATCGATCTACATCGTAATGTCATTGCATTGTATGAATTAAGGGAAGATTCACTCTAGCTATGATCCACACATCTTCCAAAAATAAATGAACTTCACTGTTGGAATCTCTAGGTTATAGCATGATAGATCCTATTGCATGTGTCATTAATCTTTGATCGCCATGAGAATCAATTAAAAAATATTCTAATTGATCTCTCTAGACTCGAGAGTAGAAGGTGGAGGAGTATCTCTCTCCATTCTTGGTAGCATTCTTGGAGAAGGAAGCTCTCTCGGGCTTTGAGAAGATTATCCAGATTCGTTGTACATAACAGAAAAAATGAGTTGGATCACTTTGGGAAAATAATATAATTTTTTTATTTACCAATATGGTTAGAAATAAATAATTTCACAAGTTCCCTTTAATATTTATTTAATCCTCATAGAACCCCATGTCTATAATAATAATAATAATAATATGATTTCTTAATATATGCTAAACTCATGAATTAAAATTAAATATTATTTATTCAAATAATATTAAATATATAATATTTCTCATCATACTTATATACTTGTTCTGAAATTCCTCCAAAATATTTATCATGTCTTGAATAATGACTATTTATTTATTAAATAAATATCATTTCTTTGTTCACCAATAAAAAATAAATATAATATTAGCTAAATATGAAATAAAGATTTATTAAATATTCTGCTCACATAATATTCTCTTGAATAATTGGTGAATAAATATATGCGATCAAGTAAACATGAATAATTATTAAACTATGTGTGGGAATAATGTTTATTCAACTTGTTAAATAATAAATAATAATATATTATTTAACTAAGATTCTGGATACACTTAGCGTGTGACCCTCTTGGCATCTTTCTTAGTTGAATTAGGAAAAGATGTCTAAAGTCCAAGGTTAGAATCTAGAAACATGCCAAGATACCCATATAAAAATAACATAATTCCAAAAATGACATAATACCTTATAAAGATTATTACTATGTAATATAATCTCTTTATCATGATATTTTTATTCATGCATGATGCATGTTAGTTCCATCAACATATGTGCTCGATATATCATTCATATACTTTACAAAAATTGAAATTTTATATATAACACCATAGAAATGGATTTATTTAGCCTATATCATTTCCACTAAAGGGACTGAGATATCAACTTTTGTTAAAAAAAAAAGGTACAAATCCTTTATCGCATTATTCATTAATGAAATGTAACTCGTGACTCACCCAATGTATCCTACTTTCTTCAAACATATGTCATCATGGTTTTTTTCATTAAATAAAATTAAGAGACTTGCAATACTCATTAATAATAATATTAACGTCTAAGTATCAATACACACATCTGAAAATAGGAACATCGAATAAGATATGTGAATTTGGATTTCCTACTGGAAGTTATCATTCTCATAATATCCTACTCTAGATATTACCAAGGGTATACATCATGAGAAGATGCCTCAATTGCCATTGAGTATCCACCCTAGATAGCCTGTATCATTTTTTTCCCTCAAATGACTTCATCCAGCCATTGAAAATATATTTAAGATTGCTTTCATGGAACTTCTTGATTCTCATCATAGCAGGGAACTACAATGACCTTTCAATGTGACAACCACTCTTAGGACATTATCACATACTATGTTACATAGAAGAAAAATCATGATGTGATAAAGAGTTTATTAATATTCAAAAAAAAATTAATACATTTCATCATAAAGTACATAGAAGTTGGTTCTTGGAAACCAACTCCAATATAATCTCACATTCACTAGATCCAACTACTAACAACCTTCATTCCACTATCTCTTGTATAGTAATCATTATTCTGTAGATATATGCCTTTAGTGAAAGGGTGCACCATGTTTTCTTTTAAAGTAACTCAATTTACTATATATTCACCCCTTTGATAAAAATCCATCAAGAGGTGATACTTCTTATGTATGTTCTTTGTCCATTGGTGTGACCATGGCTCTTTTTCAAGATCCATCACTGCAGTATTATCACAATAAAATATTATAGGAACTTTACTAATAGGAAACACTTGAATCTCTTGAAAAAAAAATTTATCCAAAGGGATTCCTTGGCTACATTAAAATATGTTATATACATTTACTATAATGTAAAATTAGTGACAATTGGATGCTTTGAACTCTTCCAAATCATAGCTCCATCATTGATATAAAAAACATATCCTAACCATGACATCATATCACTCTAATCTATTTTAAAATTTGAATCAGTATAAACCATTATTACTAGCTCTTTATCTCCTCTATACACGAGGAACATATCATTATTTCTTCTCAGACCCTAAATACTCATCTCCCACATTTTTAAGTTTTTCTGCTATCATTTGGTATTCTACTAACGTATTCCATCCATGAGATAACATATGGGGGTATACATTTCTATATTGGTTATCCTTATGATATGTCCTCTATTTCTATAAATTAATAATCAAGAATAAATAAATCAATAATACAATTATTAATATAATAAAAACATATAAAAGGTAACATTCACTTACCAAAAACATTTCTCGTCATCTAATTTCAACAAATTTCTTCCATGTATCTTCATCAGAAAAATAGATATATATCACAAGGATTATGATGTTGTTTATACAAAAAAATTAAATGTGATGTGAGTGGTCATTTAAAATCCCCCCATCTCCTAAAAGATAATGTTAAACATTTCTCTCTAACTCTTCTAGTATCAGGTATATCATATGTCATCGGATAAGAAGGGGGGAAACATATATTAATATAAATATTTCAAGATAACTAAAATAACCGAAAATAATATTTCCAAAATGGGCTCTCACAAGTGAGATATTGTCACTTTTTCTACAATTCACAAATACATTGAACTCTTGTAACTCACGGCTCCTCTATTAAGAGAGAAAACATATACTGACTACGAATTCAGATTATTGTAATCTATTTTAATCAAAAATAACTTTAAACCCTAATTGATGTCTACTCGTATCTTCCATAGACTAGTAATATATTCTTAGTTCTTCTCAGATACTTGAGGATAGCCTTAATAGTAGAGTAATGTTGTTCTCATGGATATTCGTGATATATATCTACCATGATCAATGAATAGGAATAATCTAGTCAAGTAAATAACATGGAATACATTATTGATCCTATAAATGAAGCATTTGAGATATTATTCTTTCTCCATTTATCCTGTTGTGTTTGAGGACACATTTTCATAGAATGATTTATACCATGTGACACTAGAACCAATCCCCTCTTGGAATGTTCCATACCAAATATATTTAGTATCTGTTCAATATGTTTACTTTGACATTGTCCAACAAGCCTCTTGGATCTATCATGAATGATCTTGATCCCTAGAATGTAGGTTTCTTCACCTATGTCCTTCATAGAGAAACACTTGTTTAATGAGTCCTTAATAGACGATAAGTCTTATATGTCATTTAAAATAAGTAATATGTCGTCAACATATACTACAAAGAAAATGACTTAATTACCACTCAACCTATTTTTAACACATGGATATCATTCATTCTTAATGAAATATAATTATTTTATATCTTCATCGAATCGAATGTTCCATGACCTAGATGCTTGCTTCAATCTATAAATGGATCTATGCAACTTTCAAATATTTTTAGTATCATCTGGAGTCATAAACCCTTCTGGTTGTGTCATGTAGACATCATCTTGAAGGTTCCTATTAAGGAAATCTATTATGAAATCCATCAGCCAAATTTCATAGTCATAGAAAACTAATATATAAATTAGAATTCTGATTGATTTAAAGCTGGTAAATGGTGAAAAGGTTTCATCGTAGTTAATTCCTTAATATTTTTTGAACCCTTTAGCCACTAACCATGATATAGTGGTATTTAATTTACCTTACGTGTCCAATTTTCTCTTGAATAATTATTTACACCCTATGATCTATACATCAACCAGAACATTGACCAGAACCCAAACGTGATTTTGATACATGGAATCCATTTCAGAATTCACAGCTTCTTGCAATCTTGTAGCTTCTAATCACTATAATTCCTCTTTTTTAGGAGGGTAGTTAATCAATGTTATCCAAGAATGAGTCGCTATATTTGGTGACTAGAAAACCATATATCCATGTTCTCTTACTTCTCTTATGATCATACTCAGTACTTATGTTTTAGGAACTACTTCTTCTGTGAGTACCTCTAGAATCGGTTCCTCTACCAACTCTTATGTATCTTGAGCATCAATATCATTAAAGTTAATCTTTCTCCAAATATTAATTTTTGGGAAGTGTTCCCTCTCAAGAATGACGTATTTTCTCGGGATAATCTCTTTCGTGTATAAGGTGTTTTATAGGTAGTATCACTTTGTCTCCTTAGGATACACTATAAAGATGCACTTTGTTCCTTGAAGTGGTAGTTTTTCCATAATAATTATTTTAAAAATAACTTTCAACCACATAAATGTGCATGCAGAAAAAAATATGTTTCTTTACACATCATAACATAAATAGAATTATATTTTTCCACTTTTGTTGGTACTTGGTTTAGTGTGCATTTCACAGTTTGTAATGCATATTCCCAAATGGATAATGCAAGATCTGCATGACTAATCATCAACCTTACCATGTCTAACATGGTGTGGTTCCTCCTTTTAGTAACATAATTCCACTATATTGAGTAATGTGGAGTGAGTTGAGATAAAATCCCATAGAAATTCGATGAACTATTAGTTAAGATATTCACCACCGAAATCTGATCAAAGCTTCTTTATCTTATTTCGAGGTTTATTTTCTACTTCATTATTGAATTCTTTGAAATTGTCAATGGATCCAAACATATACCTAATTAAGTAGATATATCCATATCTAATCAAGTCATTATTAAAAGTTATGATGTATGTGTACCCATCTCTAGAATCTACAATATATGGTCCAGACACATCATTGTGTACCAATCTTAAAAGCTTTGTGGCCCTTTCACCCTTCCACAGAATGGCAGTTTGGTAATTTTACCTTATAAACATGCATGAAATCTTTTGATTGGTTTTATCATAGAAGATTCTAAATAACCATCTTAACAAAGCATTTTCAAATTATTCTCATTTACATGACCAAGATGGTGATGACATAGTTGGGTGTTATATGAGTTGTGTGAACATGATTCGTTATCTATTTCAAATACTTGGTTTTATTAATTTTATACAAAAAAGACCATTATTTAAATGTTCCATACCATAACATATGTTGTCTTTATAAAATAAACAACTTTTACCCTTAAACATGAAATAAATCCATCTACATATAGGCATGACATAGAAATTATGTTCTTGGTAATAGTTGGAACAAAATAACAATACCTTAAACCAATATTATTATTTTTGGAAAGGAAAGGTGGTAGTCTCCAATGGCTAGAGAAACCTGCCTTACACCATCGGTATATCTCAAATCCACCACTCCTCTAGAAATATTTTAAAATTTACTTGGTTCTTGCATTTGGATGTAGATGTGAGAACAAAAAGATATATATAATAACCAATTTGTAGATATAGAAATATTACACTTGATAATGAATGAACCTTTATCTTCCCATTTCTTATGGATATAGTTGTTCTTCCAGTAGCCTTGATTTCCACATCAAAAACATATTTCCTCTTTTTCCATTCCCTACCTCTTGATCTTCCTCTTCTTGGAAGGATAGTTTTTGGGAGATTTAGACATGTTATGAGTCTTGGTCACCTTCGCCTCTTTCTTCATTTTCAAATTCACCATAAGGACCAAGAGTTTCTTACACCCCATGTCATTTTCCACATGGATAATAAAATTAACATGTTCTAAAATAATCTTATCATTATTTATTTTATTATAATTAAAAATAAAACTAGAAAAGGTATTGGGTTGTGAAGAATTTATGATATCTATGTGCATCTAATATTAAGATTTGATCCCTATGTTGAATATGTGTTCAATATAGAAAATAATCTTAACTACATGAGGTCCAACTGGTGTTGAATATCTAAGATTAGTTGTAAACATATCATTGGAGATCTTGTATCTCTATTGTACTTCCTTTTCTTGGTTGAGATCCTAAAGGTGATACATCATGATATATGCATCCATGTCCACATATAGCATTAAAAGCTCATTGTTTACAGATGATAGAATAAAAAATTAACATGTGTAGGATCATTCAAATGTTTCTCATAGAGAGATAACTCTTCCTCACTAGTCACATTACTAGGCACATTAAGAATAGGTTCTTCCATCACATACAATTTCATTTCATGGTGTAGGATAATGTGTAAGTGCCTTTTAAATTCTTGGAAATTTGTGTCAGTGGGAAGGTTATCCTTTAACGTATTGATCATAGTGGTATCTTTGTAGTCATTTTAATAGTTGATTCTACAAATAAGATTATCATAGTTTTAGTACTTTATCTGATAAAATTTAAAAAAATAAATAAATATTACATTTATCAATCTCCCACTATTTTATCGAAACCCAACATCCCATAACATTGGATTCATAATATCCAATTACTTGAACAATCTAGGGGTAAGGATCAATATTACCCTTCTCATCACCCCAACATTTGATGGTCAATCAATTTGAATTTTTTTACATAGGAATTCCAAATTCCAACTACATTAACCGACAATTCCTTGATCTGTTGAGTAGAATCTTCAATTTGGAAATCTATAAAATGGATTTCCTTAATCGTCACCTCCTAGTTACAAAATGTCTGGTTTTATAAGTCAACCCTTGATGCCAACTATGTTAATTCAACCCAAAACATTAATTCATAATTCCTTGATAATTGAAATCACTCCAACATTGGTTGGTCAAGCACTTTGAACTATGGTTTGATTTTTATTGAAGTAGTGGAAGGGTATATTGACTTAATATATAATTGAGGGATTTTATCTTTTTTAATAAATTACCAATTATTATATTTATTACACTCATGTTAATATTAATTGGACTTAATTAAGTTATTAACCATGTCATAGATAATATATACACATAAGCCAATCTATTCTAGTTCTATCTTCCATTCTTATTAATTCATTAATTCATGGGATCACGACAAAACATCCATAATGAAATAACCATTCAACTTGATATAAAAAATGTTATAAAGTGGTATGATCATGAGCTTTTACCAATGATTATTTTATCTAATATATGGTAAACTCATCATCATCCTAGGGGAAAGCCACCTTGAACCATTTTTGGTTCGTGTTTCCACTTTCCACATTTCCACCTATGTATCTCTCTTGGATTGGATTCACCTCAGCTACAAACTTGAACCGCCTCCACTATCATGGGATATCTATCCATTACATATGATTTTACTCACATGTTTGGGAGGGGAATGACTTTGCATAAAAGAAACTATGAGCACACATTCCTTTACATAATAAGAGGATATATGGCACATCGACCAACAATTTTGTTTAATAAGAAATTAAAAGAAACCAATCACATACAAAGGTTTGGTCAAAACTCCTAATCATTCACATGAAATGAATTACACAATTAATAAAATTAGCATTAAATCCTACCCATTATTATTTAAGATAAAACAATATTGAATAAATTAATTACCTTCTTTAATCGATCAATTATTTTATCTTAATTATCATTTGAATTTCCTTGAGAATCTCATTCATTATACTTTTAAATAAATTAAATAAATTTATTTAATGTTAACTATGTAAAACAATGTACCTTGGAGGTAATATGGTGAGTACCCATTTGAACAATGAAACATGTATTGTACTTGTATACTGTTTAATCTTGTGACATGTGGCATACACAACTCATCACATTCATTCATGATGTGTAATATCAACTTAATGATCACATGAATTACATGATTTTTCTATCATGTGTTATGCTCCAATGCATGTAGAGTAATAACTATAATATGACTCGAACCCGATATACAGATCTGAAAATTATACAAAAATTAATTAAACATTTATATATATTTAAACCCATCACATGGAATTTTTTATCAACTTATTTAATACACTCAAGTATATGTTGGTAAGGTTTGCACAATATAATAAATTAATTTCTATTTCTTCATAATTTAGTAAAATTAAATGAAATGTACATTGGAACTAAACGATGTGTATTTTTTCTCATTGTCTATCTATGGAATGTGCCTAGGGACTATGTTTTTAATTGTTCCATAGAAAAATTGGAGTACCTGGTGTGTACATGGGCTACATGGTTAGTGGTCTCAGAGTTACATGGTCACTAGTCAAGTAGGCCACATAAGAAAATACACAACCCATCTCTGACTTAAAGGAATACATGTCATGTACAAAAATTACATGGTGTGTACTCCAGCTGATGATGTGCTTGGATGGACCAGTCAAAACCCATTGTAAAATTAAATAGATCGTGTGAAATAAATTCACATAGTTTGAATTAATTTGAAATTCATTATTAGTGCATTAAACACTAGTACACGGTGTGTACCTCTGGGTTACCCAGTGTGTACTCTTGTGTTATCTAGCCTAAATCTTATGAACCACCAGATGATATCTTCAAATTTCTTTCATTCATAAAATTAATGAATTTGATTATATTTTTGAGAAATTAAAAGGAAGAAGAAAATATATCAATTTGGGTTAAATAATAATTAAACTTGATTTAAAAAAACAATTACATATGCGTAAATAAATCAACGATAGTTAAGTAATTATAAATTATTATGTGACCTCTCTGATACCATTTGTAAGTTTCGAGCGTAGAAAAAGCATGTAATGGGTCATTCCCAACTTATATTTTGATCATGATTGATGATTAATATGATGTTTTATATGACATTGAACATCGTGATCAAGAGAATTTAATCAAATAATATATTCAATATAAGGAATGTTGGAACCAAGCATAGTATCATCACATGTTATTTATAATTAATGTAATCAATTAATGAATTACTTTATGTAAAATTCTTTCTTCATTGATGGATTTGACAACGGATCTACATCGTACCACTATTGTGTTGTAGGAATCAAGTACATATTCCTTCAAGCAGTGAACCCTAGGTGTTCCATAAATCTACAAACGTCGCTATAGAAGTCTCTGGGCACTGGCATGATAGATCCTATCACTAGCATCATTCACCATAGATCCCCCCGAGAATCACTTCCAAATGATTCTCCTTGATCTCTCTAGACTTGATAGTGGATGGTGGAGGAAGATCACTCTCTATTATTGGGATCATTCTTGGAGAAGGAAACTCTACAGGGATTCAAGAGGATTCTGTATATTCATTGTACATAACAAAAAAAATGAATTAGGTCTCTTTGGGAAAAAATATAATTGGGTTTATATACTACTATGGTCAAAAATAAATAATTGCATAAGTTCTCTTTAATATTTATTTAATCCCTACAAGACTCAATGTTTATAATAATAATAATATTATTATTTCTCATCATGCACTAAACTCATGAACTAAAATAAAAATATTATTTATTCAAATAATATTCAATATATATTGTTTCTCATCGAACCTATAAACTTGGTTCACAATTACACCACAATATTTATCAAGCCTAAAAAATGACTATTTATTTATAAAATAAATATCACTACATTATTATCCAATAAAAAAATAAATATTATATTCACTAAATAGTATATTAGAATTTATTAAATATTAAATTCACATAATATTCTCTCAAATAATTGATGACAAAATATATGTGATCAAGAAAACATGAATAATTAATAAAAAACTTGCGAGAATAATATTTATTCAACCTGTTAAATACTAAATAATAACATATTATTTAACTGGGATTCTAGATTAACTTATTGTGTGACCCTCTATGCATATTTCTCAGTAGCATTAGGAAAAACATCATAAAGTCCAAGGTTAGCATCTAGAAACATTCCAAGACATCCATAGAGAAATAAGTTAATTTTTTATGATATAATACATCATACAGATGCATATTGTGTAATATAATTCCTTTATCATGATATCTCTAATCAAGCAAGTTGCATATTGGTGCCATCAACCTATGCGGTCGATGTCTCTTTCATTGACTTTTTAAAATCGAACATTCCTATAGAACACCATGTCCATGGATTTATTTAGTCTATATCATTTCCTTTAATGGGAATGATAAATCATCTTCTATTAAATAACATAAGGTAAAAACTCATTTTCATTTTATTAATTAATGTAATATTACTCAGGATGTACCCAAAGTATCCTACCTCTCAGTGAACATATGTTATCATAGTTTTCATTAATACATAAAAGTACATGACTTTTAATACTCAATAATAATAATATTAATTTATAAGGATCAATACACACATCCACAGATAGGAAGATCCAATGACACATATAAATGTGGATTTACTAATAGTGGGTATCGTTCTCATAATATCCTATACTGGACATTTCCAAAGGTATACACCATGACAAGGTGTCTTAATGTTCTATGTGTCTCCACCCCTAATAGCTCATAAAATTTTTGTTCCTCATGTAATTTCTTCTGGACATAAAACATATATTTAAGAGTACTATCATACCACTTCTGGGTTCTCATCTTAGTGGGGAACTAATAATACATTTCTGTGTGACCATTACTCATGGGAAATTATCACATACTATGTCGCATAAAATAAAAATCATGATGTTATAAAGATTTTATTAATATTAAAAATAATGAATACATGTTATCATAATGTAATTAGACGTTGGTTCTATGGAACAAACTCCAACAATGTTCCCTTTTGTTCTTGGTGTTGTGTATCATACATGCTATCAAAAACAATGTTCTTCTCTTAAAATATCCGGGTGTTACATTCTCCAGACCATAAATAAATTGCACCCTCATAATTTAAACATGATCATCATAATCAAGTTTTTTATATTTAAAAATTCATTTGTTTAAAACCCCATATCATAAATGGTTTAATAAAACGTTTTCCTGATAAAAGAGAAATGGAAGTATAAAGGTCGTATGAAATAGCACAAAACTAGGTTTCTACATATTTGAACTGCTGTCAAGTAATGATATGTACGTGGAAGAAAATATTAAATAATTATTTAGAGTGATAATGTAATTTATCACAAGAAATTAAGTGATTAATGAAAATTTGATGGCCTGAAAGTGATAAATTTATGATGAATTAAAAGGCCATCAGATTCATTGCATATGAATGTAATATGATAACATTTTTGTTTTGAGATCATTTTCATAAAGTTGATGTATACTTTTACATTCTATGAATATAATAAAATATATTTACTTGATATATTTCTATTTTATAAGAACAATTTCACCAATTGGTTTTGCATTAATTAATTTTTATTTCTTTCCATTCTCCAAGAAATGAATATCCAAAATTGAAATTTTTATGTCTAAAGAACTAAAATTTGCTTCTAACGGCTCGTAAAATCCATAAAAGAGTGAAAATTATTTCCATTTATCTTTAACTATTTTCAGAAACCAATATGGCTAGCACACGTTATTTGATATAATACATTAATCTCTAATCCAAAAAAGTAACACCATTGGTTCATCATTAATATTTACTCATCAAATCATTTAAAAAATGACATATTAACCAGGACATCATGTAGGTGTGTGGAAGGTTTGAAACCATTATCATTGAACATTAATGGGTTCAAGTCCTAAAAACTTGATGGATGTGATGGGTTGACACCAAGAATGTGGGTTTTCCTTTTATAATCTATATTAATATAATTCCTATAATGTTCCCTAAAAATTATAATGGTCACCCTTGAAGTAAAGTTAATTATTAAATAACAATTTTACTAAGGTTTTAAATATAACCCCAATACATAAATACTTCATCCATTTTATTTCCACATAGTTCTTTCCTTAGTATAGGGTTTACCATTAGAATATTTAAATGATGTTGATAATTCCATGGTTCTCCACATTTAAGACAACAAAATATAAATGGATCCCTAGTATGAGATTTATTTAATTACTTCATACTCTTAATTTTTCCTTGGAAATTATTTTCTTTATTCCCTTCCTTTCTACACATAAATCATTTTACAGTTCCATTGAATCACTTTCCTGGGTATCTCCTTCCACATTTCTTACATGTAAATATATCCTTCTTTCCTCCATGGCGTCTATTACTCATGTTCTTGGAAAAATTAATCCTTCTCTTATTTGGTGAGTTTTAGAGTATATTAAACTATATGTTGTTAATCATATTTTGGGAAAAATGATTAGGCATAATCACAAAATCATTCACTATTGTCATAATCCTCTTTGGTTGATCACAGTCACCACATTGTCCTTAATATTCAATGTTAACTGGATTCCTTTGGGTTCTAGCCATTGATTAAAACCATAAAGTATATTGTGAGTCACAATAATCTTAGTAGAAACCCCATATAATCAATTATATTATATCTAAATTATGAAGCATTATTTTCGATAGAAGACACCTTAGGTTTGACCTAGTTCATTCATTATCATTATTTATTAAGATCTATCAAAATGGTTTGTAATGAAAATGTGAACTATCTTACACATATCCCTCAGGAGTGTCAAACCAAGTGCACAGTAAGGCCCATTATCATGTACCAGGTAATACGCGAGTCAATCCTGGCACACATTTTTCAGAGTTATTACCTCTAGGTACATCTATTCCAAAACAACTTCCTCTTTTAGTATCTATACATTCATGTATTTCAAGGAAAAACGAAATAATATATACCTTAACAAAACATTAGGATGTTCATATACTTATCCTAATGGTTTATCATATATTTATGTTACCTAATCTATGTTTTCTAATATCTATCTCCCAAGGTTTCTTCTAAAATTCCTTTGATAAAAAATGTAGTGACCCCAACCCTAGTAGCCTAGAGTCAATGTTTACTTTTTTAAATTTGTATAAGATATATGGAATGGCCTCATAAAGGAATGAATAGTTTAATAGTCTTTGTAAAATAGATTCATACTTGAGTCCCATATTACATTTTAATATAGAAATCACCACACAATTTTTTTTCAAGAATAACATTTTTCCCTCTATTGTATCCTTTCATATCAATCATTATAAACTTAATTGAATCGTTGGAAAAAGAAACAATATAAGGGTGAGCTCAAATTCTCAGTAAGACAAAAGTATAGAGGATGATACCATGAATCAATGAGCATAATCAATATGGAATGGTAAATAATTGAACACGTATTCCATTTAATCAACTAACCAAGAATGAAGTGTGTCCAAATATGATATTAATAATAAAATATCATGTATAATAATAAATATGGAAAGGTAAATAACTGAGAACACATTCCATTTAATAAATAACTTGTCTATCATAATTAGATAAGGCACAATCAATATGGGAAGGTAAATAACTAAAAACACATATTATTTAATCAATAAACTGAGAATGAAATAAATTGTCAAATAATATTATTTTGAAAATATTATGGATAATAATAATTGAAATCTAAAATAAGGAAATGCTTAATTAATGGATGCCATGATCTGAGACATCATGATACCTCTACCATCAGACCTTTCACAAGATGGTTTAATCTATAGGAAAAAACCAATTTAATCCTAGCTTAACTTGATTGTCCCATGAGATATATCGATTCATCAATGGGATATATAATTTCATGCCTAAACCATCACAACAAGTCAAAAGTATTCCTCATATATCGAATAGTATCATGACTAATGTACCTAATTACAAAATAACAGTATTTAGTAAAGAATACAGATTTTTTAATAATTCCCAAGACAAACAAATAAATTTAAAATTAAACACCATATACAGAAATGATATGTGGTTTAATAAATAAACATATCCATGATAAATGATACAAATATTTTTGGAAAATTTAATACCCAATGATCACATGAAAGTGAATACTTCAAGGGAATGCTAATGAATAAAAAAATGAATCAAGGAAGTGATTTTCAGTACTATACTTGGTCAAAATGATCATAAACCATCCAATCAAAGAATAAGGATGGTATCAATAAAAATACACTCATTAGCGAAAGAATAAGGGTTTTCTTTCATTGATGAATAAAAATACCACAAAATGATCTCTAAAATATTCTTAAGGAAAATATATTTTTCATTCCGAAATTAACATTTTTTAAAACATAAAACATTTATAAAATCCTTTACATTGAAAATAATTTTTAAAAACTAATAATTTAAAAAATATTTGGATAACATTTTCCTTAAAAAGTAACCATATATACATACATAGGAAAATTCAAGGAAATGATGGAAAGTAAATCTGTATATGTCGCATAAGATAAAAAGAACATTCCTTTTACACGGTAAAAGGGTGAGAATGTACTTTGTTCAGAAAATTATCAGAATATTATTTTCACATTTTCCATAAAATCAAAATATAAAATGTTTTGAAAAGGAAATAAAGATTCATTTGAAAATATCTTGTAAAAATTCATTTAATAAATCATTTTTAATAGGGTAAAATAATTTTTTAATTTTTTTTTAGAAAACATGGTTTTTGAAGAATATATATTTTTAACAAAAGAGAGAAATGAAGTTATATTTTCTTGGAAACATTTTATCAATTAATTTATATATGAATGATTGAAAAATGGTACTATTACATCAAAAATTTCATGAATAACCAGATGAGAAGAAAATAAAGGGGTTATTAAAAAATATCAAATAATTTCCTTAAATTTAAATTAAGGAATAAATAATCTCATGTAGAATGATATTATGAAATAAACCCTTACGATGATCATAACATTTAAGGGAGAATCAATCAATCGATTGTGTGTAACAACTATAAGTCCATATAAAACAATTGTAAATAAATCATAAGATAATAAAAAGTCATTATACACATAATCATGGAATATCAATGATAATAAATATGTAATATCACCCAATGAAAAGAAATTATGTTATGAAATTATTCACTGCTTTGTTACTTTTAATTCAAATCCTCTTTAGGTGAAATAATTTAAATTGAAACTTAAAATACTCATTAGTCCTCATATTACACTTACAAAACAAAGGCCATTGAAATGAATTAATATTTATAAATATTGGACCAATTGGCCATAAGGTTCGAAAAGAAGCCTATAGAAGGTAGAATCTTCTTAATACCCAGGATATGGGATTGAAACTCTACAATTTAATCTTATCAAATATATTTTTATTTCTTTCATTACATTTTCTTTTATGTTTTTAGGGATCATTGGTTTGTATTTGTAATCAATTTGGATACTCCAATGATTTATTTTGTTGGATTCAATGCATGAATTACCATAAAATCAACCATACATGAGGACATTTATCAATTTGAAATACACTAAAATCAACATTTTACAAGTAAAGATCATGATATACATTTTATATTACGTTTTAAGGAATTTTTTTAATGACATGATAGTGTTTAAATATATTCAAAATCATGGTATGAGGATGGTCTATGAGCATAAGAATCCTATCAAATTATACAACTAGATAATTATTTGGGTGTCTATAATAAAATCTCACTATCAAAACATATATCAATACTAATTACTTATTTTCCTCAATGGTTTTGATGTGTTTGAAACAAACTAATGACATCGATTGTGGTTATTAGATTTAAAAATTTACGAAAGATATCGTATTACATCATCAAACTAGAATCCCAAAGTGGTATTTTTTATGATACTTAAAATTTCATTTAAAATATTTATTAACCATTTATTTATTTATATTTTTCTAGTAAAACCAGGATTGTTGATAGTACATGTATTCAAAAAGAGAAATATTTTTTTAGAAATGATTTGAAAAAATATATGGTGTCGAAATGTATACAGACACTATGAAGATGTGAATTTATACTACTTATTTATTTAATTTTCTCAAAATTTTATCTACTTGTTTTTTGGTTAATTGTATTCTCATTTTAATATTCTAATTATTTTGTTAAATTTTACAGAGACCATGTAGAGGTGACTTCATTAATAATTTATTCTTCTCCAAACATTTTTTACTCTCTGAAGAGAAAAAAATGCTTTGAGAACAATGAATTATTGACCAAGGATTTGAAAAGGATTAGCCTCACAAAAATCTGACACACGGTGTGCTTGGTATGACTCGAAGTCCATGTTTTTAGTTTAAAAGTGTCATTCTAGTTCAAAAAATGCACCACTCACTGAAAACTAAGAAAACACACTTTAACGGTCTTGATACGTTAGTAAAATGATTCATATAACATTTTTGACATGCATGAATCAATCACACATCAATATGACACACACTATTCCTAAAATGACTTATAGTGTGTGTTATCAGTTTAAAAATGACATTTTAGTTAAAAACATGTATCACTCCCTAAAAAAATATAAAAGACAATCATATTATATTTATATTTTAAAAAATATATCCATAATTCATTTATTACCTTTAAGAATTGACATCACATTAATTTTCTAAATTGCGTGCCCGATATAAATCAAAGAGCATGTTTCTAGTTTAAAATTGATAATTCTGTTTAAAATATGCATCACATAATCAAGACTGACACTTGATCTAGTTGATGTGGAACATCAATTCATATACATGTTTTTTTATTTTAAATTTCAAAAATTAATAATATATTTTAAAAAACTAGCTTAGTTTATGTATGCCAAACCCCGTAATCATTTAATTTCAATACATAAATAGATTGGACCAATCAGATAAAAAGACTAGAAGCATGTATGTCATCCAGTTAGTTTATGAGTTTCTATAGGCTCAAGCTTCTAAAAAATAGGTCGGTCTAAATGTGTGCATCATTTGGACCAATCTACAAAATCTACAATCCAAGGGGATTGGGGCGTAACCCCTATTAATCGGACCGCGGTCCTTAAAAATGTGTTTTTTGAAGAAAAAAATGCAGTTCACCCCGCTAGTCTATGTATCTACAAGAATAGAGATCGGGAATATGATTTTAAAATCCATATATAATTCAGATTGAATGGTCTGGTCCACAAAAGATATAACCACACTAACTAACCACAGACCTACCTCGGCCCGTCCATCCATTTAATATTCCCCTTTTTATGGGGGCCTAGCCCACCCCGGACATCAGTTTACCTCAATCCAATAAAGAAATATCTTTATCTTTAAAACCCTCTTTTGAGGAGTGTCACAAAATTCATTATAATTTCAGAGTTAACCTTTAATTTTCTTACACTCTGTTAGCCTATTCATTAGCCCCCCAGTCGAATCCCTTGTTCTATGGAAGCATCCATAGAGTATTGGGGTATGATCTATCGTTTTTTTCAATTGGGTTTTCTGTCTCTACATATATATTTTTTCTCCCCTTTCTATTATAAATGTGATTACTACATGCTCAAGAATGAATCATCTTTCAAACGGATGCTTCAAATTCATTTCATAAACATATTCTGTAATATTTCATTTGTTATTATTCTTTGCATTGCGATTCTTGTTTGTGCCCTCAATTATATATTTTTTCCAACATATTATGATCCCTTATTCTTGAATCTCTTGGTTTCCAATGCTAAAAATATGTTAACGAAATCATTCAAACCTTACATAATTTTCATTGTGATTTGAAATACCTTTCCCAGTTTATTTAAATCCATTTATTATTCTTCTCCTCATTGTTTTCTGTCCTTTTAGTTTGTTTTGATTAACTCCCACTTGATCATATTATGTCATGGGTTTGTATATTTAATGATTTTTCTATTTGTAAAATGTATTTTAGTTAGTTTTTAGCTATGATATGTATGTTTTTCATCCGGTTTATCAATCCTTTTTCTGGTTGATGTGCTATACCAAATTAGGAATTCACCTAAACATTCTTTTACAGAAATATTATTTTTACTAAAATGGCCTTCTTCTTTTTGTATTCCATCATCATCATATGAAATCTATTGATTCATATGTTTTTTAAAAATGAAACTAATTTTACCTGGTTGGTAGTTTCATCAATAAATGGCATCCAACTATTTTATTAGCAGTCATAATTCATGATCTAATTAAATTATAAAATTATGGAGTGGAAGTTCCTTCTATGTGTTATTCATGATTTTCTATTTGGACTTGTTTTCTTATGTTTTTTATGAATCATAGTGAAAAGTGGAAAATCTGTTAAAGTCAAGTTGGAGGCTAATAATCTCCCTCATCTCTCTCATGTGTAATTATTTTTCATTTTGTCTGTGACTAAATGTAGCAACTGTATATTGTTTATTTTCATCATATGTTTTTATGTATCCATATTCAGGCTACTCTTAGTGAATCTAATATTGATATATGAAAGGAAGAAGTCTCCATTTTATTGAATATTATCAATGAAAAACATGGTCTAGGAAGTATTTCCAATGATGATACTTTTCAGGATATTGGTCTTGAGATTATGAAGGAATACGAGCTATCCCATGACGGGAAGTATGAAAGTGTTTTCTTTATGGGATACAAAAGTGTTTCAACTAAAGAACATCCTCATAATAGTTTCATTTAGCTTTTCTCTTCATGTCTTGTATTTATTATTTTTAATTCAACATAGTTTAATCCAAATACAGTTTCTTGCTGTGAAAATATACATGTACCTAAATATGTTGTTTATTGTTAATTATAGTAATATTGAAATTTAAATCATGATCATGTTTTCCTCTTTTTTAACAACCTTATTTTTTGTTTTATTTTTTGGTTTTTCCTTGACTTTTCTTGTCTTTTCCACTTATGATGAGGATGATGATGACTCGGAGGAGGAAGATGATTTCGCTGAACAGGAAAAGGTATTTTTACAGCTTCTTGTTATTTATTTTCATTGTTTTTTAAATGTACTGAGGACAAGTGTGCTTGTTGTTTCTCAGACCCTGGAGTCCTTGTTCCGAAAATATTTCCGCCACCTACGAAAAGGTATTCAGTTCTAAAATTGGTATCCATATACATTCTAAGGTGAATCATGGTTAAAAGTGAAGCAGGAAGGATGTTTATTGTTTTATTAGAAAGGGTTCTGATATTAAGATGTGAGATTCCCTTTGGGGGGAGGATGATGGTTTTCATAGAATGATTGTTTGTTATCCTTGGTTAAGTTTAGTGGGTTAGTATGGTTGTTGCCAAGATTTTTCTTCCAGAGGGAACTCCTCAAAATTCAAGTCCCCCTTCGACTTTATATATGATGAATTAGAAATCCCCCACATTGCAAGGAAATCCTCTAAATATTCTCTCTATTTGTCAAAAAATGTATTGAAATGAAAAAGGGAACATATGATTGATGAACTCAAAATTATTTTGGGAGAGAAATTGATAGGGTGCTGAATGAGAGAGTGAGAACATAAAGTTCATTTAGAAAAAAAATCCACTTCGTACAAGAATTATAGTAAAAACGAAGAATAATAAGACCAGGGAATAAGATATTCTTATTTGGGATGCTACTCCAAGGCATAAACATGTAATTTTTCACAGTAGAATCCTACAAAACCAAATATAAAATTTTCCTCTGACATAGTCCACTATACCTCTTATTTTAGGATTTATTGGAACATTCTAAACAAACCCCACTAACCACTAACAATATTTGAACAACATAAACTATTTATGATAGGTCTAAATACTAATAGCAGATTACAAGACTATCCCTGACTGGTTATTAAACCACATAACTGCATCAACAAACAATAGCTTCTCCATCCCCATCCATCGTGCAACCCATCTCCCAACACATTAGACACTAAGAAACCAACCCCATATTCTTATCAATTTCTCCCGCTTGAAAATCACATTTTCCTATAGGTTATGAGTGGTAAACCATTTGATTGAATTATAAACCAAATGTTCCATGTTCTCCTTGACCACGATGGAGGTTTTGGCTATGGAATTGGAACCCAATTTACTTGTTTTGTTTCATTTTTAGTTTGTATGAATATCCTTCCTTTCTGATGATATGCAAGGGATGAAAGCAGCTTGAACTTACGAGAAATCTCTTTTTGAAGTGGTGGATTATTTATACTTATGTCTCCCTTATGAACCCTATCATCAGCCAACTCCACTTGAATTTGTCTATAGCACCTTATTACAGCCTTCTGAATGGCTTGCCCCTCCCTGCTTCCTTCCACTGCAAGCTTCATTCTTGTCTCCATATATAGCGATTTGGGAAATTTAGTTTAATTTTGAACAAATAGCTTCATAGAAGTCATGATTGGTACCCGTGCATATTGTAATGGTTGTTTTAGTGATTGATTAGGACTGAAAACGTTAAACAACTCCTCATCTCGAGGCAAAAACCAAGAATCCTCTTATTGTCCTAAAATTTTAGGATGCTGTTTTTTCCTCTACAGGTGCTACTGAGTTTTAATTTAATTCCACATATGTTGTTTCCCTATAATTCCCATACCATCTAGTCTTGTAATAACACAATCTCCCTACAAATGGATTTCATCACACCATTTTCATAGCTTCTATAAGTGTCAAGAAAACTGGAAGAATTTTTCTAGAAAGAGTTATCTGCATGTGTTGTCGCTTGTGTTGGTTTGTTCTGTAGCTTCGCGCCATTCTCCTCCTCGATACATTCAACCATTTTCAAATCATATATAATTGATTCCACTATTTTCAGAACTGCTGCACTACCAAATTTCCAAATCAACTTTTCTTTGAAATGATGCCAGGTAATCCCATTCATAGTGTAACGCCCCGACCACAAAAGCCCGAATTAGGTGCATTATTTTAATACATTGACATGATTAAAAGGAATAAAATCCTGAATGACTGAGTAGTTTAGTAGTTTTGGAAAATGAAATACATACATATTCTAGTATTACAACTTAAAAATAAATAAAACATATATGTTTTATTGGGGACATCCACAACTCTATGTTTATCACTGCAGGTCAAACATAATAAACCTCTTCATGTCCAGAGAAAAATAACCTAAAAGATTTGGGATAAGATATGAAACCTACATTGTACTGATCTTCCAAGAAAAAAAGGTGATATGCGATTTGCGTTAATAACATCAATGATAAACACACCTCATGCTTGATCTTGCAGTTGCATATGAAGCCAAAGCCCTCAGATGACCATGATTTGAACCAGTGCTCGGCCTCGCTGACAACCGACGGCGACCCTTTGACCCACGTCGACCTCAAATCTCAGTCACACTCAACCCTCAGAATCACGAAGATGATCCCCCTCAGTTTACTAGACTCCCTCAGCATCACGACCGTCACTGCTCTCCTGAAGGATCCCCAGACTTGTGAATCCTTTATGTGTTGAATGATCCTGAAGCCCTATCCCGATTTTCACTCTTTTTTATTTTATTATCATTTCTTCATGTTTTTATAATGTTTTCATATTAATAAATATTTTTTTCTAATATATATATATATATATTTAGAATCAGTTTTCTTATAAAATTTTTGATATTCATTTAGTTTTTTATTTTATCATCAATTAGTATTATTATTATTATGTATTTAATTCATATAAAACCTTAATTATAATTTTGTTCAACATGTTTTATATTTGATAAAACGAAAACCATAATAAACTAAACATAATTATTTCCTTCTTATAATAAATTTAATTTCATGAAATATCTTTTATAAAATTATATTCATATATAAATAATAACATAATTCATATACATATTTATATCATTAAAAATCTAAAATAAAACAATTTATATGATTTATAAACTATTCATTTTTTCTTTAAGAAATTTATATTTATAAAAATTACATGTAACTAAAAATAATTATTTATAATAATTTTATAATCTTTTTAAATTAAAATTTAATTCATTATACAAAAGTAATCAAAATATTAATGTATTATATCAAACAAAATTCATAATATTAATAATTTTATAAAACTTTAATCTAATGAAAATTTATAATTAAAATCTAATATATATTAATTTATATATATATATATATATGTCAAATTTTCAAAAATATATTAAACCGATATAATTATTCATATAATAGATTAAATATTTTCTTTCATAAATTAAAATATTAATTTTTTTACAAAATAATGTCAATAATATATTTGATATTATTATTACCGCATATAATACATTAAAATAATTATGTTAAATCACATGTATAATCTCAATATCAATTATAATTTTATAATTGTATTAGTTTAATATTATATTCATAATTTTATATAACTCAAAACAAATATACATATACATGTTATATTTTTAAAATCACAATCAAATTAACTATATTCATAAGCGTATATTACTATTCATAAGGGTCAAGTTACCATTCATAAGAGCCAAGTTACTATTCATAAGGGTACATTACTATTCATAAGGGTAACATTACTATTCATAAGGGTAAGTTTTATAATCACCAAAAATTATGTTTTTCTTATCAGAAACTAAATATATAATTTAATGCAACCGTTTATGTCAATTCTTCGAAATTCAACTCACGGAGGTGGAAAAACTATGTTTACTAACTAGATTATAAAAAAAATGTTGATTTGTAGAGACTCAGTGTTTCATTAATTCAATATTAATTTTTTTTTAAAATAATGGGTTATTACATTATTCCCACTTTAGAGAAATTTCATCCATGAAATTTTGAAATTTATTTTCAAAAGTTAATGGTTGATACTTGAAAATTCCCTTATGGGAAACCCACGTCAAAAATATGGTTAAAATATCATCTTAATAAGTGGGAATGGTAAATGTATTAGTTACTACTAAACTACACATTCTAACTGGATAACATGGTTGGGGAAGAATAATCAAACCATCATGTTATGATGGAAACTGATAGAGAACATGCTTAGATGAATGATCATTACAAAAAATCATAAACTACTGTTATGAAAAATTTCATTGATATAGTGAAAAAAAATATGATAATAGGACAAAATTTTTATTTAAGACTCTTTTCATAGAGTTGATGAATTATTCCACACTATAAGTGTATAAATATAGGTTTCTATTTCATAAACACAATTTATCATTTGTTTGTGCCTTGAACTATCTTTACTTCATCTCTTAACACATGTTACGCCATATGGTGAAACAATAAATTAAACTCTAAAAGCTCATACAATGATCAACTTAAACCATTTCACAAAAGATTAAAAATTACAAAATATAATGATTCAACACATCAGAATGAAGGTCTCTATATTTTTGAGATGAACTTATCATTAACCCTTAATCAACATGATGAAGCTCTAAATTTTAAAATTCCAAACATGTGAGTAACTTATTTATGTATCCTCTTGAAATATGGTAATAACTTAAATTATCGTAAAAAACATATTAGAAACATGCATTCTTATGTATTCCTAAAGTAAGATACATGTTATTGGACATATTCCTTAAATCCAAGAGTGTTGTAAACTCCATCAATAATTGCATAAACCACTTCTCGACAAGTCGATAATCAGTTCCAAGGTAGTTTGTACTTATCTAAATCAATCATTTCTTCATCATTATCTCAACATCAGATATATATTAAGGACTGTCTTTACCTCAATCATGTTTTTTCAAAAAAGTTTAACTTTCCACTAAATCACTTTTCCTTGTACCATTCATCATACAACCTCAAATCCTTAATGAAATAGTACTGCAGTAAAATCCTTATATATCTCATAATTCCTATAACAAGAATATCATAACATAGTTCTTGAATCCAAAAACATAAATACATTATTTATTCTACTTCAACAGTAGAAACATCATAAGAGTGACATTGATTCCTTTTCTTTTTCATAGCTATATTTCCATGATGCTTGAGACATTAATTTGTTTAGTTCTCCATATCCTTACAGTTGAAGCATTGAATATAGGAAAATTCTCTCCCTATCTTGAAATTATAAGAATGGTGGACTTTTTCTCCACAATCAAAGAAAACTCCTTTTCCTCTCTTTCATATAACAGAGTGACTATTTCCACAGTTATCTAATGCGAGAAACCCTTCTTTCCCTTTTTCCTTTTATCCATATTTTTCTCTACCGTATTCTTCTTCTTTTGTTTCCCTTCAAAGCCATAGGACTCAAGAAATTCATTCCATACCTTGTTAGAAAATGATATTATTTCTTAATATGATGAGGATACATGGGAGACTATATTCCATTGAAACAATGGTTTAAGACCTTAAGATATATGATCATTCATACTATTTGCATCACATGCATTGGTGATGATCTCATTCCTTCTTCTAGGTTATATTTCTAAAAAATAGGCATACACTATATTAGATTATGAATCATAATTTATAATATCAACTTAAAAAAATACTTAACATAAATTGAAATCCTATCCCTAACTTATCATATAATCATATACATGGTTTCTTTGAAGAAAAAATTACATTTAATTCCTTCATATTGGTTTGTGAAGAAAATGGGAATTATACTAAGAAAAAACCCTAGGAGTGTCAAACCAGGTGCACAATAAAAACCATTGTCATGTACCAGGATACACTGGGTCAAGCCCCAAACTCCTTGTCATATTTTTCACTCTTATATAGATCTGTGCTAGAACCAAATCCACTTTTATTATCCAGACATGGATATATTTTCCAAAAATATCCAAATAATCTATTCTTTACCATGATTTGAGGACAATCTTGTATGTATATCTTCATAGACTATATTAGGGGTATGTTCCCTAATCTATGTTTCTTAAATATAGTTTACATGTTTTCTTCTAAACTTCCTCAGATAGAAACTATAATTCCCTGACCCTAGAATCCCAAACTCGGTGCATTATTTTAATATATTAGCATGATTATAAAGAATCGAATCCTAAATGACCGAGTTGTTTTGTATTTATGGAAAACCAGATACATACATAGGTCCATCATTACAACTTGAATATAAATACAACATATAATCTTTATTGGGAATATTTACAACTCTATGTTTATCCCCACAGATGATACATAATAAATCTATTCATGTCCTTAGAAAAATAACTGAAAGGATCTGGGATAAAATTTTAAACGTACTTTGTGTAGATCTACAATGAAAAATAGGTGGTAGGTGATTCTAATTCGAAACATCAACCACAAACACACCTCGAGCCCGATCTCACAGTTGCATCTAATGCGGAAGCCCTCAGTTGACCATGACTCGAACCTATGATCAGCCTCACTGACAACCGACGATGCCCCTTTGACCCACGTTGGCCATGACTCCAATTTGCGCTCAACCCTCCAACTCATGAAGATGATCCCCCTCAGTCGACTAGACTCCCTCGACATAACGACCTACACCGCTCTCCTGACGGATCCCTAGACTAGCGAATCCTCTCTGCGTCAAACGATCATGAAGCCATATCCCAGATTTCTCTTTTTTTTTCTATTTTTTATCATTTCTTTATGTTTTTTTATAATTTTTTCATATTAATAAATTTTATTTAGAGTTATATATATTTACTTATAATCTGTTTTTTTAATTTTGAATATTCATTTAGATTTTTATTTTATCATTTATTAGTATTATTATGTATTTAATTCATATAAAACCTTAATTATAATTTTGCTTAACAAATTTTATATTTGATAAAACAAAAACCATAATTAAGTAAACGAAAATATTTCCTTCTTATAATAAATTTCATTTCCATAAATATTTTTTATTAAATTATATTCATATATAAATAATAATATAAATCATAAATATATACATACCTTTAAAACTCTAATGTAAAACAATGTATATGATTTATAAACTATTTATTTTTTCATTAAGAAATTGATATTTTTAAGTATTATATGTAACTAAAAATAATTTTTTATAATTATTTTATAAAATTTTAAAATAATAATTTAATTCATTATACAAAAATAATCAAAATAATAAATTATTATATATAAAAAATCATTATATTAGTAATTTTATAAAACATTAATTTAATAAAAATATATAATTTAAATCTAATAATTATTAATTTATATATTTATATATCATATTTTAAAAAATATATTAACCACATATAATTATTCATATGATAGATTAAATATTTGTTTACTTAAATTAAAATAGTTCATTTTTACGAAATAATTTCATTTAAATATTTGAAATTATTATTACAACATATAATACTTTAAAATAATAATTTTAAATGATATGTAAAATCTCAATATAAATTATAATTTTATAATATTATTAGTTTTATATTATATTAATAAATTTATATAATTCAAAACTAATATACATATGCATATTATATTTTGAAAATAAAAAAACAAATTAACAATATACATAAGGGTGTATTTCTATTCATAAGGGTCAGTTTTCCATTCGTAAGGGTCAAGTTACTATTCATAAGGTTAAATTACTATTCATATGGGTAACATTAGTATTAAAAAGGGTAAGTTACTATTCAAAAAAAATAATTTTGTCTTAGAAGGCTCTAAATATCTTACCGAATGCAGCTGTGTATGTCATGTTTTTGAAATTCAAATCATAGAGGTGGAAAAACTATGTTTACAACCTAAGTTATAACAAAATTGTGTTTTGTAGAGACTCAGTGTTTCATGCATTTAATATTAAATTTATTTTCAAAATCTTGGGGTGTTACACTTAGTCCATTCCAATATGCAATTCCAAACCCAATCCATACCTTGCTTACACAATTCCACCATCAATACTTTCCGATTTTATGGAGATTCTTGGTTCAAGAAATATTCCTTAGCCACTGCAGTCCAAATTTCGGGATCCTTACCAAAAAAATCTGGCATTATCTTTAGAATTAAGATCTCCTTCAGGCTCATGTTCAACTTTTACTGATACACCTGGATCATCTTCATCTCTTCCTCCATGAGCACAGACAACAGTCTCCTATATGTTTTCACAGATGCGAGTAACAGTCCTCTTAATGTGGAATTCTTTCCTCTATTTCTTTTGTCACATCTACTATGTCCTCCAACACTGCACGAACTTTCTAGAGGCTAAAAGTTGGAATAGGATATCACCAGTACATGGAAGTGGATTTTTTCCTACCACCCTCCAAAGTCTAGGGACCCACATTGACTAGAGGATTTTTTCCCTATTCACTCCGTTGTATTAGGATATCAGACTATAATAGAGAATCCATAAACTGGTTATTACCATGCATGGTAAGGATGTAGCTTCTCTTATTGAGTGGTGAACCTTGTAAAAATATCATGTGTATATTTTTACTACATTAAATTATTTCATGAGATATGAAAAAATGAAAAAGAGAATCAAGATCCTAACAGGTCAAGAGGTACAGGGATAAAAAGTAGGAATTGGTTTAAAAGGACCCCAACACTGATTCACTCACCCCCCTCTCAGTGTAAGTTATAACCCAAAATGGTCCTCTTAATTTTTATCAGAGCCCCAATTTCACCTCTGTTATATTATCTACAGTGAATTTGTTCTCTTTTGAAGATTTGAGTTTCTTTCTTGAGTTATCAATGTAGTGAACTTTTAGTTAATATTTAGTTATCTCTGAGTAGAAGGCTATTTCTACCAAGACCATGATGAACATGAAGAATAAAAAGAAGAGAATGTTGAAGTAGAAGTCCCTCTTATCTAAATAAGAGGAAGCATCTAGTTCTCCATATCTGGATGATATTGAAGACACACAAGACATGGAAAGTAAAGAGAACGTGGCACGAGTTTCCACTAAGAAGATGGACAACCTTCCTATGTCAACTGATCAAGATGTATGTGTTAGTACATTTGGAAATTATTCTCATGATGAAAATTCTTACACATGTGGTGATGATCAATCTCCAATATCTCAAGAAATATCAGTTGACAGATTAAGAATGATTCTTCATTGTATTCCTGAAGAAATTACATCCCTGGTTCGTGGAGTATTTGAATTCATGTAGGGAAATATCACTCAGCTGGAAGAAGAAACTAATATTTTTTAGAAAGTATTAAAGAAAAAAAATTAATGTTTAAATATCTCTAGAAACGTTGGAACCATTGAAGAAAAAAAGATGTAATTTGAAGTAAGTTCTTCAAAGTGGATCAAATATGTTGAAGAGACAGAGGGAGTCAACAAGTCTCTTAAAGAGAAGATACAAGCACGTGAAGATGAGCTGAAAATGGGTAATGAAGTCGAGGAGGTATTTTTGGAATAAGAATTAAAAAAGATTAATGAACTTGACTCTTTGTTACAAAACAATGTAATGATGCATGAATATTAAGTTAAAATATTAAATAAGGATTGTGAAGAGAAGATGACTATGATTGAAGACCTAGAAGTCATCATCAATATGGGATGTCAATAATTGGAAGCTGAATTGACCAATCTTGAGAAGACACATATTTAGTCTCCGCAAAAGAAGGAAAAAGTTACTACTAGTACTCAATGCTCACTACAACATTCTACTATCAAAATACCTCCAAAACATGATAACAAGATCATGGCTTCACTCATTGATCTATCACAAGTATCTAAAAAAGTAATGGTATCATCCACACCAACTTGTTCTCATGATTCTAAATTTTTTCCATAAAATGTGAAGGGTGGAAGAAAAAATATAAAAAGTAGGTATGAAGTAAAATTAGGATTTATCTACCACCATGGGTAGGGTGGATAGGGGAAAGAGTGTCAAAGATAGATCTCGACAGAAAGCACATCAATACACGAAGAAGACTCAACAACCTTATAAATAAATTGTCAAGAAGTCAAGGTTTGTTGGTCAATGTTGGTGCTATAATAGATTTGGGCATTGTGAGTTGGATTGTTAGTACAATCCCTTAAATATAGAAGCATAGAGAAAGAACATATCAGTGAGGAGGAATCCAAGAAGAAGAAGAAACATCCACAGATCCATAAAAATCTGTATACTACAAATAGATTTGGATTATTGGGTAATATCTATTATGAATGAAATAGTTCTCGTCATAAGAATGGTTCATGTTCATTTCAACAGGTACCCAAAGTTGATAAGAAAATAAGTTAACAGAAGCTTTCTAAAAATAGAAAAATTTAGAATTCAATGGATTCAAAATCCAAGAAGGTGAAGGGTGGTGCATCCAAAAAAACTACAAAGAATGATGCCACTCAAAAAATCCATGTAGAATATCAAATCATTATTCCTCCATCCTTGACAATATATTAGTGGTTTGGACAAGGACTTGGAGATAATAAGGAATATGGAAGATGCACAGACTATGTCTAGTTCTATATGAAAAAAAGGTACTACATAAAGACAATGATATTTTGTATGTGAGGCGTAATAAGGCTGGCCACAATGTTAGAAGATGATTCGAATTTACTCCAGCAAAACAACAATTCCTCAGGAAGATGGATGTTTCACTAGGAGACTCCAGTTCTTTGAATGCTCTTGAAGAAAGAAGATTCACACACAAAGAGATGGAAGAAATAGTGAGGTCTACACAATCACAGCCATCATTGAAGATCAGTTGTGAATGTTTTAATAATGGAGTATCTAGGTTGAGAAAATAATCTCATCCTTGTTGTTCAACTTAATGGAGAAAGGATGATCCATCTTATTCCCTTAAATCTTTGTTTATTGTATTTGTTCTTATAATACAGGGAATTGATGGTGAAGTAAGATCTCAGGGAGAGAACCTGAGATTCAATGATGAGAAGTGTTCCCTTGAGGGGGAGACACATGAAGAAGCTTAAAGAGTCATTATCTCAAGCATTATCAACATCATTTTGTATAAAATTAAAATATTTTGAAGATTGTCTGAGGATAATGTCATTGGAAAAAGTATGTTATTTCTAAATCTCTCATCCTTGGTTACTCAAAATAAAGATTGTTCTAAAAAGGAGGAGTAACAATGTTAATCAGTGACATTAGAAGAGTGGATTAGGTCTCATCTCATGAGGTATCTTGATTCAATGGATAATAGAGAGCTTTTTTGTCTAAATCAAATCCTCTTGTTTTCTACACTGAGCATTGCTCATGTATACTTAGAGTGAAATGACTGATTTCACATTGCTTATGTTTGGAATTATACCCTCTCTATCATGAACTTTGTATTTCTTGTCAATAAGGGGGAGAGATGTTAAATGAAAGTCTAATGGAGAGAAATAAGTAAGGGGGATAGAATATTCTCATTTTGACATTCACACATTCATTTCATAATATGATTTATGGTATTGACAACAAAATAAAAATGGGGATATTTTTAGAACCACTTTTTTTATAAGTTGTATTTGATGTCAAAAATTGTTAGTAATGGTCAAAATAATGAATGAACAACAATGTGAATGGAGATTAGTTGAAGTGAAAATGCCTATAGAATTGTTATGGATTCATATAATTGGATGCCATGGTTGGGAAATTATTCATGTTGTTACAAATTAGATGATTGTCAGTGTTGTTATTCAAGGACCAATACATGTGTTATGGACAACATATTTTTTACTAAAATGTTTCTATGCATTGTGTTTCAATGCATGAGGAGTTGAAGATGAGTTCCTTCCACAGTTGGAAGAAGAAACCTAAGTAATGTGTTTTGGGATTCATGTTCTAAAAAGAAATAATGAAGTGAAAAAGACAAGGATAGGGGGTGGGTTTTGAAGAAGTAACCATACACTATGAATTAGTCAATACATTATACATGTAGTAGAAACATGATTTTTTTAACCAAGTATATATATACTTACATTAAATATTAGGGGCCAACCATGGAGGCCATCCGAGGACCTCACATCAAGCATATGTGGGACCTGATGGTCAACCGTGCTCGAGGGAAGCCCTCAAGTCTAGCCACACATGAGGAAGGGGTGTATGGGATGTGTATAAGACTACAAGAGTGTGTGCATGGTGATCAACCCATGCAGAGGGTTGCATTTTGGGCCCTAGTAGCATGCCCGCAGGAGGCATTAGTGGGCACAGAAGTGTGCCCTCAGAGAATCAGTGTGGGGCGGCACCAGAGTGTATAGAGAAGAATTCTTAGCATTAGCCATCGTGTCTTGATAATTAATCCCCAATGAAACATTGTGGTGTTTCAATGTGGGATGGAATTTTAAAAACACAAACGCGATCCACACCGTCCATCTGATCAAGCACCTGATCTGAGTTGCACGCTCCATCCCACATCTAGCGTTATAATCTCCATCGTCCTTGAATGATCCAATGGCCGAGGAGAGGCACTAAGGTTGTCTTCAACTTATGGACACCTGTGGCCACCCGACATGAAAAAGTGCATCGAAGAATCCCCCACACCTCTTTGATCGAACTCCTGAACACCGTTGAAGCTCAAATCTCTTTCATGATGATCGATTGGATGAATTGAACACATGAATGCATTAAAAGTTTCATGCATGTAATTTAAATTAAGAATGCATGAAGCCGAAGCAATTTGAGTTCTTATGCCACATCAAGATGATCAATGCATTCGAGAGAGGATTTTCAAGTGTTCGAAAATGCATGCACATGAGGATAATACTCACTGATAAAGGAGAATCCCATGTTTGAAATGGAAACACCCCAAGGATCGTGGAATATCTTCTTCTACAGGTATGAAGATTTCAAAACACCAGATATCCTGAGCATTCAAATATGTGATATCTATGGCATATCACATGGATCTTAAATGCGGAATAGGTGCTCCCCTCGCCTATAAAAGGAGCTTCACCCAAGCCGAGAAAGGCTGCTGCTCCCTCATTCTTGAGAGCTCATGTTTTCAAAAAACAGAGAATCTCTACAAATCACTTCATGAAGAGAAAGAAGAGAACCGTGAGTCTTCAAGTACTTTCAAAAAAGATATCTCGCCAGCCTTCGACAGGTGCTACACACCCGTGAATATCATCACAAAGAACCGGTTCCCGCAAACACGCGATTGGTTCCTCAAACCTTCACTGTGCTTTGCGATGGCCGAATATCCATAATCTAGTGGTTTATCCTTATCCTCTTAGTGTTCTTCGAGAAGTCCAACACACTCTGTGAAAAGATGAACCACACATTCTCTGGGTGAAGGAGAAGATATGTGTCCATTATGGTTTCATGAAAAAAGGTGAAAACACCCTATTGTTTTCATACACTCTACTATTTACAGGGGTTTGTGTTTTGGTAAAGAAGGAGAGTGAAAGAGAAGGGAAGTACATGTTTCATTTTCCTTTGTGCATGGTTCAAAGAAAGCCTGAGGCCTTGAGTTATTGGTTGAAGATGATTCTCACACCAGGATAATTTTTCACCCATTCTGGTTTAAAGAAACATATACATATAAACCTAAACTTAGTTCAATAGGAATAAGGAAAAGAAATTAGAGGAATGGTTGAAGATTCCAATTGTGTAAGTGTGCTTAAAAGAACAACAACTATTAGGGTTTCACACAAGAAGAAGAAGAAGTAAGTGTGTGCTTTCATGATTTCACATGCACACATGAAGTCACATAAATTAAGAACCAAAACAAGTGTGTGGACGTGTGTAAAGAGGAAGAAGAAATAAATGTTCAATCTAAATTCCATATGCATGATCACATGTATTCATGAATAGGAGAAGAGAATTGATTCAGATGATGCCAAGTAAACTGATATTCATTTCCTGAATAATCTCATTGTTTTATTTGATTCAAGTTAAGAATAGAAAATATGTTTTAATGTAGTTGGTTGTTTCACTAAAAAGAACAAAGAAGAAGTCTTGTACAGTGTGTATTGCACTAGAATAGAATAGAAAAAAGAAGGGATAATTTCTTGCATACATATTTTTAATTAATCAAGTGAAGAGTACTAATGAAGACCAAGATTAGAACCTACCTTTTGGAGAAGGAAGAAGACTTTCTCTGTAGACAGTATAAAGAAACAACTATAGGCTAAAAGTTGGACTATTATATCATCAATCTCGGGAAGAGGATTGTTTCCCACCACCCTCCAATGTCTAGGGACCCACACAGATGAGAGTATTGGTTTCCTAGTCACTCCACTGTAATAGGATATCACATTATCTTGGAGAATCCATTCACTTTTCATTCCCATGCATGGAAAGGAGATAGATGCTCTCATTTAGTGTTGAACCTTGTAAAAATATCATGTGCATATTTTTACTATTTTATATTAATGCATGCGATTGAAAAAAATAGAAAAAGATAATCATGATCCTAACAGGTCATGAGGTACCGAGATCATATGTAGGAATTGGATTAAAAAGACCCCAACACTGATTCAACCCCCCTCTTAGTGTTAGGTATATCCCAAACTGGTTCTGTTAATTGGTATTAGAGCCACAGGTTCAACTATGTTATATTCTCTACACTGAAGTTATTATCTTTTGAAGATTTATGTTTCTTTCCTCAATTATCAATGAAGTGCAGTTTTAGTGAAGATTCAGTTATCTGTGAGTAGAAGGCTATATCTACAAATACCATGATGAACCTAAAGAATACGGATAATTGAATGTTTAAAAGAAGTCCCTCTTATATAAGGAATAAAAAGCATTTGGTTCTCCATATCTGTAAGATATTAAAGACACACAAGACTTGTAATGTAGTGAGAAGGTGGCTCAAGTTCTCACTAAGAAGATGGAAAACCTTCCTACCACAACCGATCAAGAGGTATGTGTTATTACATTTGGAAATTGTGATGAACCAGACCCTCATGGTCCATCCCTTTTCCAAAATCCAGATCCTAGGGGTGACGTCTCGGTGGTAGAACATCATTTCGGCATGCAACCGATCTCCACGACCGATTGATGCAATCGATCGGTGTCACCTCGCCTTGTGGGTTTCTCTTCTATAGTTCTTCCTGTAACGCCTCATTGGGCTTTTTGACTTTTTTTTTCATGTGGTAAAAAAGCCATTTAAAATCCCATAGTTAATACACGATAAATACTGAGGGACCGCCTCAATAGAGAATTAAATAATAATTAATTCCATCATGCGTAACTACCAAACCACGTGGGAAACCACGATCCGACTATCTAGGCGTTCAAAAATTCCCATATCCCGTAGCAATGTTATATTATCTATATATCGCAGGGGGAGTTCTCATTTTCTCTTATTCCTTTGGCCAGCTTCATCCTTCCACCTAGTGCACCTAGATTCACTTATTTCTGTGTCATGTGGTGCACCTCTGCTGGAGCCATATGTGCCCCTTGGAGTCCACAGAATTCCTCCCATGCAAGCCGCGCATCCCATGTTCATTGGCACGTGGAGGAAAACGTCGATCCTTGATCAATCAAGTGGGGTTTCTCCTTCACCTCTCCTTTTTATATATCATACACAGTGGGTATGATTTTGTCCCTGTGGGAATTGTTGAAACCAAATTTAATGAAGATAATGAACAAACCATTAAAGAATAAAGGGGGGGGGGTGTGGTCGATGTTATGTTTTACTCTTTTAGGTTGATTTGTGTTGGGAATTGTGCAGGACTATGATCACTGAAAATCATGGATGTTGGTGGTCTTTCCTTGCGCACTAATGAACCATGTCATCTGTGATGATTAAATTACATAACATGGAATTTGGTTAATCACTTAAACTCCACTAATTAAATGGATGTTCAGTAAAACAAGAATCCCTGTGTGATCAATCGGGTTAATAAATAGAGAAAAGGAACTAATGAATGATGTGTTGAAGCTGGATGTTTCCCTGCTCTGTTTTGGTAGTAGGAATACTGTTTTGTTTGATTTCCTATGGGGTGATGTGGGTGAGGATGGGATCCTCCGCTGTGGTAATGTTGTTGGTTGTGAATCTGAAGTTGTGTGGTTGGTTTGTTGTGACATGAACTCGGGTGCGACCCTCTATCGTCGAGAAATCATTGTCTCCTAATTTTGGGGACATGGGGCTATTTCTCGGGGTCTACATTATATCCAGTACTTCGAGGGATCTCACTTATCCCTTTTGTGAGGCTTTCGATGGTTCCAGTACTTTGAGGGATCTTACTTATCCCTTTGTTGTTGTGACCTTACGAGAGAACTGGGTGTGAATGTTTAAATTGGTGTTTGACTTTTCATTTTTTTCCTTGACTTATAGTTGTGCGTGTTAGTTGCCCAATAGTGTAGAATTCACCCTAATGGGATCACTTGAACATGAAAACAAGAATTATTTAAATGGGAAATTGGTTTTAGGGATGAGCTGCAACTTGGCCATGAGTTCTGTAGCATCTTTTGTGTATAAATAGTAACAAGGGTGTTGTATTGAGGTTTTGGAACCCCTAGAATGGGATGAGTTTTTATTACCTATAAATATATCTATTTATTTTATGTTTCTTATTCACGCCCCACCCAAGTTGAGCACTTTAGTTCCAAACACCCCCGTTTCATGGGGGAAGGTGTTTTCCCAACACTCCTATGAGTGGCTGGTTATTAGCTCCTTTTCTTCTCACTTTCCCGAATAGCCCAAGACTCTTCGGGCAGGATGTGATGGCATGAAGTCCATTATTAGCCCAAGAATCTTTAGGCAGGGTAGTTGTGGTGGCTGGACCAAGTGTTTGCGGGCAGGTTGATTCCCAAGTGTCTTCGGGATGAGGCCCATGTGTCTTCGGGCGTGGCGGTAGTTGTTCTCTCCCAGGTGTTTGCGGGTGTAGTTATGCATGGCGGTTGTGTCCCAGGTGTGTGCGAGTGGAGTTTGGCAGTGGGACTGCAGTGCGGTTGTGGCCCAGGTGTGTGCGGGCGGGGTTTTGGCAGTGGTACTGCGGTGAAAATGGCGGGATTGGATCGATGCGTAGGATGTCTTTAATAACCAGTTGGAAAGTGGTGCGGGGTACCCAAATATCGATGTGCAATTACTATACTTTACTTTCCATTCATTATTTGCGGAGTGTGCCTTGGTGAGACTTGGGTGGATAGATTTCCTTGCTAGTTTCTTTGGTTTTCTTTTCTCACAGGGCATTAGAATGCCTCTCCACTAGTGCACGATAGCCTTTGGATTTCACTACTGAGTGTACTTGTACGCTCACCCTACACATGTAAAACTATTTTCAGGTTTCCAGTAGGACCTCAGGGATCGTGTGGGACCGTACAAGCTCAGACCTTGGGGCAGTTGCTGATTTTTTTTACCTTTCTAGGTACTTTACCTTTGGAGTCTTCTGGCTTGTATCTTTTACCGTTGGACATGCATATAGAATGGGTTGTTTTTGGATTTTTCCTTACTTTCCTCTTTGTTATTGTTGAGGTTGTTATCTTATCTATCGATCCTATAATAAAAGGGTAATGACTTTCATTTTGTGTGAGATTTTATACCCTTGGTTCTGTTCGCCTCTTCGGGAACTATTGAAGGTGGGTTTCGGGGGTCATTATCTCTCCTTCAACATAAAGAAGGAAGGGCCTGGCCATCTGCTGACCCGTCCCTCCTTTTGTTAAAGGAGGGTCATGATAGAATAGTATCAGACGTGGAGGTTGAAGGATAGGATGGATTCTGGAGTTAGTCCTAGTGAGGATTGCATGGGATGTTATGGAAACTATGTTGGATGATCTTGGTGCGTGAAATAGGCCATGGAAGACCATCTAAGTCACGAGATTTTAGGACCCCCGTGATCCGATGCAAGGACTCTAGGCCTACGAATGACCAAGTGAGACTGCACTGAATATAGGGTAGAGACCCTAGTAAAGGTACATGCATCAAAATTACTTGTGTTCTTGTGTTTCATGGGTGTTTTGGGAGATTCTAAAATTAATAAAAAAGTCTAATAAAAATTTAAGAACCATATTCTACACTACTAGGGATTAGGCATTCCTTGTTTAATTTGCAGCTATGGCACCTGGGAGGAGACCACAAGTAGTGTGGGCTGTCGAGGCCTAGGAGGTCGACTTGGATGATCAGTAGAGGATCGACCGAGAGGAGGAGGATAATCAGTGGAAGAAGACGCTTCGACCCTTTCAGTGATAGACCCTCGATAAGTATGAGGGAATCACCTCCTATATGGAGACAGAGAGCTGGCTCGAGGAACTAGTGATTTTTTTCAGCTTGATTCAAGCTCCGAAAGAGTACTGGTTTCCTTTGGCCATCAGCCAGATGTGTGGAGTAGCACATCAGTGGTGGTTTCTTTATCTTGGGGAAAGTAAGGAGGCCGAGGTTGTGTGGGCTGATTTTGAGAAGGAGTTCCGAGCAGAATTCCTCTCTTCCACGATGAAGGCAGAGAAGAGATAGGAGCTACTCTCCCTCCAGCAGGGGAGTATGTCAGTGAGATATTTGGGGATCATGTTCAAGGATCTACTTCACTTCGCTCCAGTCTGGCCCATGCTATGGGATTAGATGCTGAGAGAATTTAAATTACCCTAGTGATGAGCACACCTATCGGAGGTCAGAACGACTTGTCGTATGTTTTTCGAGGATGAAAACTGATGATAGGGCTACAGTAGTCAGTCAGGGATCTTCTTCTATTACAAATACAACCATACGATGTCATCCTAGGCATTGACTGTCTGTTCACTCTATGTGCCTTCATTGACTGCTTCTAAGGAAGGGTTGTGTTTTCAGACTTGGGTGGCTGACGAGTGATTTTCATCGGCGAGTGGAGTTTCCAGGCAAGTAGCAAGCAAGGGGAACCCCATCTCTCCTTGTTGGCTGAGATATCAGTGAAGTTGGTTGATGCTGAGATGGTGGAAGTCCCAGGAATCATCAATGAGTTTATGGACGTCTTCCCTAAGGAGTTGACGACTCTACCCCCTCAACGTGACATCGAGTTTGGGATCGACTTGCAACCTAGTGCTCATCCAATTTCGATTTCCCCCTACTGGATGACACCTTCAGAGATACGGGAGTTGCGGATATAGGTTGACGATCTGATGGAGAAAGGTTTTTTTCGACTGAGTGTGTCACCGTGGGGTGCTCCAGTCTTGTTCGTAAAGAATGTAGATGGTGGTATCAAGATCTGTATATACTACAGGAGACTGAATCAGGTAACGGTCAAAAATCGCTAACCTCATCAAATGATAGACGTTTTCATTGACCAGTTGAAGGGGGAAGGATAGTTCTCGAAGATCGATTGGTAGTCTGGATACCACCAAGTGAGGGTGAAGGTAGGTGACATCTCCAAGACTAACTTCAGGTGTAGATATGGGCACTTTCAGTTTGTAGTCATGTCGTTTGGTGTTACGAACGCACCAGTTGTGTTTATGGGGCTCATGATCTCCATATTCCGAGAATATCTGGACCGGTTCATAGTCGTGTTTACTGATGACATCCTGATCTACTCAAGATCAAAGAAGGATCTTGTTGAGCACTTGAGAATGGTTTTAGAGGTCCTCCGATAGCATCAGCTCTATGGGAAGTTGTCCAAGTGAATGTTATGGATGCGAGAAGTGCATTTCCTTGGGAACGTGGTGTCCAAGAAAGGGATAGCAGAAGATCCATTGATGGTTTAGGCGGTTGTTTCTTGGGCCGCACCCAAGAACATGGAAGAGGTTTGTAGTTTCCTAGTGCTGGCAGGTTACTACTGGAGGTTTGTTCCAAACTACTCCCGAGTTGCGGCACACTTGTCAGCCTTGACCAAGAAGGACCAGGATTTCTTATGGGACGAGCAGTGCGAGGCCGCCTTCATCTATCTGAAGGAGAAGTTGGTTAGTGCCCCAGTGCTGAGGTTTCTAGAAGAAGTGGTAGCATATGAGGTGTTTTGTGATGCTTCAGTGTTGGGCCTCAGATCTGTGTTGATGGAATGGAAAAGGGTGATCTCCTATGGGACTAGGAAGTTACGTCCCAATGAGAGAAACTATGCCACCCATGATATGTAGCTTGCGGCGGTCATGGTCGCACTCATGTTGTGGCGGCACTACCTCATCGGGGAGCGCTTTGTGGTCTTCACTCATCACAAGAGCTTGAAGTATGTCTTCTCCCAGTGGGAACTGAATTTACGACAGCGAAGGTTGATGGAATTATTTCAAGACTACGACATCAAGATTTTATACACCTCAAAAAATGGGAATGTGGTGGATGATGCTTTGAGTAGGAAGTCGCATAAGGATGTAGTCCGAGAGTCGGCAGATACTTAGATGGTGATGGAGGAGTTGGCTGCCCAGCACCTAAATGCTAGAATGGAAGGTGGTAGGGGTTTCCTATATTAGATGACGGTTTAATCTTCCCTGTTGTGGTAGGTAGAGGAGTCCCAATGGGGAGACTCAAAAATCAAAGTGATGCATGAGTGAGTTGACCAGGGCAATGCTCCCTAAGGGTGGATGGAGGACGGTCAGAACTGGGTGCTTTTCCAAAGAAAATTTGTTTGTTCCATAGGCAATGAGCGGAAAATTTCTAAGTGAGTTCCACAACTCTCTCCTAGCGGTGCACCCGAGAGTTTCCAAGATGTATCAAGGCCTGAGTAGACAGTTTTGGTGGACCGGGGTGAAACTGTAAGTAGTAGAGTTAATAGAAATGTTCCTAGTGTGTCAGCAGGTGAAGGCTGAACACCGTGTCCCAAGAAGTTTGTTGCAACCTCTAGATGTCCCTGAGTGGAAGTGGGAGGAAATTTCGATGGATTTCGTCATGGGTATACCCATGGTTCGAGGAGGCTACGATGCTATCTGGGAAGTGGTGGATCAGTTGATGAAATCGGCCCACTTTCGGGAGATCAAGGAGTCGGGTAGAGTGGATGCTCTAGCATGAAGGAACGTGGATGAGGTGGTGCAGTTTCATGGTGTGCTGAGATCCATAGTCTCATATAGGGATGAACAGTTTACCTCACGAGTCTGGAGGGGATTACAACATGATTTTGGCACCCAGCTACATCTTAGCATTGCTTTCCATACAAATACAGATGGACAGACAATGTGCATCATCCAGACATTGGAGGACATGCTACGGGAATGTATTCTGAATTTTGGGGGATCCCGGGTGTGACACTTGCCTCTGGTTGAGTTTTCCAACAATAATAGCCATCACTCTACCATTGGCATGGCTCCGTTCAAAGCCTTGTACAGGAGGCCATGCCACTCTCCTGTGTGCTAGATTGAGGTTGGGGAAGCGAGTGTCCTTGGACCAGAGGTGGTGCAGAGCACGACAGAGAAGATGCAGCTTATACGAGAGAGGATGAAGGTGGCTCAGGACCGGCATAAGACATATGCCGATAATAGGAGGAGGCCCTTGGAGTTCGGGGTTGAGGAATACGTGTTCTTGAAGGTATCTCCTTGGCATGGTCAATAGAGGTTTGGTAGGGGGAGAAAGCTCTCTCGCAGATTCATTAGGCCCATCGATGTGTTTCGGCGGGTTGGAGATGTGTCTTATCAGTAAGCGTTACCACCACTGCTACTAAGGATACATGATGTCTTTCATGTGTCCCAACTCTTTCGGTATCTGCATGATGATTCACATGTCCTTGACTGGGGAGAGATAGGTATTGAAGACAATGCAACGTTCATGGAGCGACCAGTGATGATCGAGGATCATGAGGAGAAGGTGCTTCGTGGATGAAACATTTCTTTGGTTTGTGTGTTGTGGAGGCATGTTGGGCTTGAGGAAAGTACCTAGGAATGGGAAGCATAGATGTGTTCCCAATACCCATATTTATTTTTAGTTTTGTGCTGTTCTATTTTGTACTTGTTGTGACGGAACGCTTTACCTTGTTAACAATGGAATGTGTGGTTTTTCTTATCTATGGATGTGTGTGATGTATCCTAAGATGTGGGGAGGGGAGGACCTAATCCCATGCATTAGAGATGATGTGCCTAAACTTGCGTGGGCGAGTCAGAGCCACCCAAAGAGGATAGTATATTAACATGGGGGAAGACAAACCCCTCACCACATGACTGGATGGTTTAATCCTTTGTTTTACAGTGATTTTAATTGTTTGGGTTCACTCTTGATAGGTATCTTCCGAGGCAATTGTTCGAACCCCTCCTTTATTCAGGTCTGGTTTTAAATTCTCGAGGGTGAGAATGCTTTGAGAGGTATCTTATCTAATGAACTAAAACCTCTTGGTCCATCCCTTTTCCAAAATCCGGATCCTAGGGATGATGTCTCGGTGGTAGGAAGTCATTTCAGAATGCGACTGATTGGCGTGACCGATCGGCATGACCGATCTGTGTCACCCATCATTGTCAGTTTCTCTTCTACAGTTCTTCCCGTAACACCTCTTTAGGCTTTTCAACATTTTTTTCAAGTTGTTAAAAATCCATTTAAAATCTCATAATTAATAGCCAATAAATCCCGAGGGACCTCCTCAATGGAGAATTAAATAATAATTAATTCCTTCCTGTATAACTGCCAAACCACGTGGGAAACCTTGATCTGACTATCCAGGCATTCAAAAAATCTCATATCCCATAGCAATGAGATCTTATCTATATATCGCATGGAGAGTTCTATTTTTATCTTCTTCCATTGGCCGGATTCATCCTTCCCCCTAGTGCGCCTAGGGTCACTTTTTTCTGTGGCCTGTGGTGCTCCTCTGCTGGAGCCTTCTGCACACACTGGATTCCACGGAATTTCTCCTCTACAAGCCATGCATCCCCTGTTCCTTGGTGCATGGAGGAAAATTTCGATCCTTGATCAATCAAGTAGGGATTTATCCTTTGCCACTCCATTTTGTGTATAATGTGGGGTGGGTACGCTTTTGTCCCAACAGGAATTGATGAAACCAAATTTAATGAAGATAATGTACGGACCATTAAATAATAAAGGGGTATGGTGGTGGTCAATGTTCTGCTATACTCTATTATGTTGATTTGTGTTCTGAATTGTGCGGGCCTATTCTCACTGAAAATCATAGTCGTTGGTGGTATTTCCTTGCACACTAATGAACCATGTATTATGTGATGATTAAATGATTTAACATGGAATTTGGATAATCACTTAAACTCGGCTGGTTAAATGGATGTTCAGTAAAACAAGAATCCCTGTTTGATCACCCTGGTTAATAAACAGAGTGAAGGACCTAATGAATGATGTGTTGAACCTGGATGTTTCCCTGCTCTGTTTTGGTAGTAGGCCTGTTGTTCTGTTTGATTTCCTATGGGGTGATGTGGGTGAGGATGGGATCCTCCACTGTGGTACGGTTGTTGGTTGTGAATCAGAAGTTGTGTGGTTGCTCTGCTCTGACACGAACATGGGTGGGATCATCTATCATCGAGAAATTGTTGGCTCCTGGTTTTGGGGACATGGGGTTGTGTCTCGGGGTCTACTTTGTTTACAAATAATTTGGGGGATCTCACTTATCCCTTTTGTGAGGCTTTCTTTGGTTCTAGTACTTTGAGGGATCTTACTTATCCCTTTGTTGATTTGACCTTACAAGAGAACCGGGTGTGAATTTTTAAATTGTTGTTTGTATGTTCATTTTTTTATTCACTTATGGTTGTTCCTGTTAGTTTCCTAGTAGTTCAGAATTTACCCTAATGGGATCACATAAACATGAAAACAAGAATGATTTAAATTGGGAATTGGTTTTGGGGATGAGTTGTGACTTGGATGTGAGTTCCATGGATTCTTTTGAAAATAAATAGTAACAAGGGTGTTGTTCTGAGGTTTTGTAACCCCTAGGATGGGGTTATTGTTTGTTACCTATACAAATATCTTTAGCTTTTATGTTTCTTATTCGCGCTCCACCCAAGTTGAGCACTTTAATACTGAATACCCTTGTTTCATGGGGGAGGGCGTTTTTTCCATCACTATTATGAGTGTCTGGTTATTATCTCCTTCTCTACTCCCTTTCTCAAAAAGTTCAAGACTCTTCGGGCAGGCTTTGATGGCCTGAAGTCCATTATTAGCCCAAGAATCTTCAAGCAGGGTAGTTGTGGTGGAAGTCCCAGGTGTTTGTAGGCAGTTTGTTTCCCAAGTGTCTTCGGGATGAGGCCCAGGTGTCTTTGGGCATGGCAGTAGTTGTTCTGACCCATGTCATTACAGGTGTAGTTACACATAGAGGTTGTGGCCTGGGTGTGTGCGGGTGGGGTTTGGCAGTGGGACTGTGGTGAGGTTGTGACCCAAGTGTGTGCGGGTGGGGTTTTGGCAGTGGGACTGCGGTGAGAATGGTGGGATAGGTTCAATGCATAGGATGTCTTTAATAACCAGTGGGAAAGTGGTGCGGGGTACCTAAATATCAATGTGCTATTAATATACTTTACTTGGCTTGCGTTATTTGGAGAGTGTGCCTTGGTGAGGCTTGGGTGGATAGTTTTCCATGCTAGGTTCTTTGGTTTTCATTTCTCACAAGGCATTTGAATGCCTCTCCACTTGTGTACGAGAGTCTTCGGTTTTCTATACTAAGTATACTTGTATGCACACCCTTCGTATGTAAAACTGTTTTTAGGATTCCAGGAGGACCTTAGGGATCGTGCAGGACCGTACTAGCTCGGTCCTCGGGGCAGTTGATGTGGTTGTTTTCCCTTTCATTTAACTTTACCTTTGGAGCTTTGTGGCTTGTATCTTTTACCGATGGACATGTATATGGGAATGGGTTGTTTTTGGATTTTACCTTACTTTCCTTTTTGGTATTATTGAGGTTGTAATCTTATCTCACGATCCTATAATAAAAAGGGTAAGTCCTTCAATTTTTTGTGAGATTCTATACCCTTGGTGCTAGTCGCCACTCCGTGACCTATTGAAGGCAAGTTTTAGGTGTTAGTTTCTATCCATCAACATAAAAAAGGATGGGCTTGGCAATCTAGTGTCCCTTCCCTTCTTTTGGTGATAGCGGGTTGTGATAGAAATTATTCTCAGGATGAAAATGCTAGCACAAGTGGTGATGATCAATCTACAACATCTCAAGAAATATCATTTGATATATTAAGAATAATTCTGCATGGTATTCTTGAAGAAATTACATCCTGGTTTGTGGAGTATTTCAATGCATATAGGAAAATATCACTCAGCTAGAAGAAGAAACTAGTTTTTTGGAGAAAGGCTTCCCAGAAATAATTGATGAATGTTTAAAGCTCTCTAGACAGGATGGAGCCTTTGATGAAAAAAAGAGGGAGTTTGAAGTATGTTCTTTAAAGTGGATCAACGATATTGAAGAGAATTATGGATTCAACATGACTCTAGAAGAGATGATCCATGCACTTAAAGATGATCTGAAAAAGAGCAATGATGTCAAGGAGGTATTTTTAGAATAAATCTCTAAGAAGATCAAAGAACTAGACTCCTTGTTACAACACAAGTAAAAGATGCATGAAGATGAAGTTTAAGGATTAAAGAAGGCTTGTAAAGAGAAGATGTCTATGATTGAAGACCAAGAAGTCATCCTCAAGATGAGATGTCTTGAATTGGAAGCTGAGTTGAGCAATCTTGAGAAGACACATACTGAGTCTCCCCAAAAGAAAGAAACAGTTGTTGCTAGTACTCAATGATAACTCGACGATTCTTCTGTCAAAATACCACCAACACATGATAAGAAGATCATGGCTTCAATTACTGATCTATCAGAAGAAGCTGAGAAAGTAAATGTACCATCCATACCATCTTGTACTCATGATTCTAAAAAATTTTCTATAAAAAAGTGAAGGATGGAAGAAAAATTCTATAAAAGTAAGGATGAATAAAAATTAGAAGTTATCTACCACCATGGATAGAGTGTATAGGGGAAAGAGTGTCGAAGATAGCTCTCTACAAAAATAACATCAATTCAAGAAGAAAACTCAACAAACTTATAAATATGTTTTCAAAAAGTTAGGGTTTGTTTGTCAATGCTGGTTGTGTAATAGATTAGAGCATTGTGAATTGGATTGTTGGTACAATCCATTAAATATAAAATCACAAAGAAAGCCCATATTAGGGGGGATCCAGAGAAGATGAAACAACATCCATTGATCCTGAAGCATCAGTATACTGAAAACAGATTTTGAATTTTAAATAGTATTTATGATGTATGTAGTAGGTGTGGTCACATGAATGGTTCAAGTTCATTTCAAAAGGTACCCAAAGTTGATAAAAAATAAGATCACAAAAGCAGGCTAAAAATGGAAAAGCTGAGAAATCCTTGGATTTGAAATCCAAGAAGGTGAAGGGTGGTGCATCCAAAAGAACTACTAAGAATTATGCCACTCAACAGAATCCATGTAGAATTTGTAATCATGATTCCTCAGTCCCTGACAATATATTAGTGGTATGTAAAAATGATTTGGAAGTAATAAGGAATATAGAATATTCATAGACTATGTCTAGTGATAAAAAAATAAGATTCTACATAAAGACAATGATGTTTTGTGTGAGAGGCTCAACAATACTGGTCACACTGTTAGAAGATGCTTTGAATTTACTCCAGCCCAACACGAATTCCCCAATAAGATGAATGTTTCACCAAGAGACTCTAGTTCTTTGAATTCTCTTGAAGAAAAAAGATTCACACACATAGTGATGGAAGAATTAGCGAGGTCTACATAATCACAATTATCATTGAAGATTAGTTGTGAAAGTGTGAATAATGGAGCATCTGGGATGTAAAAATCATCTCAACCTCGTTGTTCCCATTAATAGATCAAGGAGGATCCACTTTATTCCATTAAATATTTGTGTAGTGTATTTGTTCTTACAATACAGGGAATGGAAGGGGAAGAGAGATCTCAAGAGTAGAACCTGAGATTCATTGAGGAGAAGTGTTCCCATGAGGGGGTGACACATGAAGAAGCTGCTATAGTCATTATCTCAACTAGTATCAACATTAGTTGGTATAAAATTCCAATGCTATGAAGATTTTCTGAGGATCAGGTCATTGGAAAAGGTATGTTATTTCAAAATCTACCATCCTTGGTTACTCTAAATAAAGATAATTCTAAAAATAGGTAGTAACAAAGTTAATCAGTGACATAAGAAGAGTGGATGAGTTCTCCTCTCATGAGGTATCATGATTCAATTGATAATGGAAAAATTTATTGTCTAATTCAAATCCACTTGTTTTCTACACTGAGCATTGCCCAAGTAGACTAAGAGTGAAATGGTTGATGGCACATTTTTTTAAGTATGGAATGATAACCTCTCCCCCATGAACATTGTATTTCTTTTCAATAAGGGGGAGATAAGTGAAATGAAAGTCTAGGGGAGAGAATGAAGTAAGGGGAGAGAAAAGATTCTCATTTTGACATTAACACATTCATTTGAGGAGAAGTTTTAAGGTATTGACCACAAAATACATAGGGGGATATTGTTGGGACCACTTTTTGTATAAAGTGTATTTGTTATCAACAGTTGTTAGTAATGGTCAAAATGAAGAATGAACTCCAAAGTGAATGGAGATTGGTTAAAGATAATATTCCTGGATAATTGTTATGGATTCATAGAATTAGATGCCACGCTTGGGAAATTCTCTATGTTGTTACAAATCAGATGATTGATTGTGCTGTTCTTCAAGGACCAAGATATGTGTTAAATACAACACATTGTATACTACAATGATTCCATGCATTATGTTGCATTTCATGAGGAGTTGAATATGAGTTCCTTCAATGGTTGGAAGAATAAACATGAGTAATGTGTTTTAGGCTTCATGTTCCAAAAAGAAATAATGAAGAGGAAAAGAGAATGAGAGGGGATATATTTTGATATAGTAATCATGCACTAAGAAGGTTTCCATGAATTATTCTTGTACTAGACACTTGGTTTCTTTTAACCAAGTATATATAGAATTACATTAAAAATAAGGGGCCAACCATGGAGGCCAGCCGAGGACCTCACCTCAAGCACATGCGGGGCCCGAGGGTAAACCGAACTCGAGGGAAGCCTTCAAGGCGAACCCCACATGACGCAGGCACGTGTGGGCCGTGTATAATCCCACAGGAGTGCACACACAATGATCGACCTGTGCACAGGGGTGCATTGTGGTTTCTAAGAGCACGCCCACTTTAGGCATTGGTGAGTGCAGAAGTGCACCCGTAGAGAACTGGTGTGGGGTAGCACCAGAGGGGAGAGAGGAGACTTCTAAGAGCTATCCACCAGAGCTTGATACTTAATCCCTGCGAAAACATTGTGGCGTTTCAATGTCGGATGGAATTTTAAAAATAATGACGTGATCTACACCGTCCATCTGATCTCTCACATGATCTGAGCTACATGCTCCATCCCACATCTCACATTATAATCACCATCATCCATGAAGAATCCAACTACCGAAGAGAGGCACTGAAGTTGTCTTTAACCTCTGGACACCCGTGGCCACCCGAGGTGAACTAGTACACCAAAGAATCTCTCGCACCTCCTTGACCGATCTCCTACCCACTATTGAAGGCCAAATATTTTTCATGTTGATCGATTGGATGAACCGAACACTTGAATGCATTAAATGTTGCATGCATGCGCTTGAAATGATAAATCCATGAAGGCCAAAGAAAATTGAGTTTTGAGGCCACTACAGGATGCTCGACTCATTCAGGAGATGATTTTCATGCATTCTAAAATGCATGCATGTGAGGATAATACTCACTAAGAAACGAGAATCCCACGTTCGAAAAGGAAACACCCCAAGGATCTCTGCATATCTTCTCCCGTCTGTTTGAAGATTTCAAAAAACCAGATATCCCAATTAATCCAAGCTAGGATATCAACGACATATCACATGGATCTTGAATGAGGAAGATTCACTCACCTCTCTTATAAAATTATTTTTACCCATGCCGAGAGAGGCTACTGTTCCCTCATTCTCGAGAACTCATGTTTTTAAAAAACAGAGCTTCTCTATGCATCACTTGATAATGAGAAAGAAGAGCACTGGAAGTCTTCAAGGATCCATGAAGAAGAGATCCTGCAAGCCTTCTACAGGTTCTATGCACCTTCAAATATCTTTGTGAAGAACAAGTTTTTGTGAACAAGTGATTGGTTCCTCATACATTTACTAAGCTTTCTAAATTCTGAATTATTGTGATCTAGTGGTTGAGCATTAGCCTCATAGTGTGCTTCGCGAAGTCCAGCATACTATGTGCAAAGATGAACTGCGCACTCTCTGGGTGAAGGAGAAGATCTGTGGCTATTATGGTTTCATGAAGAAAGGTGAGAACAACCTATTGTTTTTATACACTCTACTATTTACGGGGTTTCATGTTTTGGTGAAGAAGGAGAGTGAAAGAGAAGGCCAGTATGTGTTGCATGTTCCTTTGTGGATGGTTTGAAGAAAGCTCGAGGACTTGAGTGGTTGGTTGAAGAATATGCGAACACCAAGAAAGGTTTTACCCCATTAGAGTTTGAATAAAAAAATACATATAAACCTAAACATAGTGCAAGTGGAAGAAGAAAAAGAAATAATAGGAATAGTTGAAGAGGCCGATTGTGTGTGGTGCTAAAAAGAACTACACCTATATGGGTTTCACACAAGAAGAAGAATAAGTCAGTTCATACTTTCATGAATTCACATGCACACATGAAGTCACATAAATTAAGGACCAAAACAAGTGTGTGCACATGTGAAACAAAGAATAAGAAATAAAGGTTCAATCTAAATTCCATATGCATGTTCACATTAATTCAGAAACAAGAGAGGAGAATTGATTCAGATGATTCCAAGTGAACCGATCATCATTTCCTGAATATTCACATTGGTGCATGTGATTCTATATAAGAAAAGAGAGCATGTTTTACTGAAGTAGGTTGTTTCAATAAGAATAATAAAGATGAATTCTAGTATAGTTGGAATTTCACTAGAAAAGAAGATAAAGAAATAAGGGAGAATTTCATGCCTATTGATTTGTAAGTAATCAATTGAAGAGCACTAAAGAAGACCAAGATTTGAAACTACCATTTGAAGATGGAAGAAGACTGTCTCTATAGGCAGTGTAAATAACCAGCTAGAGGCTGCATGTTTGACTAGGATATCCCCATTCCAGGGAAGAGGATTGTTTCCCACCACCCTCCAAAGTCTAGGGACCCACACTAACTATAGGATTGTTTTCCTAGTCACTCCACTATAATATGATATCACATTATAGTGGAGAATACTTGAACTGGTCATTCTCAGGCATGGAAAGGACGTAGCTACTCTTATTTAGTGGTGAACCTTAAAAAAATTTGATGTGCATATTTTTACTGCTTTCTATTATTGCATGCGATTGGAAAAAGAGAAAAGGAGATTCAATATCCTAACAGGTTAATACGTATAGGGATAAAAAGTATGAATTGGTTTAAAAATATTCCAACACTGATTCACCCCCCGCTCAGTGTTATGTATATCCTAAACTAGTCCTCTTAATTGGTATTAGAGCCACAGGTTCACCTCTGTTAGATTCTCTACAGTGAAGTTATTCTCTTTTGAAGATTTCAGTTTCTTTCCTCTGTTATCAATGAAGTTCACTTTTAGTGAAGATTCATTTATATCTGAGCAGAAGTCTATATCTACCAAGACCATGATGAACATGAATAAGGAGAAGAGAAAGTTGAAGAATTCCCTCTTATCTAAATAAAATAAGCATCCGGTTCCCTATATCTTGATGATATTGAAGACACACAAGACTTGGAAATTAATGTGAAGGTGGCTCAAGTTCCCACCATGAAGATGCACAATCTTCCTACCTCAGCTGATCAATAGGTATGTATTAGTACATTTAGAAATTATTTTCATGATGAAAATTCTATCACAAGTGGTGATGATCAATCATCAACATCTCAAGAAATATCAATTGATATATTAAGAATGATTCTTCATGGTATTACTAATGAAATTACATCCCTTGTTTGTGGTGTATTTCAATGCATGCAAGAAAATATCACTCAGCTAGAAGAAGAAACTGATGTTTTGTAGAAAGGGTTACAAGAAAATATTGTTGAATGTTTAAATCTCTCCAGATAGATTGGAGATTTTGAAGCAAAAAAGAGGGAATTTGATGTAAGTTCTTCAAAGTGGCTCAAATATGTTGAAGAGAAATAGGGAGTCAACAAGACTCTAGAAGAGAATATCCATGCACTTGATGAAGAGTTGAAAAGGATCTATGAATTCACGGTGGTATTTATGGAAGACGACTACAAGAAGATTAAAAAACATGACTCCATGTTACCAAAAAAAAGTAAGGAGGCACGAAGATGAAGATGAAAGATTAAATAAGGATTGTGAAGAGAAGATGACTATGATGGAATACCAAGAAGTCATCCTCAATATGAGATGTCTAGAATTGAAAGCTGAGTTGACCAATCTTGAGAAGACACATATTGAGTCTCCACAAATTAAGGAAACAGTTACTGTTAGTACACAATTCTCACTAGAGGATTCTACTATCCGAAGACCTCAAACATGTGATAAGAAGATCATGGCTTCACTCATTGATCTATCACAAGAAGCTAAGATATTAAAGGTAACATCCATATCAACTTGTACTCATGATTCTAAAATGTTTTCTATAAAAAGTGAAGGTTGTTAGAAAAAATCTAAAAAATTAGGGATAAAAAAATGAGGAGTTATCTTCCACCACGGCTAGGGTCGATAGGGGAATGAGTGTCAAAGATAGATCTCCATATAAAGCACATCAATTCAAGAAGAAGTCTCAACAAACACATAAATAATTTGTCAAGATGTAAAGGTTTGTTGTTCAATGCTAGTGCTGTAATAGATTTGGGCATTGTGCATTGAATTGATGGTAGAATCCCATAAATATAAAAGCATAGATAAAGCCCATATCAAGGGGGAGGAATCCAGAGAAGAAGAAGCAACATCCATAGATCCAAAATCATTTGTATACTATAAACAGATTTGTAAGTTTAGATAATATATGTGATGTATGCAATAGGTGTGGTCACATGAATGGTTCATGTTCATTTCTACAGGTACCCAATGCTGGTAAGAAAATAATATCACATAATCTAGCCAAAAATGGAAAAGCTAATAAATCCTTAGATTCAAAATCCAAGAAGGTGAAGGGTGGTGCATCTAAAAGAACTACTAATAAATATTTCACTCAAATGAATCCTTGTATAATATCCAATCATGATTCCTTAGTCCCTAGCAATTTGTTAGTGTTTTGGAAAAATGATTTGTAAAGAATAATGAATATGGAAGATGCACATACTAAGTCTAGTACTAAAAGAAAAAAGAAGATTCTACATGAAGAAAAATATGTTCTGTGTGTGAGGTGCAACAAGGCTGGTCAAAATGTTAGAATATGCTTTGAATCTACTCCAACCCAACAAGAATTCCACCAGAAGATGAATGTTTCACTAGGAGACTCTAGTTTTTTGAATTCTCTTAAAGAAAGAAGATTGACACACAAAGAGATGGAAGAAATACTGAGGTCTACACAATCACAGTCAACATTGAACATCAATTGTGAAAGTGTGAATAATGGAGCATCTGGGTTGAGAAAATCATGTCAACCTTGTTGTTCACATTAATGGATCAAAGAGGATCCACCATATTCCCTTAAATATTTTTATTGTATTTGATATTATAATATAGGGAATTGATGTTGAAGGATGATATCAGGGGGAGAACCTGAGATTTAGTTATGAGAAGTGTTCCCTTGAGGGGGAGACACATAAAGAAGCTTCCATAGTCATTATCTCAACCATTATCAACATCAGTTGGTATAAAATTCCAATACACTGAAGATTTCATGAGAATCATGTCAATGAAAAAGGTATGTTATTTCTAAATCTCTCATCCTTGTTTACTCAAAATAAAGATAATTCTACAAAGGGGGAGTAACAAAGTTAATCAGTGACATAAGAATAGTGGATGAGTTCTCATCTCATGAGATATCATGATTCAATGGATAATGGATAGCTTTATTGTCTAAATCAAATACTCTTGTTTTCAACACTAAGAATTGCTCAAGAAGACTTAGAGTGAAATGATTGATGGCACATTTCATATGTATGGAATGATACCCTATCCACCATTAAAATTGTATTTTTTTTTCAATAAGGTGGAGAGAAGTGAAATGAAATTCTGAGGGAGAAAAAGAAGTAAGGGGAGAGAGAAGATTCTCATTTTGACACTCACACATTCATTTGAGGATAAGTTTTAAGGTATTGACATCAAAATATAGAGGGGGAGATTGTTGGGACCACTTTTTGTATAAGTTGTATTTGTTTTCAACAGTTGTTAGTAATGGTAAAAATTAAAAATGAACTCCAAAGTGAATGTAGATTGGTTGAAGTGAAGAGGCCTGGGGAATTGACATGGATTCATAGAATTGGATTCCATGCAAGGTAAATTATCCATGTTGTTACAAATCAAATGATTGATTGTGGTGTTATTCAATGACCAAGACATGTGTTAAGGATAACACATTGTTTACTATAATGTTTCCATGCATTGTGTTGCAATGCATGAGGAGTTAAAGATGAGTTCCTTCAATGGTTGGAAGAAGAAACGTGATTAATGTGTTATGGGATTCATGTTCCAAAAATAAATAAATAAGAGGAATATAGTAGGAGAGGGGATGGATTTTAATGAAGTAACCATGCACTTAGAAGGTGTACATGCATTATACATGTACTAGACACTTGGATTTTTATACCAAGTATATATGGACTTACATTAAATATAAGGGGACAACCATGGAGGCCTTCTGGGGACCTCACCTAAAGCACATGTGGGACCCAAGGGTTAACCGTGCGCAATGAAAGCCCTCATGTCCAGCCCCACATGAGGTAAGGGCATGGGGGATATGTATAAGCCTGCAGTACTGCAGGAACGGTGATCAACCTGTGCATAGGGATGCATTGTGGGTGCTAGAAGCAAGCCCGTAAGAGGCATTTGTGGGTGTAGAATTGTGCCCATAGAGAACCAGTGTGGGGTAGAACTAGATGGGAGAGAGGAGAATTCTGAGCATTTTCCACCACAACATGATACTTAAACCGTGAGAAAACATTGCGGTGTTTCAATGTTGGATGGCATTTTAAAAACACATACGTGATCCATGATGTCCATCTGATCCCATGCCTGATCTAAGTTGTACACTCCATCCTGCATCCAGCGGTATAATCTCCGACGTCAGTGATTGATCCAACGGCCGAGGAGAGGCACCAAGGTTTTCATCAACCCATGGACAGTTGCAGACACTCGATGTGAACCAGTTCATTGAAGAAGACCTCGCACCTCCTTGATCAATCTCCCGACCATCGTTGAAGCACAAATATCTTGCATGATGATAGATTAGACGAACCGAACACATGCATGAATTAAAATATTCCTGCATACAATTTAAATGAAGAATCCATGAAGGTTGAAACAAACTAAGTTGTTAGGCCAAGTCAGGATGCTCGAAGCATTCGGGAGATGATTTACATGCGTTCGAAAATGCATGCATGTTAGGATAATACTCACCAAGAAAGGACAATCCCACATTCAAAAACGAAACACCCCAAGGATATTGTCATATCTTCTCGAGAAGGATTGAATATTTCAAAACACTGGATATCCTGAGAAATAAATGTTGTGATCTTTACGACATATCATGAAGATCATGAATGCAGAAGAGGTGACCCCCTTGCCTATAATTGGATTTGAACCCAATTTGAGAGATGCTACTGCTCCCTCATTCCCAAGAGCTCATGTTTTCGAAAAACAGAGCATCTCTATGCATCACTTCATGAAGATCAATCAGAGCACAAAGATTCTTCAAGGTTCCATGAAGAAGATATCGCACAATCATTCGACAGGTGCTACTCAACCTCAAATAGCTTCATGATGAACCGGTTCACATGAACACACAGTTGGTTCCTCAAACCTTTGTCATTATTTACAATGGCCAAAGAACAGTGATCCAGTGGTTGAGCCTTAACCTCTCACTGTGCTTCATGATGTTCATTACACTTTTTTCCAAGCTGAGCCACGCATTCTCTCTGTGAGGGAGAAGACCCCTGCCCATTCTGGTTTTAGGAATAAAGATGAGTACACCCTATGGTTTTCATACACTCTACTGTTTATAGGGGTTCATGTTTTAGTGAAGAAAGAGAGTGTAAGATAAGGTAAGTACGTGTTTCCTATACCTTTGTGCATGGTTTGATGAAATCCTGAGGCCTTGAGTGGTTGGTTGAAGAATAAGCTCACACCAAGAAAGTTTTTCACCCATTCAGTTTTGAAGAAACATATACATATAAACCTAAACATAGTGCAAGAGGAATAAGGAAAATAAATAAGAGGAAGAGTAGAAGAGGCTGATTGTGCGTGTTTTCTTAAAATAACTACACCTATTAGGGTTTCACACAAGAGGAGGAAGAAGAAATTTCATGCTTGCATTCATTCACATGCACACATGACGTCACTTAAATTAAGAACCAAAAAAAGTGTGTGCATGTGTGTAAAGAAGAAGAAGAAAGAAATGTCCAATCTAAATGTCGTATGCATGATCACAGACATTCGTGAACAAGAGTAGAGAATTGATTTAGTTGATTCGATGTGAACCGATCTCCATTAACTGAATAATCACATTGGTGTATGTGATTATAGCTAGGATTAGGGAAGAAGTTTTAGTGTAGTTGGTTGTTTCACTAAGAAGAAAAAAGAATAAGTCTAGTGTAGTGTAGTTCGTATTTCCCTAGAAAAGAAGAGAAAGAAAAAAGAGAGAATTTATTGCCTACTTCTTTACAAGTAATCAAGTGAAGATTACTGCATAAGACTAAGAGAAGAACCTACCTTTTGAAGAAGGAAGAAGACTGTCCCTATAGGAATTATAAAGAACCTGCTAGAGGCTGTAAGTTGGAGTAGGCTATCACCAGTCCAGGGAAGAGGATTGTTTCCCACCCCCTCCAAAGCGTAGGGACCCAAACTAACAAGAGGATCGTTTTCCTAGTCACTACACATTAACAAGATATCACATTATAGTAGAGAATCGATGAAATAGTCAATCCCATGCATGGAAAGGACATAGATTCTCTTATTGAGTGGTGAACCTTGTAAAAATAACATGTGCAAATTTTTACTGCTTTCTATTATTCCATGTGATAGGAAAAAAATAGAAAGATAATCAAGATCTTAATAGGTCAAGAGGTGTAGGGATAAAAATTTAGAATGTGTTTAAAAAGACCCCAACACTGATTTACACCCTCTCAGTGTTAGGTATATCCCAAACTGGTCCTCTCAAGGACTACACTGCCGATTAAGATTCTTCCACACCAATTAACCTGCTTCATTAATCTTCTTTTCATGATGAAGAACCACTTTATTCTAGTATCTCTCTATAGAATCCTCTCTATGAAAGAACAAATTGATAGTGTACAGAACAAGAGAGAGAGAGAGAGAATGTAGAAAGCTTATTTAGAAAAATAGACACTTCATTCAGGAGTTACAGAAGAAGAAGATTGTACGAAAAAGAATAAGAATAAGATAAGTGAAGAATATATTTCTCTGAGATGCTTCTTTGAGGCCCAAGGTAACATCCCAAAATTCCCAAAGAATGTTTATATAGAAAAAAAGTCACTTAATACAAGAATTACTAAAGAATAAGGTATGAATAAGAAGAAGAATAAGATAAAGGAAGAAGATATTCCTCTGAAATGCTGCTCTAAGTTCCAAGGCAGTAGCCCTTAATTTTTTACAACAAAATCCTACAAAACCAAATCCAAAATCATCCCCCCACATAACCCACTACTCCCTTTATTTATTGGATCTATTGGAACCATTCAAACAAACCCCAATAAACACTAACAACATCATAAAAAATCCATCTACTTCTGATGGCTTCAACTACTAATAACATATTACAAGACTACCTTTGGTTGTTTATTAAACCACATAACTATTTCAATATACACCAGATGTCCAATTATCATAACCATCACACATCCTAGCTCCAAGAATGGTGGACCACTAAGTACTCATCCCATGTTCCTATCAAAAATTCACTTCCAATAGCACTTTTACATCATTTTCAAAGAGCTTATCCCAACTAATTTGAGTTATAGATTGTGATGTCATAACATACTCAGCATTCATTGTGTTGATTACCTCTTGGTCTTCCAAATAACAAATCTTCCTTCAATGAATAACTCACATTTATAAAGTACACATTCATTATCCAATGTCACCAGAACAATTAGAATATGAAAAAACCGTATAACTGAGTAGATTTGTCTTTGTTATACCGATGTCATACACAAGAGTTCATTAAATTTAACATTTAATGATTCATATCATTTGTGTTTCTAATTAATTTAAATTTTTATTATTTGATTGATTAGTTTTGAATTTAGATGTCACTAGAAGGTTTATGTACCCCCATTAGGTACTCAGAAGGTATAATGTTGATGTTAAAAATAAATATGTTATAATGTCATTTTTCATATTTTATTTATAACTAAAGGGGGGGGGGGTTGATATTTCTTGAAGAGGATGACCCAATAAACCCTCTCCTAATTTTCTCATTCCCTATCCCCCCCAAATCATCCATGCTTTCCTCTTTTAGGTATATCTTTCATAGGTAGTATCTCATCTATTTTAGCACCATGTCTATAGTTAGACCACTTTTCCTTCCCCTAATATGTACTTTTATCTCTACGTAAGAATATTAAATCCCCAGTATTCATGTCTCTTCTATTCTTAAACGATTTAGTCAATTGTCATGATCCATTCCTTTTTCATCCTACATATGTCCTTTCACATGATTATCAGTTAGAAACCCCTCCTCTCCAGCATACTATTATAGTGTTTCTGATTGTATCAACATGGGGTAGAGTATGGTTTAACTAAAATTATATTTTCTACTAAAAATATATTCTTAAACTATTATCCTTTTTAAATTATGTTAATTAAAATTATTTTTATTTCTGGTTGTGATATTCATTTTTTCTTGGATGAAATTTTAAATCTGGTTGTTTACTATTATTTACTCTTAATCCATGCTATCAGCTGTTTACCTTTCATGTTATGACCAGAGTCAATGTTTATTTTCTCTCTGAATTGGTTTCTAAAACACATTTTTAAGAACCTGGTTTTTCTCTTAGGATTGGTTACTTTAATTGTTGGTCTAAATCTTTACTTTGGAACTATTTTAGATTCCTAATGTGTTAGAAAAGTTTTATAGGGTGTTTGTGGATTTTTCAGAGCCCGAAACCCATCTTTTTGGGAAAACAGAACAAATATCACTATTTTTGCACTGTTAGCACCTAGTCTTCCTAACCGTGCAGAATTTTTTTTTCTCGACAGTGGAACCTCGCATGGTTGGTGCATGGTTGTGCATCCAAAAAGTGTGAATTCCCCTTTTTCCAAAGAAACCATGCATGGGTAGAGCATGGTTGTATTGAACTGTGAAGAAAAAGTATTTTTGGTAAGAACCGTCTCATACAGTTTGCACTTGGTTTGACAAACCATGCGGAAAAACTATTTACAGGCTAAAAATTTTGTAAAATGACTAAAATTTCTTGAATAATCTTTTAATCCCACTTCCTCCCTAATCTGATATTATGTGCGATTAACCTAGTTCTCTCTCATTTTAGAGCATTTTGAAGATCCAAACATAGAATCTAGAGATATTCTTCGTCCGAAATCCGATCGAGCTTCCATTCATCACTTTGGAAGCGCAATGGTAAGTACTCGATTCTTCTAATGTCGTTATTCTTCTCTTCCAATCTTGACCTAGATATCACCATGTGAGTGTTTTCACCTTTTCTTAGATCTACCCCGATCTGAGGAAAATCAATGGTCGATACCATAGGAGAAGGCTCGTACAACCCTAAGGTGGGTGGTCTATAACTCATCCCTAATGTTCATTGTTTTTGGAATATTCATGTGGGGACCACTAGTTTCATTGGAATCCATTCCCTAAATTTACATGTGATGATTATACTTGATATAATCATATGGATATTCTATCTCTAAATATGTGATTAGTTGTTAGTGGTTACACCCAAAACTCAATCCACCACATGTCGAAGGTTATGTCATAATTGGTTTTTAGTGTTTCGGCACGCTTGAGCCACCATTTGGGTGCCCCTTTTTTTGACCTTTCTAAAGATGAGAATCCTTATAATAATTTTATTGTTGTTAATGATAATTTCATAATGGCATGTACCAAGTATTCTCACCACATGACCCACCTAAGGTAATTTCTTATAAATTTTTATTAAATGTGAAATATGAAATGTGACATTGAAAGCATATTAAGTATATAACTTGTCCTTATAAAAAGAGATTAAATGAAGGTTACATGTCTGTAACACCCCTTTCTATGATGATGGAAGGTATAAGAGTGAACCTCAAAAATTTAATAAGCCTTAATGGTTATCTAATACTTGATTAAATGGTTTCAACACTACTAGGACTATTCACACTAATGGAAGGCAAGGCTTGGACCAATAAATGGTTTCAACTCTACATGACCTATCCACACTAATGGAGGGCAAGACATGAGAAAAATGAATTATCACAATATAAAATTGGAATGGACTGACTCGATCTCCCCATGGATTCTGAGAGGAGAAAGCCTTGGGTCTTAGGAACCCCATTCCGATTCAAGGATACGGTTTTCTAATGTTTATACCCACATAAAATCCTGTTCATTTCTATTATTTGAATGCATAGTATACTACCATTGGGTCAATTTCCTTATTACAGGATACCTCAGATACACTCCATGGATCTGGTATCAACTATTATGTTCCATGGTTAAATCCCATCGGTCCATGTACTTGCTTAGCCCCATTTTACCTTGGTCGATCACCATGGACCCAATAGGTGGCTTATTGTGGAATGCCTTGGATTAATCTCCTTTAATTACACTCTTACCCTTTAGCTAGACTCAGATAATACTGAGGTAGATTTCCTTGAGTTTATGTTACCTTGGTTTTTAACATGGAACTCCCTCACTGGATATCGTAGTCTGGTTGGCTTATTACCTCTTGGGACAATCACTACTTATACTATCACGAGGTGATGTTAATGTTGGATATGCCTTACGTGAACTATTTACATTAAATGGTAATATTTTAATTAATTAGCTAGTTACATGTTTAGACACTAGCCGAGTGATGAATCAGGTACTTGGTTATTTACTTATTTTGTACTGCATTTTTTACTTTCTATATGCATGCCTACATGCGGCTAAAATCCATTACACGGGTCAGATGTTATAAACACCATTGGTGGTGACCCACAAATATTTATATCACACCCTATCTGGGCACTGTTTGGTATCCTAAGTAGATTAAATGGTTTTTGGTATTGATAAATGGAGGAATGAAACTTCCAATACTTGATTGTGTGCTGATAGGATGGATCATGATAGCAGATGAGCGATTGGGATCTCGGGATTCTTAGAGTAGACGTAGTTTTCTTTTACCTTGGGGTACATGTTATTCCTATTATATTGTATCCATGTTTTCAAGCTTTCTAGTGACATGACATTACATCATCACTATCCCAGTTGTTTCAGTTATTGTTATTCATGGTTATCTATTGAATTAGTTTGCTTCCACTACTTACTTGTATTGCATCCACTATTAACTATTCATTATATCCCTTCTATTATGATACACCCTGATAATGATGGCATAGTCTTCCCAGGGACACACCCTCGACCCTCAATGCTAGTCAGTAGCCTCTGGTGATCGAGAAGATACGCTTGAAGCCATGTGGCCCACTGGGCTTAGGGAACCCGTTAAGTGTCATCAGAGTCCGGGTCATCACAATGTGGTATCAAATGAGTTTATTTTGTTTCTTGACCATTTGGAGATAATAAATTGAAGAATATGAACTCTTGGGACTCTTTCATAATCCATGGTTGGGCATTGCAAACCCATGTTCGGAGTAAAATCCATGTTACCCATAATGCAATTGTTGTTCTATTTTTCCTATTACAGTTGATATTATTTCACCGTTTGGTGACTCACATGTTGTGTGGTGTTGTTTATTATTACTCTTTTTGGAATTTATTTCTTCCTTGGTAGATGATATGAGGGAAAGGAGTATTGCTACATGAATTATAATAGGCACCTATAATTCATATGTCATGCATAATGCCACGCTATATAGGTGCATTTCAATTCTTTTCATTTCTTGATATGATTATTATTATTGAGTGATGTTGTGATTGTTTCTTGTACATGTATTACTTTAGCTTCAATTAAGTGATTTTATGTCTCAATTCATGAGGTGTATGGGCCCTCATGGGTTGGGATAAGTAATTTTCTGAGTCAATCCATTAAGTTATAAGTAAATGTGTGTCATTTTTTTATTATAGGTGTATGAGCACTGATTCAACGGAAATGAGTGTCCACTATAAAGTGAATCCTAAAATCAGAAATGAATTGGTTGAACATCATTATCTTGCCATTTCATGTTTATGAAAGGTAAAGGAGTGAACCTAGGAATTAACATAAAATGATATAAAACTTATACTTGAGAACATAATGATGCATGGCCATCTAAGCGGGTAGTTTCAGTAGAATTCCTTTGGTAGTGAGTTTTCTTAAATTCAACTTCCTTTACTGATGCTATCGCCTAGATTCTAAGCTTGTTCTAAGGCGCGTCATTATAATTTTTAGACCAACTCCGCCATGATGTCCTCCTATTGTTTTCCAGGAGGGTGGTGAAAACCATGCTCCAGACATGGTGGGCCCTAAGACACCAGTATTACTTCCAAAAGTGCCACATGAGGTTATGCCTAATATACCTAATAAGAACCCTGATGGTCAAGTCCATAATAGTTTTTACGTATTATGAAGTCCATGATTGGTGATCCACGAGTTTCACCTACGATGGTTGAAATGACCCATGAGTTCCAGTAGCAACATCCTCTTACTTTTTCAGGGGATGGTGGTTCATAGGCTACTGAGTCTTGGATAAAGAAAATTTTGTCTATATTTGCGCATTTGGAAACACCTACTGAGAAGAGATTCATGATTGATACATACATTCTTCTAGATTCAACAATGAATTGGTGGGATTTTGTTACCCAGGACAGACATCATCAGGGCATGTTATGGGTTGACTTCCAAACTGTCTTCTATGATCAGGTCATTCCTCAGTCTTTGAGAGATAACAGAGCCTAATAGTTCATTCATTTCACGTAAGGTTCTATTTCAGTTATGGAATATTCAGCATTTTTCACAGATTTACAGTGCTTTGCACCGCTTCTAGCTGGTGATGAGCTTTCATGAGCTAGACGTTTTGAGGATGGACTTCAGTATGCCATCTGAACTCAGGTGATTGTCTTTTTCCTTCCTACCTTCTTTTCTTTAGTTGATCATTCCCTTATCACTGAGTGTAATCTGAGGGACAGAGAAAGTACTGGGTTTAAATGATCAGTTCTATGTCAGGCCAATAGTTCTTATGGTGGTAATAAACGTTCCCTTTAGGTTTACCGTCAGGACAATGGCAGCCATAGTATCCAGTTTGGTAGCTCTATAGTGTTTCATTAGTGTAGAAAACCATGGAATAAGAAGCCCTATTGTGATTGAGACCCTATGGAGTGTCGGTCATGTAGATGGATGGGTCATCTTCAGTGATTTTACAGGACCATTCCACCAAGTTCAAGGGAAAAAGGATAATCTTCAACTCTACCTTCAGGAGTGAGTTCTATTGCACCGTGTCAGGCGGGGAGTTAGATTTGCACTGATAGGTCTGGATGAGGACGATCGGTCATGGCCGTAGTTTCCCGATCCCTGATCACTAGCAATGCCAGCAAAGCAGTCATGATTCTAGTAGTCCATCTATTGCACATGGTAGTGGATCAGGTCAGATGCATACCTTACAACCGATACCCAAGGATCAGGCTATATGACCATCTACATTATGAGGTACTATTATAGAATCCTCTACAATTGTCTCTGCTTTGTTTGTACATATGCTTCAAACTCTTTTATTTATGTATCTATCATTGAAAGTCTCAGACTAGAGATACAATATCACTTTCATGTAGTGAACCTCAACACACCTTTGGGAATATGGACGGAGGCCATACATCAATGCATGGATTGTCCCCATGAAATTGGTAGTTACCCTTTCTTGTGGAATCTATTTGTTCTCGATATGATGTACATCGATTTCATTCTAAAGATGGACCGGTTGGTTCACTCTCACACCTTTGTAAACTGTTATCGTGGAAGGTTTTTTTTACATCACTAGAATGCAATAGTTTTCTTTTCAAAGGTATGTGGGATTTCTAGGTTGGGAGAGTGGGAACAAAGCATCATGGGATAAGTGGAGTGAATGCCCAGATTTTAAATCTTTTCATGGAGGATTAAGGTTTAATTCAAACTGTTTTACCATCAGTAGTTGATCATTTCTAGGATGTCTTTCCTAATGAATTTTCTGGATTACCTCCTAAGAGAGAGGTAGAGTTTGTAGGTTCTGGGCGCAACAGAAGCATGGTTGGTATGTGACCCAACATTGATTTTTTACTATAATCAATGATTATTCTAGGATCAATATGAAGATGAACTTTAGTCTCCAAAGAATATAATAAAAGATTTATATAATGAAGGAAGAGTCTTGAAACCATTAGAGAGGATCTTTCACATCATGTTTATAATTAATTTAATTAATTTCATGAAGAAAATAATACCTGGATCTTCATTATTTTCTTCGTTGATGATGTTGATCATCCAAAATGATGCTTTTGTATTATATCGTTTCCCTTATAAGGATCCAAACTATAATCCCTCTAGCGGTGATCCACATGTGCTCCGATGGCATCTGATAGACACAACTCATTCTTCGGTTGCTAGCACAGTGAAGCAAGTGTCTTCTGTCAGTCATTCTTGATCGCTTGTTCTTCGGCCTTGATGAATATCTCCCATTCTTGGGAGGGGAAATAAGAGGATTCGAGAGAGAAATTGTTTGGGTCAACAAATCACAATTCACAAAGCATGTGGTGTCGTGTGTTATCTGGCAAAATAGGAGAACATGACTATTTATATGCATTGATATTTAGTTACAATATTTAATTGCATAACATAAATTAAATAAATTCATGAAATTATAGAAAACCCATTCTCATAATAATAATACCACGTCATTATTTATGGTGTCCCTACTTGCGCAAAATAGAATTATAAATAAAATTCCGCATCACAAAATAATAGTAGTGTCATTATTATTTTAACTTGTGACAACTAATTAAATAATTATTTACCTTCTTATAAATTATTATTTTACTACCAGACCTGATTTTCTCCACTCAAACTCCACATCCATTTATTGAACACCCGAGTAATTAAATAAATAATTTATTCCCTTAAATAAATATTTTATTTTCAAACTAGTTAATAAATATTTATTAAATGTTCAATGAAATAAATAAATATATATTATTTTATTTATGGGATCATTTTAACATGAATAAAATTATTCCGTGTTCTTGAGAATAATATTTATATTATTAATTAAATCAAAATAGAATTTAACCAAGACCACCAAAAACACATAGTGTGTGACCCTCAAGGATTCATTCTATTTGGAATTAGGTGGGTTTGCCTAAAGTCCAACAGTATTTTCTAGTAACAGGACAAGGAACCCAAGAGAAAGAACGAAAAGTGGAAACAAAAACATCCACATACGAAGGCGTACTGTGTAATATAATCTCCTTTTTGAAATATTTCATCAGTCAGGTTTCATGAGAGTGTCATCAACCTTTGTGCTTGATAAATCATTCTTTGACTACCTGAAATAAACTTATCGTTACAACATGGACATGAAATTTGGCTTGACAGTTCTATTTCATTTATAGAGACGAGATATCAACTTCTATAAATTGATGGGACAAATATTTCCTCGACTTATCCATTAATAACATGCCACTCGTGATTCACCCAATGTAACCTACATTCTGCCAACCGTCTCTATGATAGTTATCATCAGTAAATCAAATTGTGCGAGTCATGAAATATATTAATGATAATCTTAATGTCTAAGGATCATTACACACGATCACAGATATGAATATCTGATGGAACCAAAACATGTGGAATTCCTACTGGAAGGTCTACTATCATAATCTTATGTCTTGGAGATTACCATGTGCGAACTTCATGAGAAGAATTCGCATCTACTTACGAGTACTCTAACCTGACAGTCTGTATGCTATGTGTCCCATCATAGTATGTCATCCAACAATAGAACTATTTTAAAGAATATTGTTATAGTATTCCAAGGTTCTCCTCATAGTGGGGAACATACATGAACTTATCAATACAATAAATACTCTCAAACATTATTGCATAATAGTCATACAGAATAATGAACAATGTGTAAAACATTAAATATCCATCTAATCAATGTACAAATAGTTGGATCTAGGACACCAACTCTACCAAACTCCCACTTAGACTAGATCCAACTGCCTACAACTTTCAATATGCTAGACCTCTCAAGATGATCATTTTTCTACTGAGTCAAAGCCATAGTCAAGGGGTCCACCATGTTATCTTCTATAAAAATACTACTCACTACAACATCACCTCTTTGAGAAAAATCACTCAAGAGATGATACATCCAGAGTATGTGCTTCATCCTTTGATTTGACCTTTTCTCTTTTGCAAGATTCACCACTAAAGTATTATCACAATATAGTGTGATGGGATATTTATTGATATGTATCACATCACAATCCTGAAAAAAGCTCTGCAACCAAACTGCTTCTTTAGCTACCTCAGAAGATAAGATATACTCTAACTGTACTGTAGAATATGCGACCAAAGTCTGCTTTGAGATTTTCCATCTTATTGCACCTCCATTCAATGTAAAGATGTACCTATTTTAGAATTCTTGTAATCTTAATCAGTCTAGAAACTAGCATATTCATATACTCTGATAACTAGTTTCTCATCTCCTTCAAAAACCAGGAACATATTCTTAGTACGCCTCAGATTCATTAGGATAGTTTTGACTTCCATCCAATGGCGGTCACCTGGGTCAGCTTGATATCTTCCTATGACACATAATGTATAGGAGACATCTAGCCTAGTACATAGTATGGAATACATGACTGACCTAATCACTAATGTATATGGAGTCCTGGCCATTATCTTTCTTTCCTCATGTGTCTGAGCACACATTTTCTTTGAAAGATGAATACAATGTGATGATGGCAACAATACAAACATAGATTGTTCCATATTGAATCTCTTAAGTATCCTATCATTGAATGTACTTTGACATAGGCCCAACAATCTATTAGATCTATCATGGTGGATCTTGATCCCAAGAATATATACTGCCTCACCCAAGTCCTTCGTAGAGAAGTATTGATTCATCTATGCCTTAACAGACTGTTAGACTGGTATCTCATTTCCAATAAGTAATATTTCATCAACAGATACTATTAGGAAAACAATTTCACTTCCACTAAACTGTTTTTAGACACAAGGCTCGCATTTATTCTTCATAAAACAAAATTCGGTTAGGGCTTCATCAAAATGAATGTTCAATGACCTGGATGCATACTTTAATCCATAAATGGATTTCTGTTACTCGCATACCTTATTAGCATTATTTTGAGTCATAAACTCTTCAGGTTGTGTCATATAGAAATATTCCAAAAGGTTTTCGTTAAGAAAGGCTATTTTGACATCTATTTACCAAATATCATAGTCATTGTAAGTAGCAATGTACAATAGAATTCTGATGGATTTCATCATCACAGTAGGTGAAAAGGTTTCGTCGTAGTCAATGACTTGACGAATATTGAACCCTTTTACAACCAGTCATGCCTTATAGGTAGTGACTTGTCATTCGATGTCCAGTTTCTTATTGAATACCCATTTACATCTAATAGGCTTTACATCGACTGGAGGATCTACCAAAATTTGGACATGGATTTGGTACATGGAATCCATTTTATAATTCAGGGATTCTTGCCACTTTCTAACATTTGTGCCACCTACGACTTCTTTTTAGTTTAGAGGCTCATTATTATCAACTAATAATGAGTCACTATCATCGGTAACTAGAAAACTATACCATTCTGGTTCTCTAACATATCTTGTACTCCTACGCAACTCTTGTGTCTCTGGAATGGTTCTACCATCCACAGGGCATTGTGGAATCTATTCTTGTACCAACTCTTATGTACCTTGAGCCTCAACTTCATTGAAGTCTATATTTCTCCCACTATGTATTTTGGAGATGCGCTCCCTCTAATGGAATACGACTTGTCTTTCCACTATAACCTTTTTTTCTAAGGGTTTGTATAGGTAATATCCCCTTGTTTCCTTGAGTCATCCTATGAAGGTACACTTTCTTCCTCGAGGTGCATGTATGTTACCTGAAATGGCCTTAATAAATGCATCACTTCCCCACACATGTAAATTCTATAAAATGTCTTTCTTTCAACTCTATAACTCATATGGAATACCATTTATCGATTTAGATGGTACTTGGTTTAGATTGTCCACCGTAGTTTATAACTTATATCCCCAAAAGAATAATGGAAGAATCACATGACTCATCACTGATCTCACCATGTCCAACAGGGAGCAGTTCCTCCTTTCTCTCACACCATTCCATTGGAGAGTATATGGAGAAGTGAGTTGGGATATGATCCCAAACACCCATAAGTAATTAATGAAATCTTGATTAAGATATTATCCACCTCGGTCTAAGAAGAGTTTTTTAATCTTCTTACCAAGCTAGTTCTCAACTTTATTTTTGTATTCTTTGAACTTGTCAAAAGAATCTGACTTATACCTCATTAAGTAGATATATCCATATCTACTAAAATCATCAGTAAAATTTATGAATTATGAGTACCCTCCCCTTTCTTCAAATTTAAATGATCCACAAACATAGGTATGAACCAATTCAAGATGTTATTTAGCCCTTTCACAATTCCCAATAAATTGGGATTTGGCCATTTTACCTTATAAACATTCATGACATACACCAAGAGGTTTTAGATCAAAAGAATCTAAATATCCATCTTGAAGTAACTTTTTCATGATTTTCTCGTTTACATGACCTAGCTAGTGATTCCAATGTTGGGTGTGGGATGAGTCATGTGAATTATCATTATAATCTATTTCCATTACATGGATTGTGTAATCAAAGATTTAAAGACTGTTGAATAAATGTGACTTTCCAAAACAAAATCTATCTTTGTAAAAGAAGAAGCATTCATTTCTAAACACGAAAACAAATCCATATGTATCTTATCTGGATATAGAAATAATTGTTTTAGTAACATACGACACATAATAACAACCCTTTAACACCAAGATCAGCCTAGTAGGAAATGTGAGGTGGTAGTCCCTGACAGCTGTAACAGCAGATCTGGATCCGTTGGCTACTCTTAGATCTACCTTCCCTTGGTAAATCATCCCAAAACTACTTGGTTACTATATTTGGATACATATGTGAGCACCATAAGCTATATCGAATACCTAATTTGTAGAAACAAATATATTACATTCAATAACAAATGCACCTGAAGCTTCTCCTTGCTTCTTAGGCTGGGTGCAATTCTTCTTCCAGTGGCTCTTCTTACCACATGTGAAACAAAAAACCTCCTGTTCCATTGCCTCCTATTTGATCTTCCTTTTCATGGAAGGTCATAAAGAATCTTTGTGCTTAAAGCTCTTCCCCTTCCCTTTCCTCTTATTCACCATAATGAAATAAGGCTTTTCACGCTACATAACATTATCCAAATGGTGAATAAGGATAAGAAGACAAGACAAAGACTTCCTCATGTTGTTAATATTGAAATTGACAACAAAGTTAGAGAAGCTCTGAGGGAGTGATGCAAGAATGAGATCAGTTACTAGTTATTTGGGGAGTTTAAACCCTTGAACCTCTAGGGACTCAATGTAGACAATGAGCATGATTATATGGGGCCCAGCTGGGGCACCTTCTCCAAGTGTACTCTGAAATAGTGCCTTTGAGGTACCAAACATTTCATATCTTAATCTCTCTTGGTAAATACCACAGAGGTGCTTGAGCATGCTATAAGCATCCATGTTTTCATGAGATGTCATGAGATCACTATACATTGTTGATAGCATGAAACATTGAATGTTGACCACGTCGTTCATATGTTTCTCATAAACTAGGAAATCATCATCACTCACCTCATTGGCAGGCAGATCAGGTGATTCTAACTCTAGCACATAAGACTTATGTTCATGGTGTAGGATAACCCGAATGCGTCTAAACCATTCCTGTAAGTTACTGCTGGTGAAGATGTTGTCTTTATCCAGAATTGATCGTAGAGATAGTCTGGTTGAAGAGCTTATAATTTTTATTATAAAATTAAAAGAGTAGATCATTAGTACTTTATTGATTACATTTTATAAGAAATAATAATTTTTTATTAAGTCTCCCACTATTTTATCAAGTCCCAATGGTCCTCACCAATAAAATTGGAATGTCCAGTTGCTAGGACATTCTAGTTATAAGGATCTATATTCCCCTTCGTATAAAACCAACAAGGGTTGGTCAAGTTATTATAAGGTATTTAGGTAGGAAGGTCTTTGCCAACTGAAGGCTTGCAACTGCTTGATCTATTAACTGGACTCCCCAATCCTAAAATCATGACATTGGATTTCCTCAACTCTTTCCTCCAATATTACATGAAGTCTAGAAAGGGATACTCCTCTTGAAGTAATGTGGTTAAGTCTACCCAAAACCTTTTATAAGGGCTTCTTGTATAAAATTAAGTGTCTCAATAAGGGTTGGTCAAACACATAGTTTTATTGAGTTTTTCCCTTAATCAAGTAACATAAGGCTTGTTCTGACTTAATATTTTATTTGAGGGATTTTTTATCTCTTATACATGAATTTCTTATTATCATTATCACATGCTTGAAAATATTAAGTGGAACTTACTTAAGTGATTAAACTTGTCTTGATAATATATACGCATAAGATTGGATTATTTTAATTCCATTTTGCATGATTTTTTAATATATTAATTATTTGATCGTGACAACACATACACAATAAATAAACCATGTAACTGACAAAAATAAAAAAAATGTATGATCATGAGCTTTTTATATTGGTTAGTTTATCTAGTGGTTGATTAACTGACCCAAGACCTAGGGTAAAAACAAATTTAACTTTTTGGGTTCGTTTTTACAGCTTTCCATGTATCCAACTTTGTATCTTCCTGGATTGGTTTCCCCTTGGATCCTAGCCTGAGCCGCCTCCACTAACTTGGGAGCTCCATCCAGTACATATTCTTTTATCTCACTCACAGGTGAGGGTTAAAATGGGGTTTTACATAAAAGAAACCTTGGGTGTGAAGGCCATGCATATTAATGATGAGAAGGCTCGCAGGCAAACAATTTTAATTTAAATTAATTAATTAAAGAAACCATTAACATAAAAATGTATTGGTCTATCTCATGATCATCTAAACATGCATCAATATTTATGCCTTAATAAAACTAGGATTCAATTCTTTAATCGTTATTTTCTATGATAAGTCACGCTCGAATCAATTAATTGTCTTTAATTAATCAATCCTTTTAACATAAACCCTTTTCTGAATTTCCTTGAGATTCTCATCCATCATAATTAAAAAAAATCTTTTAAATTCATCTTTGTACAAAACGTGTACCTTAGAGGAAACCTGGTGAATTCCCATTCATATCTACCCATTGAGTAGAAATGAATATTACACAGATGTTAAGTTAAACACATATATATATAACACATATCATGTGTTGTGCCTCATCATTAAGCCTACACTATGATACACATATCAAGGGTTTGTATAATATAATATTAAATTTTAATAAATCTACATATTTTGGATGAATACATGACGTGTAATTCCAACAACAAGGTCTGTACATTTATTCACCATCTATCTAAAGTACATTCTTGGGAACAGGGTATGTTGATGTACTTTAGAAATCTTCAGATTACACGACATGTTCATTGGGCCACACACTGTGTAGTATCTGCGTTTCATGGTTTCCAGCCAGCCAAGCCGTGTATGGGTTACACGGTCCAACCCTAACCTGAAGTGACTATATGATGTGTCCAGTGGACAACACAACGTGTAATCCAGAAACCATGTGCCACATGTTCTTGGCCAACACATGGAGTCATTTAAGACTCCGAAATACTCCAACACATGGACTGATTTGGCAGACCAGTTTGATTCACTGAATCTTGACTACACGATGTGTACTACAAAATATAGGCCGTGTGTTCTGGTGTTGTACGGCCATGAACCATTGGAACCTCCATATGAGATACTATATTTTATTTTAATCAAAATTAAAATAAAATATTGTTTCTATATGGAAAAAGAGAAACAAAAGAGGAGGAATAGATCTCAAGATTCATATTTTCAGAACGACTAACTTGAATTGAAAGAACTAAATTATTAAATGCGCAAGTCATCAACAAAATATTTAAATAATTATAAACTATGATGTAACCCACTCTGATACCACTTTTAGGTTCCAGGCGTAGTGGTAGGGTGGTTGGGATGGGACCCAACTTTGATTTTTACCATAATTAGTGACTATTCCAGGATCAATATGATGATGAATGCCAATCTCCATAAAATATAATCAATGAATTAGATAAAGAAGTAAGAGGCCTAATGCTATTAGAGAGAATTTTTCACATCATGTTTATAATTAATTTAATTAATTTCATAAAGAAAATAATACATGGATCTTCGGTATTTTCTTCATTGATGATTTTGATCGTTCGGAGTGACCCTTTTGGATTATCATGTTGTGCTTGTAATGATCCAAACTAGAATCCCTCTATCGGTGATCCACATGTGCTTTGATGGCCTCCGATCGACCCTGCTCGTTCTCTGGGTGCTAGCGGGGTGAAGTGAGTGTCTTGTGTCGGTCGTTCCTGATCTCTTGTTCTTCATCATTGAAGAACATCTCTCATTCATGAGAGTGGGAAGAAGATGATTCAAGAGAGAAATTTTTTAGCTCAACAATTCTCAATTCATCAAGCTTGTAGTGTTGTGTGTTATCTGGCATAATAGGCTTACATTTCTATTTATATTCACGAAACTTCAGTTACAATATTTAATTTCATAACAGCAATTAAATACATTCATGAACATTGAGAAAACCATGATCATAATAATAATTTTGCGTCATTATTTAAGGTGTTCCAAGTTGCGCAAAACGAAATTATAAATAAAATTCTATGTCACAATATAATCACATCGTCATTATTATTCTAAATTGTGCCAACTAATTAAATAATTATTTACCATACTGCAAATAATTATTTTACAACCGAACCGGCCTTTGTCCACTCAAACTCCACTTCAATTTATTTAACACCCAAATGAATAAATAAAATTTTTTTCTCTTAAATAAATATTTTATTTATAATCTAGTAAGTAAATATTTATTAAATTTTTAATAAAACAAATAAATATATTTTATTTAATTTATTGCTTTCATTTTAACTAGAATAAAATTATTCCACAATCTTTAGAATAATATTTATTTTATTAATTAAATTAAAATAGAATTTAATCGAGACCACAAAAAACACTTAGTATGTGACCTTTTAGGATTCTTTCTCATTGGAGTTAGGCAGGTTTTCCTAAATTCCAAGAGTACTATCTTGAAACGGATCAAGTCACCCAAGAGAAAGAATGAAATTACTCAAAAATGACATCCATATACGAATGATTAATGTGAATATAATCCATTTGTCACAATATTTCATCAAGAAGGTTTCATGAGAGTTTCATCAACTTTTGTTCTTGATACGTCATTATTTGACTACCAGAAATAAACTCATCGTTACACCATTTCATTGTAATTTCGTGCAATGGTTTTACTTTAATTAAAGGGCCAAGATATAAACTTCCATAAATGAAAGGTACAAATCCTTCCTTGACTTAACCATTAATATCATTCCACTCATGATGCACCCAACATACCTTACTTCCTGCCAACTGTCTCTGTGACTGTTTTCATCAGTAAATCAAAATGAGAGAGTCATGACACATATTAATGATAATCTTAAAGTCTAAGGATAATTACACTTTCTCACAGATATGAATATCTGATGAAACTAAAACAAGCATAATTCCTTTTGGAGGGTCTGTTCTCTTAATATATTGTCTTAGAGATTACCATGTGCGAACATCATGAGAATATGTCTCATCTACTTATGAGTACTCGCACCTGATGGTCTGTATGCTATGTGTCCCATCAAAATATATCATCCAACCGCATAACTATATTTTAGAATATTATTATAACATTCCAAGTCTCTCATCATGGTGGGGAACTGCCATGAACTTATCAATGCAAAAAATACTATAGGATAGTATTACATCATAGTCATTTAGAATAATGAACAATGTGTAATACATTAAATATTTATGAAATCAAAGTACAAATAGTTAGCTCTAGGACACCAACTATAATAGAGTTTACAATAGTACTTGTTCCAAGAGTAGTTCATGTGTCCATTCCTCCATACATGATGACATCTACTAGGATTTAGAAGCTCAAGAGGCAGATAGAGGACTTAGAGGCCAAAGGATTTATACGGCCTAACACATCATCTTGGGGTTCACCCGTGATTTTTTCTAAGTAGTTGGATGGAAATCTGCATTTATATGTTGATTATAGAAGGTTGAACGAGCTTATGGTCATGAACCGACATCCCCTTCCTAGAATAGTTGACATCTTAGACAAGCTCAAAGGAGTAAAGGTGTTCTCTAAGATCGACCTGAGATCGGGTTATCATCAGGTGCGAGTCAGACAATTAGACATACCTCGTAAAGGTTTCTATAGCATGTATGGTCAGTAGAGTATCTTGTCATACCATTTATTATTATGAATGTTCCTTTCATTTTCATTTCTTTGATGAATAGGTTTTTCCACCCCTATTTGGACTCTTTTGTTGTGGTCTTTGTGGATTACATCTTGGTGTATTTTCTCACTCGTAACGAACATTCCAAACCTATTGATATCATTCTGAGTATACAAAGTGAGACTCATCATTAGGAAAATATTGATAAATGCAACTTCTGGATAAAGAAATTCCATTTATTGGGCCATATTATTTCCAAATCAGGGGTATATTTTGACCCTAATGAGGTTAGTTCTATAGTTTCCTAGGAGCAGCCTAAGAATGTGTTTTATATGAGGAGTTTCTTTGGGATCGTTGGATGTTACAGATGTTTCATACAAGACTTCTCACATCCTTCTTCACCTATTAATGGAAATAAAAATAAGGGAGATAATTTCATGTGATCAGAAGCATGCGAGAAAGCCTTTCAAGAGCTAAAAGGGAGGCATTCCTTGGTACATATTTTGATTCTTCCGAAACTAGGTAATGGTTATATCATCTTCTACGATACATCAGGAATTGGCCTAGGAGTAGTGTTGATGTAGGAATACAATTTCATTGCATACATATCTCAGTAGTTGATCCCTCACGAGAGAAATTACCCAATGAATGACCTCAATCATGCAATAGTTGTAAATGCCTTACGTTGTTGGAGACATTATCTCATGGGTGAGCACATTGTTGTGTATAAAGATCACAAGAGCCTCATGTATATCATTTTTCAACATGAATTTAACCTTAGAAAGTGAATATTGGTTGAATATCTACATTAATTTTATTTTTAGCTTTCTTATATGACTGGAAAAGGTAATGTGGTTGCATATGCACTGAGTTAGAAAACTCAAACATAGATCGTAAAGGAATCCAGTGATGAATGGAAGTTAATAGATGTATTTTCTGAACATCATCTAGAGTATCACTATAGTAACGAGTAGTCTTACCTCTCATCCTTAACAGTTACCTCTTCCCTCCTTGAGGAGGTGAAGAGTATGCAGTTTTCAGATCCGGAAGGTTTGGTTCTCCAAGATGGTATATCAGGAGATCACCAACCTCTGGATTGTTCTATGGATAAAGAAGAAGTCCTCCATATACGTGGTCATATCTGGGAACCTATAGATGTGAGATAGGAGTTGATGAAAGGGTACCATGCTTCCTAGTGGGCTGTTCATCTAGGAATCTCGAAGATGTATAGAGATATGTGATGCCGGTATTAGTGGACTGAGATGAAATGTCAGATTACAGGATACATCACAAGATGTTCCACCTATAAACAGGTGAAGTAATAACACCTGAGACCTATAGTATTGTTAAATCCACTTCCAGTCTTGGAATGGAAATGGGAAGATGTTGAAATGGATTTCATAGTAGGATTACCTAGGGCGCCGAGGGGTAGCGGTGTGTTCTGGGTAGTCATTGACTAACTAACGAAATCATCCCACTTCATTCTTATTCGAGAGAATTTATCATTTGATAAGCTGGGATGACTGTATGTCCGTGAGATCATACGACTACATGAGGTTCCACGTACTATCATTTTAGATAGGGATTCTTGATTCACTTCACAGTTCTACCAGGGATCGCAGAAGGCTATGGGAACTCAAGTATTTGTAAGCACATATTTTCACCCTCAGAACAATGTACAATCAGAATGGATGATATAAGTTCTAGAGGATATGCTCTGATCATGTGTCCTTGATTTTGTTGGTTCTTGGGTGAAGCATATCCCTTTCATTGAGTTCATCTATAATAACTATTTTTTGGAAATGATTTATATGGTTCCATTAGATGCCTTATGAGGTAGGCCATTACATTCTACCTTATTCTTTCTAGTGGCAGGTGAGGCATCCCTACTAGGTCCTTGTGTCGTTCAGGAGACTTTAGAATAGGTTTAGCTAATTAGGAAGCGTATGACTACTACTCAGTCTAGATAAAAATCTTATGTCGATCACCATCGATGAACTCTTGAGTTCAAGGTTGTGGATTGTGTTTTTCTTCGGGTATGGCCCAGGCTAGGGCATAGATGGTTAGCTAAGTAGGGAAATCTATTTCCTCGTTATGTCGGGCGATTTGAAATTCTAGAAAGAGATGGACTGGCATCCTATCGGTTGCTACTACTTCAGAGGTATCGTGCCATGAACCATATCTTTCATGTCTCACAACTTCACCAATATCATGCTGACCCATCTCATATCTTTGATCTAGAGGATGTTTAGTTAGATTCCAATTATACCTTTGAGGAGTATCCAGTACGCATCATAGACTGGAGCACGCAGGCTCCCTGAGGAAAATTTTTCCCCCTCTCGTACGGGTGCTATGGCAGCACAGCTGAGTACATGATGATACATGGGAGAGAAAAGCTGATGTACGTGCTTATTGGCTAGAGTTGTTCAAAGATAGTGTTTCCTTACCCTTGTAAGGAGAACTCTGGGGGGGGGGGAGTTCTTTTATTAGGAAAGACTATAAAAACCCTGTTTTTCAATCAGTATTGCGTAATTTAATTTTTAGGTATAAATCTTTACATTGGACCGATTTTAGTTTCCTAATGTGTAAAAAAAATGTTCTTAGGGTTTTAGGGGCTTGTTCGTAGCCTGGAACCCATCTTTTTGGGAAAACATACCAAATAGCACAGTCTGCGCATGGTTAGCGTACGCTTTTCCTAATCATGCAGAAGTTTTTTTTTCTTGGTAGTGTTACCTGACATGGTTAGTGCATGGACATACATCCAAACTGTGTGAGTGCCCATTTTTCCCTGGTAAATGTGCATGGGTGGAGCACAATTTGATCAATCCGTGCAGATGATGTCTTTTTGGGTAGAACTGTCTCGTAGAGTTTGTGCACAGTTTGACAAACCGTACGTAGGATAAAACTTGTGTAAAATAGATAAAATTCCCTTAATGATCTATTAATCATCCCACTTCAACCCTAATCTGAGATTATGTGGTATTAACCAAGTTCTATCTCATTTTGGAGCGTTTTGATGATCCAAACTTGGAATCAAGATATCTTATTCGTCTGACATCCGATCGAGTTTCTATTCATCACATTGGATGCGCAATATTAAGTAATCGAGTCCTCTTCAGCCTTTCTTCTTCTCTTCCATTCTCGACCTAGATATCTTAATGTGAGCATTTTTCACCTTTTCTGAGATCTACTCAGATCTGAGGCAAATCAAAGGCCAATACCTGAGGATAAGGCCCGTACAACACAAAGTTGATTGGTATATAACTCATCGCTAAAGTTTGTTGTTTTTGGAATATTCCTGTGGGGCCCCCCAGTTTTGTTGGAAACCGTTTCCTAAATTTACATACCATGATTATACATGATAGAATCGTATGGCTATGATCTCTCCAAAAATGTGATTAGTTGTTAGTGGTTACACCCACCACTCAATCCACATCATGTCAATGGTTATGGCATAATTGGGTTTTAGTGTTTCAGCAAGTTTGTGCCACCGTTCGAGTGAGACTTTTCTTAACCTTTATAAAGGTGAGAATCCTTATAATAAATGGATTGTTGTTAATGATAATTGAATAATGGAATGTACCATGTATTATCACCACTTGACCCACTTAAGGTAAGTTCTTATCACTATTTATTAAATGTGAAATATGAAATGTGAAATGGAAAGTATACTAATTATATAACATGGCCTTATCAAAAGAGAATGAATAATGGTTTCATGTTCATAGCATCCCTTTACATGTTGATGGAAGGTTGCGTAGTGAACCTCAATAATTGAATAAGCCTTAATGGTTATCTAATATTTGATAAAATAGTTGCAATGCTACATGGCCAATCCACACTAATGGATGACAAGGATTGGACCAATAAATGGTATCAAAACTACATGAACTATCCACACTAATGGAAGGCAAGACATGAACCAAATAAATTATTAAAATATCAAATATGAATGAACTAACTCGAGCTCGACATGCATTCCGTGAATAGAATTCCTTGGGTTATGGTAACCCCATTCCGATTCAAGGATACAGTTTTCTTAGGTTGATACCCACCTAGACTCCACTTCTTGTCTATTCCTTGGATGCCCAGTATACTACCATTGGTTCCTTTTCCTTATTATAGGATAAATCAGATACTCCTTGGATCTAGCATCGACTAGTAGGTTCCATGGTTAAAGCCCATCAGTCCATGTACTTTCATAGACCCATTTTACCTTGGTCGATCAACTTGGACCGAGTAGGCGACTTATTGTAGAATGACATAGATTAAGCTCCTTGGATTACACTCTTACCCCTTAGCTAGACTTGGATAATACTGAGGTTGTTTTCCATGAGTTTATGATTCCTTGGTTTTTAACTTGGAACTCCCTCACTGGATATCATAGTCTAGTATCCTTATTACATCTTGGTTTCATCACAACTTATACTATCACAAGGAGATGGTAATGTTGGATATGCCACTCATGTCCTATTACCAATAAATGGTATTTGATTAATTAATGATCTGGTTACATGTTCAGACACTGACTGAGGGCTGAAGCAGGTACTTGGTTATTTACTTATATTGTACTGCTTGCTTTAATTTATATATGCTTGACTATACGCTTCTATATTCCATTACACGGGGCAGATGTTATAGACATCGTTGGTGGTGACCCACTGAGATTTATCTCACACCCTCTCCAGGCGTCGTTTGGTATCCAGAGTAGATTAAATGGTTGCATGTATTGATAACGGGAGGAATGCAGCTTTCAATACATGATTGTGTGCTAATAGGTTGGAGCATGATAGCAGATGACCGAGTGGGATCTCAGGATTCTTGGAGTAGAATTGTATTTCTTTTAACTTGTGGAACATGTTATGAATATTATCTTTTACCAATGTTTTCTAGATTTCTAGTGACATAAAATTACATCATCACTGTTCCTATTGATTCAGTTACTGTTATTCTTGGTTATCTGTTGCATCAGTTTTCTTCTACTACTTAATTATATTGCTTCCACTATTTACTATTCATTATATCCCTTCCACTGTTCTACACCCTGATAATGAGGGTGTAGTCTTCCCACAGACACACCCTATGTTGTCGCTGCTAGTCGGAAACATCTGGCATTCAAGAAAGCGCACTTGAGGCCATGTGGCCCATCGAGCTCAGGGCACACGTTATGTGGCATTTGGGTCCGGACCAACACAATATTGCAGTGGATTATCTTTATTATAGAGATGACATTCTACAAAAAGGTAAATATATAAGAAAATACCACCACAACTTTTTTATGATGGATCCTCAATATATAAATGTTCTAAATGCACTAAAATGGGTTTCATATTGTATGATATACCTACCCTATGTCATATCATGTGAAAAGCATGTGATGTATACCATAAATTACAATATCCTCATATCCTATATTGTAGAAACCCTGAACCCAGTTGTCTAGAGCTAGTTCTTGCTTTATTACATTGACATACTACTACTAACTTCATTTTTTATTATAAACCATAAACACTTTTATATAAAAAGTGGGAAACCCCAAGAGAAAACAGAGTTGTTAAAGGACAACTTGAGCCTATTTACATTTTTATCCATAATAAGATCCAAAGAAAAAGAAGTTACTGATATTTTTGGATCATCCTTTATAAGGTCTTCAAATCGATGCACCATTTTATCCCATCCTTTCTTGCATTCCTCTTGATTGATTTTCCTTGCTCTGAAACCTCTTACAAGGATGCAATTATTCTAGTCAATCCAGTCCCTATGTTCTCTATTGGTGTCCACCCAAACTGTCCTTTCTAGAATTTTATCTCTATCATCTATTAGGGCATCGGTTTCAAGGGGTTCCTCCTCAACAAATTCTCCTCCGGAATTTAGTAGTAACTCTACAGTTTGATCAGCATCCATGCATGTATTCTGTTGTACATCCCTAATGGGAGCATCCCCTTTGACTGCATCGGCTGCATCCCCTACTCGAACTGCATTTCCATTTATGTTGATAACACCTTACCTCACTTGGGATTTTACCTTCCTAGCAGAGCAGGTATCTATTGGTGAAGGTAAGTGTGAATAATACATGTTTCCTTTCTTCCCACCACCCTGGCCCTTCCTTCTCTTCTGACTGCATGTGTCGCTACCATAGAATTCATGAGCAATAACTCCTGAAAGCTAACTTAGAGAATCATCACCAAACTCCTCACACGGTATACTCTGCTCCTCATTATGAGGTACTATCCAATAAGACTCCTCTTTCTTCCCTTCACCCTCCAAGATCCCAAAATGGTTACACAGCTTCATAGCTGGCAACACACTCCTTGGGCAAGACCTGCTCGCTAGAGATAGCTCAACCTTGGTTCCCACAAAACCCTTGTTCTCAATACCTATAAGGACAGCCTTCCTGTAAGAAGATGGATTGGGAGACCTTGAATCTATCTCAGTTCTCATTCGAGTACCCACATCTAGATTAGAATCACCCATATCAAGCTCTCCACACCAGAGTGGGAAGTAGCTGGAGGATCCACTCTATCCACTGCTGAGAGATCCTCCTCTTCAACTCCCTCTAGACCCAAATCATGTTTTAATCGAGCAAAAATATCAACATCCTCCAGACCTGCCTCTTTAATCATCTCACTCTCTGCTGTCGTAGTAGGAACCACGGGACACCGCTTAATAAGTTGAGACTCCCGGATGTTGGACTCAGTGGAAGTCAAAATTGCCTGATCAAATGCCTTTGTCACAGCCCCACACACCTCCTCAAACTTACCCAAACCAGCACTATCCATCACCTAGACTACGAGATCAAGATTCAAATCAATTCCCTCAGATGTACTGATCACATTTAGACTAACCTGGCTCCCCTGAAGGCAACCAGATGACTAGTGGCCCAACTTGTGACATCCCAAGTAGAACACTGGCCAAGATTCAAACACAACCCTTTGTTTCCATCGAAACTCTTCTCCACCCAAAATCCACAGCCACTCCATAAGAGGTATTGAATCATTGACCTCAACACATACTCGAGGTAATATAGCATGTCAAACCACTATAGTGCAATCGTCCGAACACAGAAACCTTCCAACCATATTCCCTAGCATACATATAATAGAAGGGGACTGGAAAGGGAGTGGAAGATTAGGAAACTTTACCCACACCTATGATGAGGGCAGGTCACAATTCATGATAAAATCCATAGAACATCAAAGGATATGAATACCGCATCTGTTGAAGACATGAGGAGCGTAGGACCGGGAAGTGATTAGGTCGACCTCCGAGGAGAAGCGAATCATCAATTGTCGCCGATCGAGAAGACCCACCACCACTCGATCTTGGAGACCACTTAAATCAAAAACAAAATTTTCAAACATGTCAACCGAGGGATGGAGATCCCTAAAATGATCCACCAATGTCGATCAATGGAGTTCCATACTAGTATTGAACTCCTTTGAAGAAATCATGAGCTGGGGTGATCCTTCATGAAGGTTGGGGACCTTAGGGTAGCGAGGGACCGACATGAAAGGGTGGAGGAAGGCCGGGTTAGTGAATGGGGTGAAATTTCAGACCGTGACAGAGGAAGGAAAATCATTCCCCCCTCCCACCACCAGGGAAGAGGGGGCCAAAGCTATAGCCAGCTCTGCTAGGGCATCACCATCAAGGGGATAGGAGCCTCAAGCTGCGACTAAAGAGCCAATACATTGGAATAAGATATAATGAATCACATCCTGAATGAACAAATAGTTTAGTAGTCTTGGAAAACTAGATACACACTTGATTTTCATATTACATTTAAATATATATATTACATCACATTTTTTCTAGAATAATATTATTCCCTCTAGCATAACTCTGGGTATCAATCATAGTAAATTTCATTGAATCTTTTATAGGGTCTAAATATTTATGAAGATACCTGAATAAAAGAGGGGGATGAATTGTAAGTTTAAAAACATTCATTTGTAACCTTACGGAAATCATTGTTTAACAAGGTTAAACAAATCAGATTCACTAAACCCTCTTTTGTAAGGTTAAAGGAAAACACATTATGTTTGATAAATATGATCATCATAATGAAATAAAAATAGTGGTATAATTAAAAAATATTCTACCTTAAAGCATATATAATCTTATATTAGAGTTAATAAAAAAGATAAAGTATAAGAAACAAATTCTATTTGTAAAAAGTTGCAATGAAAATTTAAAGTACATGTAAAAGAATACAATTATTTTATCCCAAAGAGTAGGGTATCCAAACACCTTGGATAAAGGTCCTTTGATTTATACTTTCAGGAAATTCTGTCTTACCACCACCAGGGTAAGACCTCAATCTATGAAAGATCAGATGCAATATTTTTCTTTCTATCCCCACAAGCCCTCGATGAAGTAGGTAATTGACACCTCTATCTTCCTTCAGTTGGAAGCTCCTGATTGAGATATTAATTGACACCTCTATCTTCCTTAATCTGGGAATCCCTTGATCCTAATCACCAATGATTGATGTTTCAAAAATAAAAACAAATCTTATTGAGGATGTCAATTATGTTGAACAAGCTGTTCACAACTTAATCACTTCAAGGATTTTGCACAAAGCAATTTTGATAGAGCTCTCCCATGTCTTGAATTTAAATAGTTATGAGCTCATCCAAATGATCATGTTTTTATAGGAATGATGTATAATGGTCATATTGATCTCCAACATTTCTATTATTCCAGAAAAATTAGTGGGACCAATAAAACTGACACATACAATGGTCATATAATAACATATTGGAAGACATCATTTTAGTATAGGGGAAAATGTCATGAGAAACATTATCAAAAAACACATATGTGAATCCAATTATATGTATGAATTTATTAATAAAATAAAATGACTAATCAGTTTCCATAAACTTATGTAATCATAATATAAAGATAATAAAAATCAGATTCTAGTAAGGCTGAGAATCAGATTCAAAAAAAGATGAGATTCAGATTCTAAAAGTATTTAGAATCAGATTCTAAGAAAGTATGTAAATCAGATTCTAAAAACTATTCAAGTCATATTTGAGAAATTTAATGACATGGATTCTAAATTTTATGTGAATTGGAATTGAAAAACAATAAGAATCAGATTCAAAATTTTGATTAAATCAAAATTAAGAAAGATTGTAAATCAGATTCATAAATATGAGAGAATCGATTTCACGAATCAATTTGATTCAGATTCAAATATCTAGATGAATCAGAATTGAGAAATTATAGGATTATAGTTTTTATTTTACTCCAGTATCTATTCAGTCTTAAGATAAGTTTATTAGACATAGCTAGAAAATAGTAAAAAAGTTTTAGAGATCATGATTTCAATTAAAATCGAATTTGCATATATAATTCATTATAGAAGGAAGCATTTTTAAAGAATACGTGTTTGTAATTTCCAAAACATAAAGGATTTAAAAATATATATGGAATCTTTTGACTCAACAATCTCCCACTTTTTGGAAATCACAAACAATTTTTTATGAAATCATTATTAAGACCAAAGTATTTCATATTTAGACGTAAAAAGAAATACATATCTCCCCATGATTTTATTACTCAAAATTAATACGGATAACTCCCCCTTGGGTTATGAAATCCGAATAAGGATCGTATTCTTTTATTTATGTATTTTTCATCCTTTATTAAGGAAATACCTCCCCCTTACCTAAGGATTTAATATTTAATTATTATCTGCCTTACTTAAACATTATCCTCCTTAGGCTAGTCTTATTTTTAGAATATTCTCCCTCTTTTTTATTTAAAAAAAGGTATGAAAAAGTCATAAATAAACTTTTGACTCAACATCCTGGGGAAAAAAAAACAAAATAAGGGTTTCCTCAAATGATCAGTAAGAGTTAGGTACAACAGAAGCTATCATGAATCAATAAACATAATTAATATGACAATATAAATAACTAAACACACATTTAATTTAATCAATAAACTGAGAAGTCCATGCATCCAGGGATAATATCAATATGAAAATATCATGGATAATAATAAATATGGAAATGTAAATAATAGACCACACATGTAATTTAATCAATATCTTGAATATCAAAATTTGATAATGCATAATCAATATGGTATGGTGAATAATTAAAAACACCTGCCATTTAATCAATAAACTAAGAATGAAATGCATTGAGAGATTATATAATTGTCAAAATCTAAATGATAATAATAACAGAAATATTAATGAAGGTAATGCTTAATTATTAGATGACATGATGTCAGACATCATGATACCTCTACCATTATGAACATTCACAAGATGATTTTATATACAGTTAAAAATCCATTTAATGTTGTCTTAAATTGATTATCTGATGATACTTACTGATGCATCAAGGGGATATATAATTTCATGCCCCACCAATCACTAAAATTCCAAATCATTCCTTATATATCAAATAAATGATTTAATTTATGACCAATGTGCCTAATCATCTAATATCCGTATTGAGTAAAGAATATATATTTATCAATATTTCCCCACATAAACATATAACATTCAAACTAAACAACGTATTTAGAAATGATATATGGTTTAAGAAATAAAAATATCCATGATAGATAATATGTGTATTTAGGTGAAATTTAATTTCTAATGATCACATGATATTGAATAATTCAAGGGAATGTTAATGACTACAAAAAATGAATCATGGAAGTGAATGTCAGTATTTTCCTTGGTCAAAATGATCACAAACCATCCATATAAAGAATAAAGATGGTATCAATACAAAAAACAACCATTGGAATAATAATAAGGGGTTGATTTCATTGATGAATAAAAATACCATGATAATATATTTAAATATATCATTGTGTAAAATATCATTTTCATCATGAAAATCACTTTTTTTAAAAGATAAAACAATATAAAAATACTTTTATTTAAAAATCACTTTTAAAAACTATGAATTTCATGAATAATGTGAATTTTTTTAAAAGTAATAATATAATATTTTAAAGGAAGGTTAAAATAAATTATAGTTAGTAAATATGTTCATGTCGTACAAGATAAAAAGAATGTATCTTTTTCATTATAAAATGGTTAGAAAGTGTCCATTTTGGAAAACGACAAGAAGATTCCTTTCACATTTTTTGTAAAATCCAAACATGAATTTTTTGAATAGGACATACAGATTGCTTTTATTTTTTGTACAAATGAATTTGAAAAATACTTTTGAAGATGTTAAAACCATTTTTTAAAATAGTTTTAGAAAACATGGTTTTTGATGAAAAAAATTTCTGACTGAAGAGAGAAATGAAGTCGAGTTTTCTTATAAACAGTTTTTCAATTAATTTAAATGAAAAAGACTAGAAAATTGTAATATAAATTTAAAATTATAATAATATAATTATCATATTTATTCATAATTTATAATTTTAAAACCAATCATGAAATTTTATTATGAAATATGAAGTACACTATGATCATGGGGATGGTAGATCGTACGTACGCATTAGTAATGTTTTCATTTTTCAATGATCATTTTTGAAAGGAGGTATGTAATATTTTATACTTAAAAAATGATCATAATATCATAAATACCATATTCCCCTTTTAAATATATTTATTTATATCATCCATGTGTTGTGGTGATAAAAAGACATCCCCATTACTTCGTGAAGGTGATAGTCCACACATACACAAGCGATCGTATCATCTTTACATGAGTGAAAAGGAAAGAAATAAAATGATATATGTTATCTTTAAATAATGATAAATATTTCATGAATATAATAATTAGGTCATGAATACAACATATAATAATTAAGTTTATCCTTATAACCTTTTTTTGAAGCGTTAGTGAAAGATGAATTGCATCACTTCGTGAGGCGGTAGTCCGCAGTACACACGAGCGACGTTATCATTTCTCATAAAGAATGGAAGGTAAAAAAGATATATATGATATAAATACTCCATAGGTATAAATATGTTTTAAATATCATATATATATAACTTATATGAGTCATCATACCCAACCGTGAATGGTGGTAATGGAAGAACGAATGAAGTCGGTTCACGAGGTGGTAGTCTACCATACACATGAATGATGATTTCATAACATCTTTGATAAATGTAGAGATGGTTGTAGGTCATGAAAATGTTAGAAAAATATCCCATTATATGGAAGATACTGAATTTATTATATCATCATGATATAATAAGAATTTGAGGTGAAGAATCAAATAAAATAAAGATACTCATTGAAGAAAATTACCTCTTTTTCATGTATCCTCCTTAGGTTCACCCTAAATCCTTCCTAGGATGAATTTATGACCAAAATAAGGCTTCTAGGATGAGGGTGGGGAAGTTGACAAGTTATTTGGGTGAGGATTGGCTGATCCAAATATGTGTGAAGGTGTGAAGAATAGAGTATAGTGGGTGGCCTTTTAAAAGTGGGGGAGAAGACACACATGGTATTTTCAAAATGAATTGAGTGATCACACGTTTTTCATATGTCACAAGGTTCTAAAATAGGAAATTATCTAACCTTAGAGGTATAATGCTCAAAATATGTTTATACAATAGTTTCTATAGAAGTGTATTGGTCATTCTTAAATCATTTTCCCAATTATTTTTCAAAATACGTGTGACTTGTTGAAACATACTCCAAGCTGATCTCAACATACTACACATTAACCATGATGAAATTTTTTTTATGTCAATGTATTTCAACCTTGAATACAACATTATATTATTTGAAAAATTAATTACACTTTAGTTGTCACATCCAATCACCAATGAATATGTCACTTCTAGTCTCAGGTCATTAAGCAATGATTTTGTCCAACTAATTTGAGATGTATCATATGATGTCATGACATACTCAACTTTCATTCTCCAATTTCACCTACCCAATTAGAATCTGAAAAACCATAAAGCTGAATAGATTTATCTTTGTTATACCTAAAGTCATACTCAAGAGTTCTATTAATATAACATGTAATGATCCATATCTTTTGAGTTTTATGTTAATTTAAATTTTTTTCTTTGATCAATTAATTATAGATTTAGAAGTTAAAAAACAAATGGGGAATGAGTGAGGATAAAAGAAAGGAAAATAAAGGGGGTTGGTTCTAGAGAAGCATGGGGTTCCCGATGGCCCCATATTGAATACCCAATAGTCTCGAGGGGGTGGGATTGTCTACTATCACCCATAATGAATGGTTGGTGGATAATAACTGGATATACAATGGCCACTGATTGGCCGATGTACCCCCATCAGGTACTCGGTAGGCATAATGTTGATTTTTTAAAAAAATTAATGGAAAAATGTGATATTTACTATTTTATTTATAACTAAAAGTGGAGATTTGAGATTTCATGAATAGGATGACCCAAAAACCCCTCTCCTCATTTTCTCATTCCCTTTCCTCCCCCAAATAACCCATGATTACCTCTTTTTATTAGATCCTTCATTGGCCTTAGATCAAATTTTTTAGAAACATGCCTATGGTTAGACCACTTTTCCTTCCTCTAATTTATACTTCTATCTCTGTATAGGAAAACTAAATCCTCAATCTTCATTACTCTTCTATTATTCAATGATTTAGTCAATTGTGATGATTCTTTCATTTTACTTCCTTCGGATGGACTTTCACATGTTAATAAGCAGGTGACCCCACCTCTCCAAGATACTATTACAATGTTTTTGTTAGTACCGACTAGGGGTAGAGTGAAATTTAACTGAAATTATCTTTTCTACTAAAAATATTTTCTTAAACTATTTTCCTTTTAAATTACTTTTAATTAACATGATTTTTATTAAATATAATGATTTTTATTTGTTCTTTAATGAAATTTCATTAGTTGAATCATGTGGTTCACTATTATTTACACAATATCTAAGCTATGAGCTGTTTATCTTTCATCTTATGAGTCAGGAAACTTTTTATTTAAGTTATAAATTTATTTCTACAACATATTACAGTGGATTATCTCTATAACAAGGATAAACATCCACAAAAAGGTAAATTAATAAGAAAATATAACCACTACTTGTTTATGCAGGTTCTTCAAGTTATATATTTTGGAAATGCACTAAAATGGGTTTTGTATTTTATGATATAACATATGTTATAGCATTTGATAATCACGTGATGCTTTCCACATATTACAAATTCCTCATATCGTATATTGTAGTGACCCCAACCCCAATAGCGCAGAGTCGATGGATGCTTTATTACATTGAAATAAGATAAAAGGAATTGAATCCTGAAGGACCTAAAAGTTTAGTAGTCTTTGAACACTAGATACATACTTGATTCCCATGCTACATTTGAATATAGAAATCACAACGCATTTTTTTCAAGAATATCATTACACCCTATAGAATATCCCTTCATATCAGTCATAGTAAACTTCATTGAATCATGGGGAAATGAAACAAAATAATTGTGAGGTAAAATGACAATAAGGGTTAGGTACAATAAAAGCTATCATGAATCATTAATCACAATCAATTTCACAAGTTAAATAACTAAACACACATTTTATTTAATCAATAAACTGAAAAGTAAGTTCATTAGAGATAATATCAATATGAAAATATCATGGATAATAATCAGTATAGATGGTAAATAAATAACCACACATTCCATTTAATCAATTAATTACCTGTCATAATTAGATAATGCATAATCAATATGATAAGGTAAATAACTAAAGACACATGCCATTTATCCAATAAACTAATAATGAGATGCATCCCAAGATAATATAATTGAGAAAATATCATTGAAAATAATAATTGAAATCTTAAAGAAGGTATTTCTTGATTATTGGATTCCATGATCTCAGGCATAAGGATACCTCTACCATCCAGAACTTTTATAAGACCGTTTAATCTATAGAAAAAAACATGTTTAATTACAACATAAATTGATTGTCCCATTAGAATAACTAATGCATCAGGAGGATATATAATGTAAGGATCCACCCATCACTGTAAGTCCAAAGTATTCCTCATATTATAAATAATTGATTTAATTTATGAAAAATGTGCCTTATCATCATATATCTATATTGAGTAAAGAATATAGATTTATCAATCATTCCCCGGATAAAAAAATAACTTTCAAAGTAAACACTATATGTAGAAATGATATATGGTTTAATCAATTAACATTTACATTATAAATAATATGAATATTTATGGGAAATTTACTTCCCAATAATCACCTGATAATGAATAATTCAAGGGAATGTTAATGACTGCAAAAAATAAATCAAGTGAATTTTAGTATTTTCTATGGTCTAAATGATCATAAACCATCAATGGAAACATTAAGGATGGTATCAATACAATATAAACTCATTGGATTAAGAATTAGGGGTTTTGTCACTAATGAATAAAAATAACATAAAAATATATTTAAAAACATGCTTGAGTAAATTATTCTTTTCATTTTGAAAACAACTTTTTAAAAAACATAAAACTTTCTGAAAATCATTTTTTATGAAAAATAAATTTTAAAAACAATGAATTTATCAAAAATTAAGAAATAATTTTCATCTTAAATTATCCTTATAAAAATTTAAAGGATTCATAAAAGAAATGACATTGGTTAAATCCATACATGTCGTATAAGATAATAATAACATTTCCTTTGCATTGTAAAAAGATTAGAATGTGCCTTGTTCAGAAAACAATATGATAATTTATATCATTTTTTTAGTAAAATACAAAGGGGAATTTTTTTGGAAACAAAATATTTTTTAAAAATTACTTTAATAAATAATTATTAAGAGGCTAGAATCATTTTTTAAAAGATTTTTAGAAAACATGGTTTTGGAAGAAAAAATTTTTCATACCAAATATAGAAATGAAGTCTGATTTTATTAGAAGCATTTTATCAATAAATTTAGGTTCAGAAAGGTGGGAAATTGGTACTAATATTTTGAAAATATCATGATATAATTATCAAATTTTTATTTCAATTACACATTTAAAATGAATCATGAAATTTCATTATTAAAAATGAAGTACGCTATGATCAGGGAGATGGTAGATCATTCATACGCATGAGTAACATTTTTATTTTTCAATAATAATTATGGAAAGAAGGTTAGCAATATTTATCCCTTCAATAATGATAAAAATATCATAAATACCCTATTAAATCTTTAAATATATTCATATGTATCATCCATGTGGTTTGATGACAAAAATAGAGCCACATCACTTCATGAAGGCGGCAGCCCACACATACAGAAGAGTTGTTATCTTCTTTACATGAGTGAAAAGGAAAGAAAGAAAAATATATATATAATCATTAAATAATGATAAATATGTTTTTAATATCATAATTATTTAATTTATATCACATATAATCATTAACTATTTCCTTATCACATTAAATGTGAAGTGTTACTAAAAGATGAATCACATTGCTTCACAAGGCGGTAGTCTATCATACACAAAAGTGATCTTATCGTATCACTTATAAAATGGTAGGTAAAAATATATATAATATAATGACTCTTTAAAAATATATATTTTATAAATATCATATATATACTTTATATTCTTTATCATATCCAACCATTAATGGTTGTAATGGAAGAATGAATGACATCGGTTCACGAGACGACAGTACGTCGTACACACAAACGTTGATTTTGTAACCCATTTGATAGAAGAAGAGATAGTTGTAGGTTACAACCGTATTATAAAAACATATTATTATATGGAATATATAGAGGTTATTATATCATTATTGTTTAATAATAATTTAATGAGGTAGAGAAATAAATAAAATAAAGATGGTCATAGAAGAGCATAACCACTTCTTTGGGTATCCTTCTTAGGTTTAACCTAAAGCCTTCCTAGGGTATATTTTTGACAAAACTAAGGATTTTAAGATGAGGGGATTTATTTTGGGAAGTTATTTGGTTATGCATTGCCCAAAAAATATCAGTGTGAAGGTGTTAAGAAGAGAGGATAGGGGTGGCCTTTTATAAGTGGGAGAGAAGACACACTTAGTATTTTTGAAATGAATTGACTGCTCCCATGTTTTTCATTTTTCAAACGGTTAGAAAATGTACCATTATCAAACCTTAGAGAAGTAACGGTAAAAATATGTCCATCCAGTAGTTTTTATACAAGTTTATAGTTAATTTTTACCCATATCTTTTTAGTTCAACCCCAGTAAAACAATTTTTACCTTAACCACAAAAATTAATTTTTACTGCATTCAATATTCATTTTTCTCAAAGATTGATTTGACCTTATTAGACATTATAAATTATGTTGATTCCAAATATGGAATAAAATTTTCCAAATTAAATTAACAAAATAGGAAAATTTTAGTTTAAAATTTATCCCATAGATGTGAATAGAAATCTATCGTAATGTCTTGGGGTGTTATATTTGTAGGTTTCGGGCACAATAGAAGCATGTGATGGGTCATTACCAACTTTGATTTTTTTCCTGATAAAGGATTAATCTGATAATTTATAGGATTTTTAATTCAATGATCAATGAAATTGAATCTTAGAATATAGACATGGAATAAGATTTTGGAAGTGAAGTATCATCACACATTATTTATAATTAAGTAAAGGAAAGAAAGAATTATCTTGGGTGAATTTTATTTTTTAGTGAATATGGAAATAGATCTACATCATAATGTCAATTCATTGTAGGAATGAAATGAATATTCCATCTAGCGATAATCCACACATGTTCCAAAAATCACTAATAATCACCAATGGAATCTCCGAGTGCTAGCACAACAGATCCTATTTCTTGCATCATTCACCATAGATCACCCTAAGAATCACTTCCAATGTATTTTCCTTGATCTCTCTAGACTAGAGGGTAGATGTTAGAGGAATATTCCCTCCCTTATTGGAGCTTTCTTATAGAAGGGATCTATCTAGTGCTTCAAGAGGATTCTTCATATTCATTATGCACAACAAAACAAATGAATTGGCTCCCTTTGGGAAAATAATATAATTTTGTTTATATACCAATAGTGTTAGAAATAAATTAGTTCAAAAGTTCCCTTTAATATTTATTTAATCCATGTAGAACCCCATGTTTATATAATAAAAATAATATTGTGACTGTTATTATTTCTTGATATGTGCCAAACATATAAATTAAAATTAAGTATTATTTCTTCAAATATTATTCAATATATATTATTTCTCATCGGACCTATAAACATGATCTACCATTTCATTATAATATTTATCAAGCCTTGAATAATGGCTATTTATTTATTAAATTAATATCATTTAATTATTCACAAATAAATAAAAAAATATTATATTCACCAAAGAGAAATTAAATATTTATTAAATATTCTGATCACATAATATTATCTTGAATAACTGGTGATGAAAAATATGTGATCAAGGTAACATGAATAATTATTAAACCATGTGTGGGAATAAAGTTCATTCAACTTTTCAAATAATAAATAATAAGATATTATTTAACTGAGATTCTGGATACCCTTTGTGTGTGACACTCTAGGCCTCTTTCTCAGTGGCATTAGGTGAAACATACTAAAGTCCAAGGTTAGAATTTGGTAAGATGACTAGACACCCATAAAGAAAGAAGTTAATTCTGCAATGACATAATACATCATACATATTCTTACTATGTAATATAATCCCTTAATCATGGTATCTCTAGTCAAGTATGATGTATTTTGGATCCATCAACCTATGTGTTTGATGTATCTTTCTTAAACATAAAGAAAATCAAATTTTCAAATAGAACACCATGAACATAGATTTATTTGTGCTATATCATTTAAACTAAATGTCTTGAGATATCATCTTTCATTAAATAAAAAATGGGACAAATCCTTTCTTGCATTATCCATTAATGTAATATTACTCATGATGCACCAAATGTGTCCCACCTATCCACAAACATATGTCATCGTGGTTTTTATAAATAAATCAAAGTAAGTGACATGTAATACTCATTAATAATAATATTAATGTCTAAGGATCAATACACACATATGATAATAGGAACATCCAATGACACATGTAAATGTGGATTTCTTACTTGCATGTCTCACTCTCATAATATCCTACTCTAGATATTACCAAGGTATTACACCATGAGAAGGTTCCTCAAAGTATTATTAATCTCCACCCCTGATATCCTATATCATTTGTGTCCATTAAATGATTTCATCTGTCCAATGAACATATATAAAAGACTACTATCATGGCACTTCTGGGTTCTCATCATAGTGGTGAACTACTATGACCTTTCAGTGCGATGACTACTCTTAGGAAATTATCACATACTATGTTACATAGATGAGAACCCATGATGAGATAAGAAGTTTATTAACATTCAAAACAATTAATACAGGTTGTCATAAATTACCTTGATGTTGGTTCTCGGGCACCAACTCCAATAGACACCCACTTGCACAAGTTCCAACTACTAACAACCTTCAGTCTACTATATCTCATATGATACTCGTTCTTCTACTGAGATATTTCTTTAGTGAATGGGTACCCCAAGTTTTCTTTTGTAGGAACTCTGCATAATATAAATTCACCTCTTTGATAAAAATCCCTCAAGAGGTGATTCTTCTGAAGTATGTGCATTGTCCGTTTATGTGACCTTGGGTCTTATTCAAGAGCCACCACTATAGTATTTTCACAATAAAATATGTAAGGGTATTTTCTAATAGGTACCACATCAATCTTCTAGAAAAAATTTTGTATCCAAAGGGATTCCTAGGCTACATTAGAAGATTATATATACTCAGATTCTACTACAAAATATGTGACAACTCACTGCTTTGAACTCTTCCAACTCATAGCTCCTCTATTAAGATAAAAAAATATCATGACTATGAATTTTGATCATTATAATCTATTTGAAAACTAGCATCAGTATAAACCATGATGACCAGCTCCTCATCTCCACTATACACCAGTAATATATCTTTAGTTCTTCTCAAATACTTGAGGGAAGCCTTAACAGTAGAACAATGTTGCCACTAGTGAAAAAATTTGATTTCACATTGTTTTTTTTTCTTCTTTTTAAAGTCTCTTAGTATGCGATGTTATTTTAGGTGTCTTTTTAAATTAGTTTTTAATTTAATTTAATAAAAATGACATTTAAAATGAATTATTAGATCAGTTTTTTTAATAGTTTTCTTTTCAATCCTCTTCTCCACAGTATAAAAGAAGAGAAAACAAGAATAAAAACAAGAATAAACCCCGCATAAATAATGTATAAAACAAGAATAAATAGAAACAGAACAACCATAAAAGCACATTTAAAATTAAAATTTTTAATATTACAATATATAGTATAAATAATATAAAATACAATCACACCTATAAAATTATTTTCCCATTCAATTTGCATTTATTTCATATCCTATGTACTATAAGACTGAGGGTTATAAAAAAGATACAAAAAAATTAATCATTTAACATGTATAATAAATAAAACAATCGAACTATTAAGGAAGCATATATAAAGAAATATAACTTGCTAAAACATCATAATTTTCCAAGTTGAAATTATTTCATACATTAACATTAAAACATAAAATCCATACTTATTTACACCATCTTTTTATGAAAATGATATTTCAAATAGTTTTTTAGTTCAAAATAAAATTATGAAGTAATATATCTGAGAGTTAGTAATTTTATATAAAAATTCACCTTTTCTTTTACATATTTGATCTTGGTGCTCTTATTTTTTTGTGGTCTCTTGAAATAAATTTCACACCATGTTCAAAAATAATATGAATAAAATAAATTTAAAAGTTATTATAATATAAACAATTATTAAAAAAATTCAAACATACTTGTCCAATAAATTCTTAAAATTTTATCTCACTTCACCATGGCTAGAGAATATTCAGTAAGGTGCCTTCTCCCTTGAAAAAAAACATCTAACATCCAATAACCACTAATATAAATTTAATTTAATTTTAGTGTTTATTATGTTAAAAGATATATAAAACATTATGAGCTATATGTTTCATGCTCTTAAAGACAAGAAAACAACCAGCATAGAATAATAGCATTCTTTTGAAATCCTTTAGTAATATAAATTCTTCATTCTGTGTCAGTTATTGTCTTCACTATAGGTGAAATAAATTATGGGTCCATAAATCCATATACATCTATATTTTCATGATCCTTATAGATTGTAAAAATATAACTAATACAAAAAAATAATTATAATTTTTCAATAAATTAAATGTAAGTAAAGTTTTATGTTAAGAATTACATGGAAAAAACATGCATCGTGTTGATTCCCATCTGATCTCAATTTTTATGCTCCGTGATATTATTTTTCTAAAGCTCCATAGTCATTTTCTTCCATCAAACATTATATTCAATTAGAATATCATAAACATCCAACAAAAAATTTTAATATGTTGAAAATCTATCTAGACTTCTAGAATTTGAATATGAATTATTAGAACTTTATATTTGTTGTTGTATATATAGTATTTCTTTACCTTTAAATTATTCCAATAAAAAACTAATAAACATATATAAAATATAAAATTCTAAAAAAAATTAATACCAAAATGAAAAAAGATAATATATACACATACCTCTATGGTAATATGTCGAAAAAATAAAGATGGAAAAACTAAAAAGTGGTCCATATTTTGTCCAACTACACTCAACTCATCTGTAGGTCACAATAATCCTATTTATCTATCTATTATATCATGTACAATGAACCTATGATGATATATCTCTATCTATTGATGATGAATAGTATATAAAATATAAAATATAATCCTATATGCAACAATATGATGTTGGGGACTATCAACATATAACTAACATATAATAGGGAAGATATGGATGAGGGGGTGTAGGAGTAGGATAAGAATGAGTGGGGTCACCAGATGAAGGTGGAGGAGTGGGAGCTGCTGGAAAAGGTTGAGTGGGATCAATATTCTAAAACTCTATTTGCATGTATGGGAACATCGACTATACTGAAGCTATGATCCAATCCTCAATAATCTCATGATTATCCTAAATTTCCTCTTCCAAATATTTTTTTATAAACATCATCCATTGAAGAATATGTAGTGCGTGTAAATAATTTTTTTTACTGATACACTTTCCAAGTATCCTCATACACAACCTGGGGGTTCGGGACTTCCAAATATTGTAGATAAAATATCCTTCCTAACATCTTCTATAAATGTCCCCCATTTTCCCTTCTCCTTAAGAGAATCTTGTATAGAATATTTGAAAAAAATCTATAATAAATCACAATATATAAAGAATTGATTTAACTTAACTAAATAAATAAAATAAACATCTTAAAATCCTCTCATTTACAACCCTCAACTATTCCATAAGATATTTTATTTTTTTCTCATCCGAGACCTTTTATATTTTTCATGTCTAGTAGGGCGAGGGGGGGGGGGATGGGAAACCTTTACAATCTCTGAAGACTCATCTCTCAACTTTTGATGTTTTTCTAATATCAATTTTTCTTCCAATAACGTCTACCCTCCCTAAGATAACATATAAGGGTATACGTTTTTGTAATGGTTCTACTCATGAGATCTCCCCTATTACTGTAAATTAAGAGTTAGGAATAATGAAATCATCTATATGGTCATTAACATAATAAAAACTTTTTATAGGTAACATTGTAATTACCAAAAATGCTTCTCATCATCTACTTTCAACAAATTTCTTCCTTATATCATCCTATATAAATGTATATATATCACATTGATTATGATTTTTATTATCCCAAAAATGAAATGTGATGTGAGTGATGATTTAAAATCCCTCTATCTCCTAGAATCCAATGATAAACATTTCCCCCAAACTCCACTAGTATAAGTTTTATCATATGTCAGATGATAAGAATGGGGATAACATATATTTCTATAAACTTTTCAGGATAAGTAAAAAAATAAAAAACAATCTTACTAAAATGGCCTCCCATAAGTGAGATATTGTCACTTTTTCAACACTTCTCCAATCATCAAAAAAATACTAACTTTGATTTTAGCCTACACTTCTATAGATTTCTTGATTTGATTTTGAATTTATACCTATTATAATATCATTATCATCAAATTCTACTGGTATCCTCTAGTCCTAGCTACAGGAAACTAATAATTTTGATAAACGTGTGATCCCAAATTTAGAAACCCTTGAACTCTTTACCCCTATGTAAGTAGATGTCTCTTATAAAAAAGTATGAGTAGGCTCATCAATAATAGTACATGTACATTTCTTCCCATTGGTATGAGTAAGATCATATCCATAAGTATGCGGTGGATCAGATGATTGATATGCCATTATCCTATAAATCAAAGCAATAAACAAGTAGTACACAAATATAAAAAATGAGCTATTTCATACCAATGTAAATAAAAAATGAACGATTATCCAAAAAAGAAACCTAAAATAAACTTAACACATTTTGATTCATATTTTTTATAGTTTACATAAATGATAACAATATTAATGATAGATGAAATGAAATAAATGAATGAAAAGAAATCCAAAAATGGTGTCTGAATAATAAAATTTTCCAACCTAAACAATCATTTTTACACCAAAAAGATTTTTTTTGAATATACTCTTATACAATATTTTTTTTGAACATATGAAATTTAAAAAAAGTGTTTTTGAACAAAATCAACAAAAAGATATGTTACGTAAGGGTAAACATGGTAGTCTAAACAAAACTAAACTAATATAATCCAAAAATTGAGCTTATTTGTTATAATATGTTTTTCATTAAATAAAATAAAATTAAAATGTCTGGCAATTTATGAAATTTGAAAAATCTATCCATATATAAACATATGTTACCTATAATTTTTGGAATTTACTATATGATTTTTTTCCAAATTCTTTCATCATGATTGTTCCGTATGGAAAACCTCATCTCAATGACATGCTCACCAATATTATTTGTTAATCATTATAGGGAAGTAGGGATCTCACATAAATCATTATCTTCATAAATTTTATCATCACCAAAATACTATTTTTTTCCTTGTAAAATAATATACTGCTTCACATTAGATTGATCAAGAATATGGATTTTTTTAATGTGTTTCGATGATAAATGGAAAAATTCTGTAGTCTAATTTATTCAAATTAATTACTATCATTTCAAATTTATCGTGTCTAAATTTTTTTTACCATTAAAACATTTGTAGATAAACATGGGAATTTGAAATTTAATGTAATAAATCTACAATATTTCTTCCATGACTCCATAATATGCATTTTATATGAAGATTTGGTTTTTTTCTTTGGCACTTGAAAAATCATTACTCTTGCAAACACCAATACACAACTATTCTGAACAGTAATTCTATTGTCCAGATCTTTATTGAACCACCCATTGACCATATCAATGTTTCTGATGCATCTGATCTACCCAGAATGCTATCTTTAATCCATCACAAGAATGTTTTGTTATGCTCATCTAAAATCCACGTATCATTATTCTTTGGATAGCATTATTTCAACACATTAATATGAAATTTTATATATGGTTGAGCATTATCTATATTATTCAAGATTTTTAGATGTAAATTATTTATCTTTACAATAGTCAATGACTTAACTTTCAATCCAAAGATCCCCTTTAATCCATAATTAAATCATTTATGGTGATATGTAGGCAAACTTATGTGTTCTATTACAAATAAATAGCATGTAAAAAACTCTACAACCTCTTCAAAAATATACTTCTCAACAATTGAGGTTTCATGTTGATATGGATTCATAACACACCCATTCAATATATTCATATTCCATTCAAAAGGATACATCCAAAACAGATATACATGTCCTTAAGAAATTATTTCTCACACAAAGTAAACCATTATGTGAACCTTGATATCAAAAAAATAGGAAGAAAAATACATTTCCAATTGAAAAAGTATAAAAACTAATTATTTATCCAAAGTGTTCTAATCATTCATAATAATCACCTTATTACAAATTGAATTTAAAAAATAACATACCTTCATGATAGAAATTTTAACACAGATGCGAAATATTCAATGTAATGAAACTAGTAGGAGTTGTTGCATCATGATGTGACAATCACGCGATTCCATACCTGTCAACATCAAATCTTTTAAAGACACTAATTTTTTTACATTTGATGTATATCCCCGTCGCACTTTGATATCATGAAGATATTGAAAAAAATCTAATTTTCTACCTCTTGGATAATGTATGACAAGCTGGGAGTAGTAATGTTTTCCTTCCATCAAGAGTAGGATCTAACTCCAACTGTATTCCCAATGAGATTAAGTGAAATCTTTCCTTCAACCCATCTTTAGTCTTTCCGTTAATATCTAATAATGTTCCAACAAATATATCACATATGTTATTCTCCACATGCATGAAATAAATTTAATGCTTGACCTCATGATATATCTAATATGGTAGGTCAAAAAACATTTAACATATCTTCCAAATATTTCTATCATTACCAGATTTTTGTATCTTTACAAATGTCATATCAATATATTGAACCCTCTAAAAATATAGATCAGTATATAATGGTTTTGGATAAATATCAAATTTCTGTAATTCATTTAATGCCTTTCTTAATCTTTATAAGTGTGGTCCATAGAAAAAATATTTTGATGAACCATTTATACTCTTTTTCTTCTATGATGCAGTTGATAATATGAAGTATGTTGTCCAAAAATAAGAAAATATTTATGCACATTAACACTGTATCCAGACAAATTTCCATATACTAAGAAGTCATTTATTGTGAACATAATCATTGCATGCAGTAGAAAATATTCCATTTTATAAGAATCATACACCCTTATACCTTCCTATAATAATAGTTAAAATAATAAATTAATGGTGACAAGAAAACCCAATATCATTTCCAGGATATTATGGTCCAAAAATCATTAACTCAACACAAAATATTTTCACTTTGTAAAACAATTATTATTACAAGTTGTAAATTACCACTAAAACTGTCCATGAACTATGTGTGATACTAAGTATTTGATATGGATTCATTCTATCCATGCACAGTCCAAGTATGATATTTCTAACTTCATTTCCTTATATATGAAACTAGTGAGCAATTTTATTTCACTATGGACATTCAGCTGGATGTTGTAATTTTCTATCACATATCTTCTCATCTATATTTGTGCGTCATGTGAATTAAAAAATAAACATTTCAAACAAATAATTATAGGAACATACCAAAATGCCTTGGCATGGGTCTCTATAACTGCAAAATCAGCATGTTATTTTTCTTTCAACTCATATCGTGATGTCCCGCATTTTGGAAACCTAGAAAGAAATTAATATCCCTTCCTATATAGAGCATAGTTATTCAGATAGGTATGTAATTTTTTATACCCTAATCCCATCGGGAGTAGTATTTTATTCACATTATAATCTGAATCGGTAAGATCATTGTCATTAAGAATAATATCTTTAAAAAATTGAATCAAATTTTTAAAAATTGTATCACTCAATCCGTGTTTCACCTTCAAGTTAATAAATCTTAAAACCGCCAAAAAAACCAAAAATTATATAAAACATAGATAAAATGGGTTTTAAGTATCCCTATATAGACACTCAATTGTTGATTCTTTCTCAATTTCCTCTACTTAAATATCATGAATCATTTCATCAATTTAATTAGAATTATCATATTGGAAAGCATCATCATTTAGAGATCCAAAATTCTTCCCAATTTCACCATGCCAAATCCAAGGTTTATAACTTAGATTAAAACCATGAAAAATTAAATGATCTTTCAACTCTATGATTTTCAATTTATTCATTTTCAAATATTTTAGGAGAAGATATAAAAAATGTCATTGGTTGGAACATTTCATTTAGAGAATTCCAAAAAAGCATCAACACCTTCCTCGTATTTATTACATATTCAGAGTTGCATAGTCAAACATCGACACATTATCTATAGAAAATATGAACAGTAAATATCTTTTCAAGATAAACCATGTTTATATTTTTATAAATGATTCTATAATTCTAATGTAACACAATTTTGAAATATAAAACAAATATATGTGTATTTTACAAGTATAATTATAAATTATAAAAAATAATGGAATATAAGTATAAATATAATTGGTAAATCATAAAAACAAATGCGTGAAAGTAATTTACAAAAAAATATAGTTAAATTATTCTCTCATTTTTCATTTACCTCTAAATGAAATTATATAAATCTTGGAATTGAATAATACTGAACAAAATCCAAATTTTGTTCAACTTTTCCATTTTGATAAGTATCTTTATCGTCAAATTTTCAAAAAAAACCGCATGAAAAGTCCAAAAATTATTATTTGAAACATTAATTCATACTATATTATAAATTTATAGTATAGTTCAAAGTGAACAATGATTGATTTTTAATGTCATACATATATATATAGAATTAATATTATATATTATTTATGTCTAGTGTGTTATGAAAATTGTTCATAGCATATTACATCCTGTTTATTTTATGACAACATGCTTTATTTGAAAGTAACACACTAATAACACACATTTTAAATATTACAATCTGCTTAATTTGATAAAATAAAAATCCCAATTTATGTGTATAAAATGATTCTAGTGTGAATACCATGTGATGTATGTCTAATTACATGAAAATATATCTATCAAAATATAACAAAGATATATAAAAGAACAAATTAACATTTCCTATTATATATTCACCAATAATGTAAAAATTATATTGACAGTAACTCATAACATGTAGACCGCATATATAATATTTAATTTTCCAAGTAATAATATTCTCACAAAAATGAAAAGTGTTGATATACATATAAACTACTTACATGATATTGTATATTGAATTGTATGGAAATTGAAATGTATGTATATATTAAATTTTAATATTACTATGCCACTAATAAGTTCATAACACTAATTGAAATTTATCAATATATATGGATGTGTATGCATAAATAAGGAATGTTTCACAAGCATCATCCAAATAAGCAACTTTTTGAGATTCAATGTATAAATTCAAGACGAGATGCAATAAAAACATCTACAAAACAATTTAGTGCAAATTCCATTCCATTTAATAAAAACAACGCAATAATAAGATAAATTTCTATCCACACACTTTTTCACTTAAATCAATGCATAACTATGGTATATGAAGATGGTAATGAAAGATTTCATATGAGAATATCTATATTCGAATGTGCAATGATGAGGTAGAAAAAAGCTAACTGTTTAAGAAGATGGTAATGTGTGATTTGAGTACATGGAATAGAAAAAATGAAATTCATGGCTTTAGTAACATTGACTGAATGAATGATAGGATCAATGTGTGAAGCTTACCTGGGAGTCAAGAAGATCAAATATAGAAAAATGAAGCTGAGAAAACCTGAGGATCTATGAATATAAAAATCCAAGATTTGATATGATCATATTGAATAAACGAGGGTTAAAAATTTCATATGAGAGAAACAAGTCTGATATCACAAGAGATAATTACATTGAAATGATTCAATCCAACGATTCATAAAATTTTAAATGGTATATCACTTCAGTTATATTTTAACCGATGTTAGAAATCATATTTTAACATCGGATAGATGATAACTGACATGATAAAGAGGGTAACATTATTTATTTCATCAATTATTATATAACTATCATGATAAAGTAACATACCTGGATTTTTAAAATTGGTTATTATTTAATCAATGTGAAAAATTTCATTAACTAATTTATCACATTTGTTGCATAATAACTGGGGTGATAAATCAAGATAAAATTTTTTTCACGTTAGTAATGAATAAATAACATGAAAAAGACAACATGATAAATACTTTTTATACTAGCATGTTCTCCTTGATCTTCTTGATATCTTCCAACCGTGGTCAATGCATAGAAAACATCATTTCTAGTACATAAAATGACATACAAGATTGATCCTATCATTGAATCATATGAGATCTTACTCATTTTCTCTTTTTTCCTTTTGTGTTTGAGGACACATTTTCTTTGAAATATGTATACCACATGACACTAGAACTAATACCCTATTGGATTGTTCTATACTAAATCTATTAAGTATCTAGTCAATGTATGTTCTTTTACATAGTGCAAGAAGCCTATTGGATCTATCACAAATGATCTTGATCCATAGAATATAGGTTTCTTCACTTAATTCCATTATTGAGAAACACTTGTTTAACCAGTCCTTAGTAGAATGTAATACAAATATGTCATTTACAATAAGTAATATTTCATCAACATATACTACTAGGATAAATAATACATTCCAACTAAACCTCTTGTAAACACATGGCTCAAATTTATTCTTAATAAAACCAAATTCTTTTATAGCTTCATCAAATCGAATGTTCCATGACCTGGATGCTTGCAGCAATCCATAAATGTATCTATGAATCTTGAAAATATTTTTTGCATCACCAAGAGTCATAGAACATTTTGGTTTTGTCATGTAGACAAATTCTTGTAGGTTCATATTAAAGAAAGTTTTTTTGACCTCACTAAAACAAAACAATCCTTTAACAACCATAGAAAAATGCACTAATAAAGGTAACCATTATCAGCACCAAAACATGTGCTGATAAAGGGTACGTTTTATCAGCACTAAACAAAAGCACTGATAAAAAGCACCATTTATCAGTATTTTTAATCATCGATAAAGGCTACACATTATGAACACTTTTTTTAGAGCCCAAAAATGGATCATATATCAATGCTTTTTAGAAAAGGTAAAAGTCCAAATAAAATAAAATAGTTAAATGAAAAAATAAACAACGAGTTTATTAAAAAATATTAAATTTTTATTAATTAAATAATTATTGATAAAAATGAATAAAATGATTATACTATATAAAAATTATAGATACTAATAAATATTATATATTAAAATTTATAGATATATTTAAAATGAAAATTGAACAAATAAAAATTTTAAATAAGTCAATTGAGAAAAATATTATACATTTTATTAATAAACTAATTAATGATAATGTTAATAGACAATATATATTAAATATATTGATATATATGAATGTATATAAATATGATATATATAATACATAATATTTATGCTTTACCTTAAATAGAAATATATTTAGTGAATAATGGTTACTTATTAAAAATAAATATGAATTAAAAAATATTAACTAATTGCATTGAGTTATGTACATAAATGAATGTCGTTTGATTTTTCATTTTAACATAGATCAGACATACATTATAATAATTTCATATATACATAATAAATGCATTTTTACATACAATAGACACAAAAAAAATGTTATTTGGAGAATTTAATCAATTTCTATTATTTATTTTATATATTTTTATTTACTATGTTTTAATATTGTTAATATGTATTCATCTTTATTTTTATATCTAACAATTTTTTTGAATATTTATATTTAATTAAAAAAAATTATCCAATTTTTCCATTTTGATAAATTGTACTCATATTTAATTATTCAATTTAACTAATTTTTTACATGCATTCATTTAACATTAAATATTCATTAACAATATTAAAAATATATTTGTAGAAAATTTATTTGTAAAAAAATATATTTATAAATGTATTTTCAATATTTGTATACATTTATATATTTATAACTGTAAATAAATACATATTATTTTAAAAAAAGTATTTCTATTAGTACAAATAAATTATTATATATATTTAAATAATTATATATTTATAATAAATTTATTTAAATTCTGAATATATTTACTATATTTATAATTTTATATATTATATATATATATATATATAATTATTTAAACGTATATAATGATATAAATATTAATTTTTTATATGTAATTATATAATTATAAAAAAATGACTATATAAATAAATAATTATCAAATTATAATAAATATATTTAAAGAAAATTATATTTACTATATTTATATTATTATATATTATATATAAATATATATAATTATATAAATGTATTTACAAATTTCTTTATTTATAGTTATAATTACAATCCATTTATCAATTATAGATTAATTAGCACCCATAAAATACATCTTTATTAGTGCTAAAAGAGTGATGATAATCCTTCATCTTTATCAGCACTTTTTTGGAAGTGGTGATAAAAGTATCTTGATCTATTTAAATTAAACCTAACAATTTGTGAAATTATAATGATATCTAATGCTTTTTGCAGAAGCTACTCTCTGCCACTACTCTTACTCACTGAAATGAAGCTCAAATCAATGTTTCAATGAAGGCTCAAACAATTTCAAGGTTCAAATCAAAAGATCAAATTATTTAAGGGTCAAATGAATCTAAGGATCAAATGATTTCTAGGTTTTTGATATCTCTACATTCTCTGAGATGATTCAAAGCATTAATCCAAGGTATCTTATTTTCTCCCCATCCTCCTCACTTGTTGGTTGATTGTTTGGAAAGATATATTTGTGATTTTTGTCATCATTCTTGATTTATCGTCAGAATATCCCTGTGGTAAATTTTTTTTGTTGGGGATGTTTGGTTGAAAATAGATGGGGCTATCTTCCCTCGCACTCCCTCACCCTCACACCTTATCGATTCTATGAAACCATCCAACCCCAATTCCACTAAAGGAAATAACTATTTATTATTGAGTATAAAAATTATATTGGAATCATGGTTCATTAGTTATGAGACTTCTTTCCACTCTATAACCAAGAAGGGATGCTTGGATTATTATATACCTCATTTTAACAATAATTTCCATATATTCTATGACAAATATCAATAGATTATGCGGATGGGTATTGTAAAATATGTTATTTCATATGAAAGGTACTTGAACATAGAAAGATTTAGACACATACCATGTTTGTGGATGAACATAATTTCCATTGGTCAGGTGGATGAAGTAGGATTTTACTCATGGTTCATGAATGAAAAGTGGAAAATTAATTGGGGTTCCATGGTATTGGATAGAGGTGTTAAATAAAGGATTTTTTATATATAGACACACACATGTATATTTTAAAAATAAATATATATATATATAGTTATTTATTATACAAATACATTATGAGAATATATATTTTATACAAATAAAAATATATATATTATACTAAGAAAATATATATTATATAAATATGTTATACAATTACATAATAAAAATATATATTATAACAATATGTTATTAAAATATATTAAAAAAATTATATTTATACAATTAAATAGTAAATATTTGTTATATATTTATATATATTATATTTATATGTAAAAATTTATATATTATATATTAAATATTTATATACTATACATATATATATTATACAAAAACAAATATATATTATCTTACAAAAATATATAATATAAAAATATATATAATATAAATACAACTATATATTACAAAAATATAAATAACAATATATATATATATATATTATAGAATACACAAATATATATTATAAAATACACAAATATATAATATACAAGTATATCTTCTTGTTGATCGAATGATAGTTTATTATTCTTATTTATAATATTTGGGGTTCTTTATTACTACTTAATTGTATATATTATATTTTCATTTGTTTAAGGGATTTAAGAAAGACTTGTTGACTCATTTTAATAGAGGTAGTGGTAGTCTTAGTTAGAGGATTGAAATTATTAAAAGTGGGATTTCTACTATAAATATAGAATTCATAGAGGCCCTGAAGATTCATATTTCATAACATGTTGATTGGATAGTGAGTGAGAGATTAGGAAAAGACTATCATCACTACTAAATGTTGTAGAATCCTAAATTACAGTGGGTAGGGGGGAAGGAAGAAGAAGAATATAGATGTAGAAGAGTCCCTCCTGAAGAGGACCACTCCCCGGTAGAGCTTGGAAATGGCTTCACAAAGCCGATGCCTCCCTATTTTCCAGTGAGGGAACAATCAAATGAATAATACCCCATCCCATCTCAACTCACTCCCACTTATAACCCCAAAAAAACTAATAACTTACTTCCATCTATAACCCCTAACATACTAACAAACTACTACCAGCTGTAACCCCTAACAAACTGACAATATAAAAGTACAATGTTTCCCCTAGAAACTAATACCTGACCAATGAACTGCCCCTCTCACAGACAACCTGCTGCACACTTCCACAACCCCCACACACATGGACAACCCCCTACATTCCAAACACATGTCCCCTCTGTGACCCCTTGAATCACATACAAGAATGTTTATGCCCCCAAATCTCACCTTCAATAGGCCACAAGCTAATAACTAGTTCCAATGGTGTAATTCTCACAAATGAGAGGCATTACACATTTTTGTGAACACAATTAAGTACAATTGTCATCCTCATCAGTTTCATCTCTCAAATAGTTATTATTTCATTTTTTTCTTGAGATTCACCACCATCTCTTTTATGTTTCTTGTAGTGCTATGAGCATTAATTATCAAATGGATGAATAAAACATAGAGTATATCAAGAAATATAGTTTCATTACCACAGGAAATAGAGGATGTCTGTCAAAAAAAATTGAAATGATATATTTTTGGGAGATGACCTGATGAGTATGATAGTTGTCTTTAACTTTCACATTTTAATGAATTCACAGTATAACTCCTACAATAGTGGAATAATTCTTTTCTTAAATTCAATTTCCATTTTTCTTTAAATAACAATAAAATTATTTGAATCAATCATTTCATGAAGGTCCTAATATTGAAAATGTCTTCTATGTATTAGGGGACCACAAAGAGGGGATTTGGATTCTCGATAGAGGAACCAAATACTTAAAACCTTTAAAAAAGATAGTTAAATAAGAAGGTAAAATTGTTTTTTAATATACTATGTTTTTCCTCATAATATCATATGTTATCAATGGCATTAACATAATCTAAATTAAATGTTTTATTACTCATAAAAAAAATGTATTCTACACATGATGATGTTACCCATCGAACAGAAGAACAAACTATAATGAAGGAAATCCTTTGAGAAGATGTAAAGGTAATGGTACGATATAATTTCTCTATTTTACTGAAAAAAATATATAATGAAATGTTGAATTGATTTTCATTATTCCTTTTAGAGTGCAATTATTTTATAATATTTCTATCTATTTTGGGTGGTCAAGAAATTTAAAGGGTTTTAGATAGGTATTCAAAATGAAAAAGACATTAACTCATAGTTACTTGACCTGTTGAGTGGACTCTTCAATCCTAAAATCCTTAAATTAGATTTCCTTAACTCTTTCCTCCTAGTTACTCCAAGTAATTCTTTGGTAGTCAACCCTTTATCTGAAAAATGTTAATTAAACCCAAAACATCAAGTTATAATTCAATGATAATTGAAGGCTTTGACTAGTTTGAACTATGATTCGATTTTAACTGAAGTAGTGGAAGGCTATACCAACTTAATATATAATTGTGGGATTTTATCTTTTATGCATAAATTTCCAAATATTATATTTATTACATTATTTTTAATATCCATTGGATTTAAATAAGTGATTAACCTTGTCTTAGATAATATATAAGCATAAAAATCTATTTTAGTTCTATCTTGTATGCTTGTTAACTCATTAATTCATGTGATCGTGAAAAAACATCCATAATGAAATAAACTTGAGACTTAAAAGATATAAAATATTAAAGTGGTATGATCATGATATTTTACTAATGGTTAGATTATCTACTGTATGATAAATTAACAGTCGACCTAGGGGAGAAATGCCTTGAACCATTTACTATTTGTGTTGCCGCTTTCCACCTATCAACCAATATATCTTTACTGGATTGGTTTCACCTTGACTCTAAACATAAAATTACTCCAAAAACATGGGAACTCCATTAATTACATATTCTTTTACTCACATGCATGTGAGTGTAAGGGGTTTATATAAAAAAACCATGGGATCATAGGTCGTTACATAATAAGAGGAGATATGGAACACACGACAAAAATTTAATTTAATAACAAATTTAAAGAAACCAATCACATAAAAATGTTTGGTCTAAGCATATGATCATCCCCATGTAAATAATTACACATTTGATAAAATTATAATTCATTTATAATCATTCTTATTCATGATAAATAATGATTGAATTAATTAATTATCATATTTATTTAATCATTTATTCTTTTTTAATTCTCAAATAAATTTCATTGAGATTCTCATAGATCATCATTTTAAACAAATTCAATAAATTTATTTAAAAGTAATCATGTCCGTAACTATACCTTTGAGGAAACATGATGAGTTTCTATCCAAACTACCGAATATGTATTATACTCATATATTGTTTACTCTTGCAACATGTGACATACACGACTTAACACATACATTCATGATGTGAACAATAAACTAAATGATTACAATAATTACATGATTGTTTTTATCATGTGTTATACTTCAATACACGTAGAGTAATGACAATAATAGGACTCATAAATAATATTCAAATTCGTACATTACGCAAAAATTGAAAAAAAATTATATATATTAAATCCCAAAACATGGCATGTCCTATAAACTTAATGAAAACACACAAGTAAATATTTATAAGGTTTTTATTGTATAATAAATTAATTTGTTAATCTGCATAATTTTGAAAAAATACATGGCATGTACACTCAAGCTGCATGATGTATATTATTTCTCAATGTCTATCCGTGACACATGCCTAGGGACTCAGTGTGTAACTGTTTCATAGAAAAATTAGAATACTTGATGTGTACATGTGATACAAAATGTGTGGTCTCTGAGATACAAGGACACCATTCATTTATGATATGTAAGAAGACAAAAAACCTTTTTGTGACATAAATAACTGCATGCAGTGAATAATAGTAACACGACGTGTACTCTGGATGACCGTGTTCCATATTTTCTTGGTCAATATACAATGTTAAATTATTTTCATCGTGTGTGATAAATTCACATGAAATGAATTAATTATGAATTAATTCTTGGTGCATTAAACACTACTACACAGTATATACCTATGGGTTACACGACATGTACTCTTGTGTAATCTAACAAGATTCCTTGGCACCTCGGGATGAGATCTTTGAATTTATTTCCTTCATAAAATTAATTACATTGATTATATTTATGAGAAATGAATAAGAAGAATAAGAGATCTCAATTTATAAAAAATATTCATTAAAATTGAATTGAAAAACCAATTAATTATGCATAATCCAATCAATTATTGTTAAATAATTATGTCTAATTATATGAACGTTGTGATACTACTTGTAGGTTCCGAGTACAGCAAAAGCATGTGATGGGTTATGCCCAAATTCTCTTTTTGACATGATCAATGATTAATATATGACTTTATATGAATTTGAACATCTTGATAAACATAATTTAATCAAATAATATAGAAAAATTATAAAATTCTAAAACCAATAATATGATCATCACATATTATTTAAAATTAATTTAAGAAATTATAGAATTACTTTGCATGAATTTCATTCTTCATTGATGGATCTGGCAATGGATATATGTCATATAATCATTGTATTGTAGGAATCAAGTGTATATTTCCTCTTTCATTGATCCACATGTGTTCCACAAATATATGCACATCACTGTATGAATCTCTAGGTTCTAGCACAATAAATATTATCACTTGTGTCATTCACCTTGGATCGCCCTGATTATCTCTTCTAAAAGATTTTCCTTGATCTCTCTAGAATCGATAGTTGTAGGTGGAGGAAGACCACTCTATATTATTAGAATCCTTCTTGGATAAGGGATCTCTCTAGGGCTTCGAGAGGATTCTCTGGATTCATTGTGAACAAAAAACAAATGAATTCACTCTCATTGGAAAAAAATTATATTTGGGTTTATATACTATTAGGGTTATAAATAAATAAATTTACAAGTTCCCTTTAATATTTATTTAATCCCTTTAAAAAATCATGTATATAAAAATAGTAATAATATTATTTCTTGTCATGTGGTAAATTCGCGAATTAAAATCAAATTTTTATTTATTCAAATAATATTAAATATATATTATTTCTTACCTGACCTATAAAATTGGTTCCTTATTCCTCCAAATTATTTATGAGGCCTTGAATAATGAATATTTATTTATTAAATAAATATCACCTTGTTATTCATGAATAAATAAATAACTATTATATTCACTAAATAGAAAATAAATATTTGTTAAGTATTCCACTCTCATAATATTCTCTCGAATAATTAGTGATATACTATATATAATCATGAAATCAGGAATAATTATTAAACCACATGTGAGAATAATACTTATTCATCTCATTAAATAATAAATAATAATATATTATTTAACTATGATTCTGGATACACTTAGTGAGTGACACTCTAGGCCTCTTTATATGTGGAATTAGGTGAAGCATCCTAATGTCCAAAATAAAATCTAGAAATGCATAAAGGAACCCATGAAGAATGAATTTAATGCCTCAATGACATAATACCTCATACGAATTCTTACTATGTAATATAATCCCTTTATCATGATATCTGTAATCAAGAAGATGGCATGATGGTTCCATCAACCTATATATTAGATGTTTCTCGATTTTAATTTCAAGAAATCAAACTTGCCTATAGAACATCTAGAAATATATTTATTTAGGCTATATCTATAAATACCCAACCATAAACATTAGATAATATTGAATTATGTTAGTAATTCACATAGATGATCTTTTCATGTTTAGAACATTAGAGAATTAGGTCATAACATACACATAACAAGGTGAATATTACATGAATACCTTTCTACTCAATATCCATTTTTTCATAAAATAAAAAAACACTTGGAAAAAAGAGTCATTTCTAGTTCCATTTATTATATAGCATGAGTTTTACTTGATCCCATCCTTGACCCTATTCATCTTTAAGTCCTTTGAAAAACATTTCAATACTTTGGATGAGCACAAAAAGATCAGTAAGGGTTATAAAATAATAATGAAAAAATTATTCCATTAAAACAGAAGCATTTTAACATACCTCAGGAAATCATAATATTTATGAATAACACATAGTAATCACAAACCATAAAAGTAACTTGAGTCATCCATAACATACTTACATTTTAGCTATCATAGGTACATAGATAGTAATATTTGGAATACCCATCATAGTATATTCCCTAATTCTCTTAAGAGAAACATTATCATTTACCTCTGTCTCATTACCCAATGCATTAGAGATATATATTAGGCTCACATGCCCCAGTTTTATCATGGAACGACCCATATATGTAAATAATTCCCAAGAACCATAACAAAATCATAACACATAACACAAGCATAAAAGAAAGATTGAATTTCCACATTACAATCGCAATATATCAGCTCAGTATATTGACATAATCAATCCATTATCAAAACCATTTTCAATACCAAAATACATAAAAAGAGTATATGGTATTTATATTCTCTTTAAAAAACACTACGTCTTGTTAAGGATACCAAATATCAAATAATACTCGTGGTGGCGGGAAGCTCGTTGTCACCTCATACGTTAAAAAAGAAACATTCTTTTTGTTGTTTAGTAAAATTATTCTTATAAAAATATTCCTTTTGAATGAAATGAAATGTAAAATAGGTTTATACACTGTATAAAATAATGTCATGTGTAACTCAATGTATTCCTCAATGAATGGAGATTGAGATGAAATCGCTTACGACGTGTTCGACTTGACCCATTTGTTCTTAAATCTTTTGAATAATAAACTAAAGTAAATTTATACATGATTAAGAAACTTTTTCAAGTTTATTATTCCTTTTTTATCACTTATTATCATGTAATAAACATTATATAATCATTTAATTTAATAACGGTCGTTTTGATGTTATTTGGGTCTTTAGTAAAAAATGAACATATTATAATTTATGAATTGTCCATGTGGTCAAAAGTCCTTTATCTCAAAAATTATATTCATGATTTAGATATCATATATATCATATATATCTAGTATATATATATATGTATTTATAATAGTACATAACATTTGGAGATAAGAAATGAAATGCACCGTTCATGGATATAGTAAGTCGTACGTATGCATGAATGCTACTTTCATTTCTATTTTTTACTTTAATAGAATAAAAACATAATGATACATAGTTATATTATAATTAAAGTATAATATATATGGTATATATTTTAAATATGTTCATAAATTCTATCCTTTATATGTTCCACGTATGGTATGAATGAGTTATATCACTTTGAAGGGGTTGTAGTCCGCACTTCCTCAAATGAAATTATCGCATTTACCCTTTATGGAATCCATAAAGGTATGTTATAAATGAAAAATAAAGAATAATTTAAAAATTATAAATATAATATATATCAAATATAAATAATGTTCCATCATAATGGCCACCATGAGAGGTGGTAGGAGATATTTGAACAATCATCTTTTCGTGAGGTAGTAGTTCTCCATCCACAGAAACAGTATGTTCTTTACGCATTAGATGGAGATGTGTGTAAGTGTAGTTCGATTCATTCTCATAAATACATCCTATTATATTTGGGATACTTGTTTTTTTAAATACAGGAATAAAAAGAGTTTATGGGGTTGGAGAAGTGATATAAAACAAAAGAACTTAAGAGAAGACAATACCTTTAAATCGAGTAACTCCCTTTGGTTTGAACCAAAAGGGTTTCTTGAAGTGACTTCTGCCTAAGGAAAGGATTCTAGGATGAAGAGAGTGATCTTAGGATATTATTGGAGTAGAGTTTAGATGAGACAAAGGGCTTGTGAAGTGTGAGTAATGGGTTAGAAGTGAAGATTTTTATAAGGGAGAGGAGCGGCTCTTTTGGAATGTTTGAAAATATTATTTTATTATATAATGATTTTTTGTTTCTAAAGGTCCAAAAAACATTGAAGTAAAATATATAGTGGCCCATGTTATAAATAAATCATACAATAACAAATAGACTAGTTTGGGATATTTTGTTTATTTTTATCTTCTTATTTATTTAAATCATTCATTAATGACGTAATCATTGCATCATCATTGTGTCATAAATTTTTTTATTTATTTGATGTCTAAAAATTATAAAAAATGACCATGATTTAGAAATTATTTTTGGATTTCTAATTAATATTTATAATCAAATATATAAATTAAATAACCCCAAATTAAAATTGTTTTAGGAAAACAATGCATGATTATGACATTATTATTTTTACTCTAAATTTTTTTTTATTAATGTCTTTATCTTACCCAAATTTATCCATGGGGTCCCAAAATTGACATAGGGATTTTCATTGTAGGACATGACTCATCCAAAAAGTTTAGGAATAGTGTCAAGGTAATTTTATATTATTATAACATTATATTTACCTTAAATTACCCTAATTACCTTTAATCGTGGTTAATAAAAATCAAAAGTTACTATTCAACATAAATTATTTTCATCCTGTTGAACCAAATTTTAATTACTAATGACAACCATGTATGTTGTATTTTCTAAATTTAATTCATAGAGGTGGTAATATTTCATTTAAATGAAAAAAATCATTTTTTAACTACTAAGTAGTATTTTTCACTATTCATCCAAAATTCAAGGTTTTTAGAAAAATACCGAAAATTCACCCTAAGCTAAATTTGATATTCCAAATTCAAAAGTGATGTCCATTTTACCAAATTCAAAAAATTAATGTTGAATTAATTATTTTAAAATTAATTCCCGTTGTCAAAACAGAAAGCGTGTTTTTAGGAAATAATAACTATCAAAAGATTGACACTTGTTTATGTCCAATTTCAATGTGAAATTAATTCCAATTATCAAAATTGGATTAAATGGTAAAAATATAATCTAATTACACTTTAAATCAAATTAAAAAGATAATCTATCCATATAAATAAATTATATTAAAAAGGAGTTTTGAATTAAAATGCATCATTTTCACTATTCATTAAAAAATGAACATTATCAGAAAAGTACCAAAATTTTATCCAAATTAAATTTTGATGTCCCAATTATAAAGAATAATATTATTTTGTCAAATAGAACATATAAAAGTGAAGAAACTAGATTTATAAAGGGTTCTCCATCAAATGATGGTAAAACGTCCTTTTAAATAAAATTAGAGTATTTATGCTTGAAATCAAATTCATTTGCATTTTAAGCCTCTAACATTTATTGGATAAATGTATAAACATTTAACAAAAATGGGTAATCATATTTTAGTTAGTTCTATTCATTCCCTCCAACACAACGGCTAGGCATTAACTACCATTTAAAATTATATTATATTATTATTTTTCAGTATTACTCATCATTGTGTGCAACATGAGACATTAAAAGAAATCCAATGTTGTGTATCGAGTACACCATTGAACATAGAATCCCCTTTAAAGTAACATTAATATTTAATTCGCAAATATTAATAAATATGAAAATGTATTATTCATTATTTACTTGGGATGTTACATCCTTCCCTCCCTTTAGAAATTGTGTCCTTGAAATTTTTATTCACTAATAAAATAGATGGGGGTATTTATCCCTTATAGCATTTTCAGACTCCCACGTTGAATCTTCAACCATATGGTTTTTTCCACAAAACCTTTAACTAGTGAATTCCCTTATTCTGCAAGACTTGCTCTCTACGGTCAAGAATCTGGACTGGTTGTTCCGTTTAAGAGAGATTCTCTTCCAACTGAACTACCTCAGTGCTCAAAACATGAGATATATCTGGCATATACTTCCTAAAAATTGAAACATGAAAAAAATTGTGTACCTAGGATAAATTTGGAGGTAAAACCACTCTGTATGCAATTAATTGATCTTTCTCTAGGATTTCATAGGGTCTAATGAACCTCAAAATCAACATTACCTTCTTACTAAAATGGATCGCACTTTTCCATGGAAAAATTTGAGAAAGACATGATCACCTAACACAAAAGAAAGATCCTTCCTCCAGTTATCCGCATAACTTTTCTGCCTGCTCTGACCTGTTCTCATGTGCTTCTAAATCAACAAAAAAAATTCTACCATCTCTTCTACCAATTCTGGTCCCATCATCTTCCTTTCTCCAAATTCATCCCAACAAGATACATTTGGACACTGCTTTCAATATAATGCCTCAAATAGATCCATCTATATACTGCAATGAAAACTGTTATTATATGAAAATTTAACCAAAGAAATATGTTGGTCCCAACTTCCCAGGCAATCCATTGAAAAAGAATGTAACATATCCTATAGGTCCTGAATTGTTCATACTGGATGCCCATCTGATTAAGGATGAAAAGATGTGCTAAAATTTAATTCAGTAACCAATGACTTCTGAAGGCCTTTCAAAAAGTTAGAAGTAATCCTTGGATCACGATCAGATACAATGGAAAAGGGAACTCCATGAAACCAGACTATATCTTTAACATACAACTTAGAAAGTTGATCTAGAGATAGTGTATCTCGAATAGGAAGTAAATGCACAGATTTAGTCAATCAGTCAATAATAACCCAGATTGCATTATTACCTCAAGATGTCTTTGGTAATCCCACAACGAAGTCCATGGTTAGATTTTCCCATTTCCACTCTAACACTAGTAAATACTGAATCATACCTTTTAGTAACATCTGCTCTACATTAACCTGTTGAAAAGTATAACACTTCATAGTAAAGCCAAATATATCTCATTTCATTCCATCCCACCTGTAATACTCTTAAAGATCTCTGTAAATCATATTACATCCAGGATGAACTGAAAATAGAGAACTATTTTCTTCACATAACAACTCATTCTTCAAATGTTAATCACAAGGCACACATAATATCTTTCCAAACATCAAAACACAATCATTATAAACATTAAAATCAGGCAACTTACCCTTCGGAATCAACTATACCTTTTTCTGCAACTCACTGTCTTCCTTCTGCACTTTCTTAATTCTGTCTAATAGGAATGATTTCACTCACACCTGAAACAAAATTGAGTAATTTTTTGCACCAAAAACATCTATTCCAAAGTTCAATAAATCTTTAACCAAAGGATCTTGTTCCAAACGTAACATGGTTAAAGTAGCATTACATTTTCGACTCAAATCATCGACCACTTTATTTGATTTTCCTTATTGATAATAGATCATGTAATTATAATCCTTGATAAATTCTAGCCATCTCCTCGATCTCATGTTCAATTCATTCTGAGTAAATATATACTACAAACATTTGTGGTCAGTATATATTTCACATTTTACTCCATACAGATGATGCCTCCAAATTTTTAAAGCAAATACATCATAATATAATTCCAAATCATGTGTAGAGTTATTTAACTCATGAGGTTTCAAATGACATGAAGCATAAGAAATTACCTGATCATTCTGTATTAGGACACAACCAAGTCCTTTCAATGAAGAATCACTATAGATAAAAATTTCATAATCTCTGGAAGGTAATTCCAAAACTAGAGAATTCACCAATCTTCTTTTAAATTCCTGAAAACAATCATCACATTATTTTGTCCAGATGAACTTAACACCATTTCGAGTTAACTTATTCATTGGAATAGATAACCATGCAAAATTCTCAATAATCCTCTAGTAATAACATGATAAACCATGAAAACTACTAATCTCCATTATATTTGTGGGTCTTGGCCATTCATCAACAACTTTCGTTTTATTAGGATCAATAGTTATGCCATTTTTTGAAACAATGTGACCATGGAATGAAATTTGTCTTAACCAAAACTCACACTTTCTGAATTTCGCATATAATTTCTTTTCTTTTTTGGTTTTCAGAAGAAACCTTACATGACATTCATTCTACTATTTACTTTTAGAATAAACCAAAATTTCTTCAATAAATACAAACACAAACTTATCCAAGAACTCACCAAAAATTCTATTCATAAGATCCATGAATACAGTAGGTGCATTGGTTAACTCAAAAGGCAAAACAAAAAATTTATCATTGCTATATCTAGTACGAAACACAGACTTCAGAATGTTTTCTTCCTTCACATTCAACAGATGGTACCCCGACCTCAAGTCAATCTTCGAAATATACTGAGTTCCCTGGATCTGAACAAACAAATCATCGATATGTGGGAAAGGATACTTATTCTTAACAGTGTTGTTATTCAATGATCTATAATCAATGCAAAGTCTCGTTGAACCATATTTCTTTTTAAAAAACAAGACAAGAGCACCCCATGGTGATGTGCTAGGTCGAATGAAACCTTTATCTAAAAACTCTGGTAATAGCTTTTTTAACTCTAAAAGATCAATTTTATCCATTCAATAAGGGTATTTTGAAATTGGCTTAGAATCATTAAATAAGTCAACAGTAAATTCAAATTCCCATCATGTATAATACCAGGAAACTCATCAATAAAAACATCCAGGTACTCATTTACAACTAGCACATCATTAATCTGTATAGTTTCTTTGTTTTTAACAATATGTGCATGGTAATATTCATTTCCAACTTTCACTACTTTCATAGCTTCCTCATATGTTATCAAAATTAAGGGTTCATTCTTGTACGCAAACAGAAAATATTTCTAAAACAAAACCTCTTTAGCACTATAGTCAATCTTATCATGATAAACAGAAATCCAGTCCATACCCAAAATAACATCAAACTCTACTAGAGGGAAAACAATACGGTTTTCATGTATATTTTTTCCGCACACAAGGATAGGAAGGTTATTATAATTTATTTTTGTATCAACATTTCTTCCAGGGGTTTTTATCAAATGTTCAAGATTCGTATCTTGAGATGGAATTCCCAATTTACTAGAAAATATCTCATAAATGAACTAATGTGTAGACGCTGAATCAAACAACACATTGGCATAATATGAACATGAAAATAGTGTACCTAATACTACTTCGTTTGATGGCCCAACATCTGCTGAAGTAGTTGAAAAGGATTTCACCACCCCTTTCTGTTTGTAATTTGGATGATTTCCCTCAATTGAGTTCTCTGTTGGACACTAATTTTCATAATGACCCATTTAATTGCACTAAAAAAAATTACTAATTGAAAATAATATTTTGTCTTGCCACTACCCTAATCCTTTTCAGTACAATTACGAGCCTTTTATCCTAGTTTACCACATATTTAGCACATACAACAATAAAAAAGCATTCTCCAACTTGATTTTTACCACAATTTTCATAAACTGTATACTTAAGTTTCTTACAATCAAACTTTTTTGAAGAGTTCTTACCTTTAATCAACCAACATAACGTCTTATTATGTTGTTTTTCAAAGAACACCTAATCATCAGAAAACTCCATTACCACATTCTCTTCCCATCAAAAATTGTTTTCATAACTTTTGAACTCACGAGAAGATAAATCCCTTCAATACATTGGCTATAATCTTGAGTAAAAACAGTTTATTTTACAATCAAGATCTCGTATGAATATTGCAGCATACCTTTCCAATTGAGGGAACTTTTCTTTATAACAATCCAATGAGTCATCCTCCTGCCTCAATTCCCAGAATTGTTTTTATATTCTATGATGAACCACCTTAGGAAAATAATTCTGAAAAAAACATACCTTTGAATTCATCCCAATAAAGAGCATCAATCATCTAACTATCACTGATAATTTTCACCATTGACCACCACTGACCGGCTTCACCTTTAAAATGGTAAACAACAAGACTAAACTTTTAATTTTATGAACACCCCATGACATAAAAAATATTTTCCAGTGCTTAATTCCTCCCTTCAGATAGCACATGGTTAAATGATCCTCTGAATGACAGGGAATGTTGCCTGATGAAATGCTCCACTACTGACATGTTCCTCTATGGTTGATCTGGATGATCTCATGCATGGATACCACCACTATTTATAGCTTGAGTAAATTGTGCCATCATTGCAAAAAACTGTTCAATTCTGATTCCAACCTTCTCATGTTGCTAATTTGGATGGTTGTCTTCCTCCTAATGAAGTCCCAACATAGCTTTCATGTTTCCTCTACAGAAAACCATTCTCAATACATAAATTTCTTAGGCGAAGTAACATGGTAATCTGTAAATGCTATATCGTTTCAATATTAACATAAATTACTTTTTGTGATATTAATTTAACAATATTCTAACTCTTAATGTTGTCTAAACCGACCTCTAATACCAGCTATAAGGACCCGACCCTAAAAATTATATAATATTGAATAAAGTAAATAATTCACATTATGGATCTTTTCAGTTTTAGATCATTAGAGAATTCATTCATAACACACACATGAAAAGTTGAATATTACATGTAGAAATTTCTACTCAATATCTATTTTTTCGTAAAATAAAAAAACTCTTGAAAAAAAGAGCAACTTTAGGTTCCATGTTTTAGATATCATGACTTTTTTTGATCCCATACTTGACCGTATTCATCTTTATGTCCTGTGAAAATCTTTTCAAAAGATGGGATGAGCACAAAAATCTTAGTAAGGGTTATAAAATACGAAAAAAACATTAGTCCATCAAAAAATAATATTTTTAATATACCTCATGAAATCATAAGATTTATCAATAACTTATAGTAATCACAAATCAAAAGGCTAACTTATGGAATCTATAACATACTTACATTGTAGCTATCACTACTACATGGGGAGTGACATTTGGAATACCCATCACAGTATATTCCATAATTCTATTTGTGAAACATTAATTTTTACCTCAATATCATTGCCCAATGAATTGTAGAGTTATATCGGGCTCACCCGGCCTAGGTTTATCACGAAACCACCCATATACCTAAATAATGCCTAAGAACCATAACATAATCATAACACATAACACACGCATAATGGAAAGATAAAATTCCCACATTGCAGTCACAATATTTCAGCTCAATATATTGACCTAATAAATCCATTATCAAAACCATTTTCAATACCAAAATACATAAAAGGGTATATTATACTTATTTTCCCTTTAAATAACACTACAGATTGTTAAAGAATCCAAAGATCAAATAATACTCGCGGTGGAGGAAATGTCGTTGTCACCGCATATGTTAAAAAAGAAACAATTTTTTGGTCATTTTGTAAAATTATTTATATAAAAAAGATTCCCTTTTGAATGAAATGAAAATTAAAAGAGGTTTATACACCATATAAAATAAATTCTTGTGTAACTAAATGTATGCCTCAATGAATGGAGATTGAGACGATGTCCCTTACCTCATGTTCGACTTGACTCGTTCGTTCTTTAATCTCCTGAATAATAAACTAATGTTAATTTATACTAGATTAAGAACATTTTTCAATTTTATTATTCCTTTTATATCACTTATTACTTTTTTATAAACATTATATAATCATTTAAGTTAATAATAGTCATTTTGTCGATATTTGATACTTGAGTCAAAAATGGACATGTTATAATTTATGAATTGACCATGCGGTCAAACTTCCATTATCTCCATAATGATATTAATGATTTAGATATCATATATATCAATTATATATATGTACTTATAATAGTACATAAAATATGGAGATATGAAATGAAATGCACCGTTTATGGAGACGGTAAGCCGTACGTATGCTTGAACGCTACTTTTATTTCTATTTCTTATTTTAATGGAATAAAAAAATAATTATACATAGGTATATTATGATTACAGTATAATATATATGTTATATATTTTACATAAGTTCATAAATTTTATCCTTTATACGTTCCATGTATGGTATGAACGAGTCATATCACTGTGAGAGGGCGGTAGTCCGCACTTCCTCAAAAGAAATTATCACGTTCACCCATTATAGAAACCATAAAGGTATAATATAAATGAAAAATATAGAAGAATTGAAACATTATAACTATAATATATATCAAATATAAATAAACTGCCATTATAATGGCCACGATGAGAGGCGGTAGGAGATAATTGAACAATCATCGTTTTGTGAGCCAGTAGTTCGACGTCCACAGAAATAGTATGTTCTTTACCCATTAGCCAGAGGTGTGTGTAAGTTTAGTTCGAATCCTTATCATAAAAAAATCATATTATATTGTGTATACTGGTGTTTTTATAAAATAAATTAATAAAAAGAGTTTAGGGGGTTGGGGAAGTAAAATAAAACAAAATAAATTAAGAGAATATGTTACATTAAAATCAGGTAACTCCTTTTGGTTTGAATTGAAAGGGTTTCTTGAAGTGCCTTATACCTAAGGTAAGGATTCTAGGATAAATAGAGGGATATTGGTATTGTATTGGTTTAGAGGTTGGATGAGCCAAAGGGCTTGATAAGTGTGAGTAATGGGTTTAAAGTGTGGGATTTTTATAAGGGAGAGGAGGGATTCTTTTGGAATGTTTGAAAATATTATTTTATTATATAATGATATTCTGTTTCTAGAGGTCAATAAATCATTAAAGGAGAATATAAGGTGGACCATGTTCTAAATAAAATAATCCAATAATAATTAGACAATTTTTGGATATTGTTTTAATTTTTACCTTCTTATTTATTTAAATCATTCATTAATGACGTAAACACTGCATCATCATTTTGTCATAAATAATTTTATTAATTTGATGTCTTAAAATTATAAAAAAATTATCATGATGTAGGAAATCTTTTTATCTTTCCAATTAATATTTATAGTCAACTATATCAATTATATAACCCCACATTAATTTTTTTTAGCAAAACAATGCATGTTTTTTACATTATTATTTTTACATTAAATAAAAAGTTATTAATTTCATTATCATACCCATGTGGCTCCATAAGGTCCCAAAATTGACACATGGATTTTATTGGTCGGCCAAGACTCATCCAATAATGATAGAACAAGTTTCAGGGTAATTTTATATTATTATAACATTATTTTTACCTTAAATTACCCTAATTACCTTAATCGCTGATAAAAAAAGTCAAAAGTTACTATTCACCCAAAATTATTTTCATCCCACTGAACTAAATTTTACTTAATACAAACAACCATGTATGTCAGATTTTTGAAATTCAATTCACTAAAGTGGTAAAATTTCATTTAAATGAAAAACCAGTTTTTTAACTACTAAGTAGTATTTTTCACTATTCATTAAAAATTGATGGTTTTCAGAAAAATACAAAAATTCACCCTAAAACAAATTTGAAATTCCAAATTCAAAAGTGATTCCCATTTTACCAAATTCAAAACATAGAAGTTTCATTAATTAATTTAAAATTAATTATCATTTTCAAAAAAGCGTGTTTTAAAGAAATAATAACTATCATAAGATTGACACTTGTTTATGTACAATTCCAATGTGAAATTGCTTCCAATGACCAAAAATTAAATTAAATGGTAAAAATATAATCTCATTACACTTTAAAACTAATTAATAACGTAATTTAAACATAAAAATAATTTATATTAAAAAGAAGTTTTGAATTAAAATACATCATTTTCACTATTCAAAAAAATGAACATTATTAGAAAAATAAAAACATTTTATCCAAAGTAAATTTCAATGTCCTGATTCTAAAGAATAATTTCATTTTGTCAAATAAAACATATAAAAGTGAAAAATACAAGATTTAAAAATGGTTCTCCATCAAAAGGTAGTAAAACAACCTTTTAAAGAAAATTAGAGTTTTTATACATAAAATCGGATTCATTCTCATTTTAAGACTCTAACTTTTACTAGATAAATGAAAAAACATTTAAAAAACATGTTTAATCATATTTTAGTTAGTTCTATTCATTCTATTTAATACAACAGCTAGGCGTTAGCTACAATTTAAAATAAAATTATATTATTATTTTTCAATATGACATAGCATTGTGTGAAACATGAGACTTTCAGAGAAACCAAATGTTGTGTATCAGTTATTCCATCGAACATAGCATCTCCTTTAAATTAAAATTAATATTTAATTCACTAATATTAATAAATATGATATATTTATTGTTATATATTTACTTGGGATGTTACAATATCATTCCCATCAAATGGACCAAGATATCAAATTTTATTAAATAATGAAATGGGTAAATCCTTTCTCACATTATTCATTAATGTAATATTACTCATGAAACACCCAAAATATCCTACCTCACTGTGAACATATGTCATCATGGTTTTCGTCAATACATCAAAGTACATGACTTGTAATACTCATTAATAATAATTTTAAATTATGCGTATAAATATGCACATTCTCAAATAGGAACATACAATTACACATATAAATATTAATTTCCTCTTGTAGGGTCTCATTCTTATAATATCCTACACTAGATATTACCAAGGAAATATTCCATGAGTAGGTGCCTCAAAATCCCATGAGTCTCCACCCCTGATGGAATTTATAATTTTTTTTTCACTCAAATGATTTCATCTATACATATAACATATATTTAATAATACTATCGTGGAACTTCTGGGTTCTCATCATAGCGGGGAACTGCTATGGAATTTCAATGTGATCTCTACTCATAGGAAATTGTATCATACTATGTAACTTATACGAAAAATCGTGATGTGATAATGAGTTTAATAATATTCAAAAAAAATAATGTTGGTTATCATAATGTACATAAAAGTTGGTTCCAAGGTACCAACTCCTACAATATTCCCTTCTATGCTTGGTGTTGCATGTCATTTTTTCTATCAATAATAACGTTATTCTTTAAAAGTCATGATGTGTTACATTTTACCCATATTAAATAAATTTAATACCCATAATTTATACTTGATCATGGTAATCAAGGGTTTGATATTTGAAGATTATTTTGGTAAAAACACCACATCATAAAAGGCTTAATAAAAAATACTCTTGATAAGAGCGAAATGGATGTATCAAGGTCATATAGAATAACACATAAATAGGTTTATATATAGGATAACATTGAAGGTATGTGAGGATTTGTACATTGAAGAAAATAGTAAATAATTATGTATAGTTGTTGACCCTATCAACTTTTAATAATCACAAATCATGTCTAATAAAGTTCATTTATTTTAAATTATGGTTATTTAAGTTCAAATATGGTTAATTATGTCTATATATATTTAATTATAAGTTTAACATATTCTTTTGATGATTATAGTATAAGTTAGGTAAATAGAAAAAATGTATTAGTATGATTCACTGATAGTTAAGTCATATAATTACTCACTGAAAGATATAATACTGAGTCACCGATAGAATGAATGAGTCACCGATAGAACAAATGAGTCAACGATAGAAAAAATGAGTCATAAACAGAACAAATGAGTCACCAACAAAAAAATGAGTCACTGATAGAACATAATACTCAATGATAGAAGAAATGACTCACCGATAGGGGTATGAGCTACTGATAGTAATGACTCACTGACGTACTGACATACGAATAAAAGGAGTCACTGATGTATTGATTTACCAATAGAAGGAGTCACTGACACATTGAACTACTGATAGATAGATTAATCGACACACTGAACTACCGATGGAAGGAGACACCGACGCGCTAACATAATGATAAAAGGAGTCACTGATGCACTGACGTACCGACTAGAGTCACATATTCATTGCCCTAATAAGAAAAGGAGTCACCGATAGAATGACCTATCATTCAATAATTAAAAAATTCTATATAGTCATAAATTAAAAATTAATTCTAATAGCCATATTTATAAAAATCAATACTTCCTATTATATTAATGATCTTTTCTGTCTTTTGAAGACATTTTTAGAGAATAGTATGAGGCATGAGAAAGCCCTCATTCCTATTGTCAACCACTATTGTTTAAAAAGAAGTCACCTAAGAAATATTTTTAGGCACATGATATATAGATAACCCATGAAGAAAATAAATAGGCATACATGAGGAACACTCATTCCTGCTGACTATGAACATGAAGGATTTATTGAGAACCAACGAATCAAAATTCATATAGCAACAAACACTAGTGAAGGGAACCTTCAAAGAGCATCTCACCTCACTTGAAACCAGAACACAGGGTTCCACAACACTCTATTTTTGTGTCTATTCCCAGAGGTGGACTCAACCTTCACATCTGTTCTACTCAAAAAGTCCAGAAGCATCAATAACATCACTCAGAGCATTATAAACCCCCTCTCATTATTTTTTCTCAACTGTGTATAATTTTTCTAATTTTTTAGCAGTGTGTGTGTCTATAGTATAACCACCCACTGTCTCTTGAACTAAGCTGGAGGATACAATATATCCTCACTCACTCATCTTTCTACACCATTTATCACCCATGTATAACTATAGAAGAGGTCCATGTGTGACCGGATTGTATTTTGTTTCCCATGAATAACTATGGTAGAGGTCTTGTTGACCTAGATATCCTTCTATGCTATTGTGATCCCTAATCTAGGGTGTGTATCAAGTATATTAATATAAACTTCTTTGTTCCAGGTGATCACCACGTGGAGAGGATTATGTCTCTTCTTGAGACTGAACCTCTTATTTTATCCACTTTGTTTTTCAAATTGATTTTTCTCAATGTTCACACATATTTTAGAAAACTAAATATTATTTTGATAGGTAATATTAGTCAGTGTCTATACATGTTGTGATTTATTAAATTACATTCAAAAGTTAAATCAATATTTCAAACTGCTATAACTGAGAATTAATCAATATTTTGAGAAATTAATTAAAAATTAAAAACTCTTATAAACCTACTACTTTGTTTAACTAGGCTATTTAAATTTTAATATTGGATGAGTTTTAAATAATTGTTTTAACAAAAAACAATTATTGGAACTCTATTCACCCCCCACTTGAGTGTCCTACTCTGACCAACATTTCTTATTAGAGATTTTTTAATCTTCTAGTTTAAAATTTTTCAAATCTTTTTAATCTTTTCAACTATGATTTTTGTTGTATTTTAAAGATCTCTATATTTATGTTAGATCTAAATTTTTAGATCATCAAAAACATATTATTTATTATTTGTTATGTATAATATATTGGAACATTATACTACCAAAGTACCTCCATTTTTAAATTGAATTAATTATGCCAGTGGAAAATTAAGATGAAAATGCATTTAGAATGTATCTGTTTTTGAGATCCGGTCCTAAATTTTTGATGAATATAAGATTCCTACTACTACTTGAAATATGTGGGATGACCCAACTAAGGAATCTTATAATAATATCTATAAAGATATGAATTTCTTATATTGTTCTTAAAGAGATGAAGAATTCAATAATATTTCTGAATGTAAAACATCCCATGATATTTGGGATACTTCAGCTATTTAACATGAAAGAACCACTGATGTTAAGGAAATGATACTAAATACATATACTATTAAATATGATCACTTTAAAATGAACCCTGATGAAATTAACTATGACATGTATCTTAGGTTTAATGAAACTATTAATAATATGATTTCTCTTGGAATTGAAGTTACTACTAAGGGAAAAATCACGTGATTTAACAGATGTCTACCAGAATGATGGAGGGGAACCTCAGTTTCAATAAGAGAACCCTGTGATATCAGTAAGTTGTTAGTAAAGAATATTATAGGTAAGCTGATGGTGTACGAGAAAGAATTGATGGTCAACAAAGAAGAGGATTATGATCCAAAGAGAAATTCAATGGATTTCAAGACTACTACTTCTAAACAAAAAGAAATGGAGAATGTATGAACTCATTCTGATAGTTCAAGCAATGAAGAATCAGCAAGTGAAAATGATGTGGAGATAACTCAATTGGCCAAGAGATTTAAGAATTTCTACAACAGAAATAATTTCTTTTGGAAGAAAAGCTACAAAGGAAAATATGACCACAAGGGAAACAGGAAAAATGATTGGAAGAGAGGTGATAATTCAAATGAAATAATCTGTTATGAATGTAAGAGAAGAGGACATGTACATACTGACTATCCTATGTTAAAGTACAAGAAGAAATATAAGGTCAATGATAAAAGGTATAATAAGGAAATTAAGGCCACCTTTAGTTCCTCTAAGGACAGATCTAATGAGTTAGAGTATTCACATGATGAGAAATTTTACAAATATAACATGTGATTCATGAAAAATAATTCAAACGTAACCTTTTAATCTCCTATGAAAAATACCTACTATTATGAAGATGAATCTGATTCAGGAAACATGACCTTTGAGGAAAAGATTTAGTACTGAAAAATGATTTAAGACACATGCAATGAACTAAAATATAAATATAAAGTCTTAAATAATCAACATGCTTTCACCTCTACTATTAAATCATGGCTTACAATGGAGAAAGTGAAAAATAATCAATTACTTAAAGAAAATAATGATCTTAAACTATCAAATGAGTTTTTAAAAATGGATATAGAGAAGTATACCAATTGAATGAACAATCTCACTAAAATTTTCTATAAACAGGTCGCACCAAAATATTCTACTTGTATAATTTATCAACCAAGACAAAGAAACTTTGTCAAAATTTATTTTTCATCAAAATATAGAAAATTAGGCTTTGTACCTAGATTTGAAAAACAGCTACAAGTTCTAGTAGTAGACAATATTTTAATACTTCTAGTTTTTCTACACCAAATAGTGTTTGTTTTTCTAATACTTTACAAACTATTTTTAGGAAACCCATGAAGAAAGTATGGGTTCCTAATGTTTTAATTACTAATATTAATATACCCAAGAAAGTATGTATACAAAAATCCTTTCTTATTTAACTTGTATTTGTAGGAAGCATGGTTAAAAAGCTCATATAAAATCTTATGGTACATTTATAGTGGATGTTCAAGACACATGTTAGGGGATTACTCTAACTTCAAGAATCTTATAAATATTGATGGTGGGAATTCAACTTTTGGTGACTATACGAAAAGATAAATAATTGGCCTTGGTTAAATCAGTAACACTAATTAAATTTTAATTTCAAAATTACATTTTATTGATGTATTAAAGTACAATTTTCTTTGTATAGCTTAGTTATGTAATGATGGTTTCAATATTAAATTTTAGAATGTGGCAGGTAATGTGTTTAATTCTAAAAATGATTTAGTATTTATTTCTTTTAGATATGATAATGTCTATGTTGTAAACATGGATTCCTTAGTTTCTCAAAATGTTTCATGCTTAAGTGCCTTTCATAATGAATCTTGGTTTTTGGAATAAGAGATTAGGCCACTATAACACTCACTATCTTAGAAATATTATTCAGAAAGGTATAGTCAAGGAACTACCCAAATTAGAATTTCCAAACAATAATGTCTGCAATCCTTATCAAAATGTAAAACAACATAAAATATCTTTCAAACCAAAGAGAGAAGTTTCAACATCTCATCCACTCGAATTGGCTCACATGAATTTGTTTGGACCGTCTAGACTTTCATGTCATAATGGGAATCACTATGTCTATGTTCTATTTGATGAATTTTCTAGGTATACTTGGGCCTTTTTCTTGGATCAAAAAAGTAAATATTGTTCTCATTTTGTCATGTATGCTTGCAAAGTAGAAAATCTTAATGGTATTAGGATTAATCCCTTAAGAAGTTACCATGGATGAGAGTTTGAAAATCAGGAGTTTGAATATTTTTTCTCACAAAATAGCTATAGTTATAAATTCTCTTCTCCTTGGACACCCCAACAGAATGCATTTATTAAACAAAGAAATAGAACCTTACAAGAAATAGACCAGACTATGATAAATGAGTATGACTTACCTGTATATTTTTGGGCTGAAGCTATAAATATATCTTGTTACATAATTAATAGAGTCATAATTATACCAATTATTAAGAGAAATACCTTTGATATTTGGAATAATAGGAAACACAATGTTGTCTTCTTTAAAGTCATTGGTTTCAAAGTCTATATTCATAACACTAATGAAAATCCTAATAAATTTTCATCCAAAAGTGATGATGGTATTTTCTTAGGATACTCATCCTCTAGTAAAACCAATAGAGTTTTTATTAATAGAACTAAATGTGTGGAAGAATATATAAATGTTAAATATGATGAAACATATCTAAATGTACCTAAAACCCATATTGAAAATATTGAGGAATTTTTTTCCAATCTGGAAAAATACAAGAACCATGACCCTACTATTATGCAATCTATTAAATCCTTAGGTTCTAGAAAATCACCAGACTCTGACAATAGATAACATGAACCTAATTATGATTAATAAATAACTATTCATTCCTTTTCAAGAACTATTATAACCCTTTCGAATCATCCCTTATATGTTGTAGTCTGAGACTTAGATAATGGGACATATACTAGTGATTCTCATAGGAACCAGGTTGAACATCGAGCCTTATTTTCACAAATTGAACCTAAAAGACTTAATGATGTAATCAATGATGAATTTTGGGTGATGGATATGCAAGAACAATATACTCAATTTTAAAAAACAATGTTTGGAAACTAGAAGATAGACCTAAAGACACATTGACCATAGACACTAAATTTGTCTTTAGAATCAATGTAGATAAAGCAGGCACTATAGTCATGAATAAGGCTAGACTAGTTACACAAGGATACAATCAAGAAGAAGGTATTTACTATGAAGAAACATTTTTACTAGTTTCTAGACATGAAGCTATTAGAATCCTGCTATCATATGTAGCTCATATAAATTTGAAACTGTATCAAATGGATGTTAAAAGTTAATTCTTAAATGGATATATAGTTGAGGATGTTTTTGTTTATCAACACCTAGTTTTATGAAACCTCATTTTCCAAATCTTATTTTTATGTTAACAAAGGAATTCTATGGTTTAAAACAAGCTTCAACATCCTAGTATGATAGGATAAGTTCTTTTCTTATTTCTAAAGATTTTACAAAAGGTATAGTTAATCCTACACTATTTATATAAATAATTTCTAAAGATGTTTTACTACTTCAAATCTATATTGATGACATTATTTTTATAACTTCAAAAAATTATTTATGTTTTGATTTTTAAAAAATGATACAAAGTGAATTTGAAATGATTTTAGTGAGAGAACTCAATTTGTTTCTTGGATTTCAAATCCTTCAAAATAAATAAGGTATTATTTTAAATCAAAGTAAATATACGAAAGATATTTTAACAATGTTTGGGGTTAATAATTAAAAAAGTAGGGATACTTCAATGAGTACAACTTGTAAGTTGGATCTTGATGAAAATGGTAAATCTAGTGATAAAACCACTTATAAAGGAATGATTGGAAGTATACTTTTCTTGATTTCTAGTAGGACTGACATCATGTTCATTGTGTGTATGTGTTCTCATTTTCAAATAAACCCCAATACATCTCATTTAAATGTTGTTAATATAATTTTCAAATAACTCAAGTATACTACCAACATAAGATTGTTCTATCCAAGATGATAAAATTTTTATATAGTTAGTTATTAAGATGCTGATTTTGGTGGTTGTAAGTTAGATAGAAATAACACCTCTAGAACATGTCACTTTTCAGGAAAGTCAGTAGTATCATGGTGTAGTCAAAAACATTGTGTTGAATTATCTTCTGTGGAGGATGAATACATAGAAAATTATAGTTTTTATACTCATATTTTGGTGATGAAACACACATTACTAGACTATGGATACCAATTTAGACATGTACCTGTAAATTGTGAAAGTACAAGTGCTATTAAAATATCAAAGAATCATGTTTCTCATTCTACAACAAAACATATTGATGTGAGACATCACTTTTTAAGAGATCGTTATAAAAAAGATCATAAAATTATAAAAGTTATTGGCACTTAACATCTTCTTTCTTATATATTCACTAATACATTAAACTATAAGAAGAAGAGTTACATCATACATGAATTATGGATGATTAATTTTTAATGACCTACTTTTAATAAATATCTAGTAAAAATAAGTAGATATCACATTGGTAGAATGTTGATAATGTCATGCGAACACCGATAGTTTCATACTATGTCATGTCGAAACAAATAGTGTCTCATAGATAGTTATCTCACCAACAATGACTCTGATGTCTCACTAAACTGACACTGATGTCTCACTGACATCAAGGTCTCCCTGACACCATTTTCATGCCAACACCGACACTAATGACTCACCTTTGGCCACTCACCGATGGAACCCACTGACTATATCTATTTTATTTTACCAAATCAATACATTTATTATTATTTAACTTTATTTTAACATATATTAATTAATTTATAACCTATAAAGCCTTGAATTATAAAATTGAGTCAATCCATCCCATTTCTTACTCTTAGAATTCAACTTTTACACTTTTACCCTTTCCCTCTTTACCCTCAAACCATTCACCTTATTAAATTCAACTGAACCTTCAGAATGTCTAGAGTAAAGCATGTCTTCAAAGGATCTGAAGATGAATCACAACCCACCAAGAGGAAGAAATGAGAATTTAACAAGTCTAAGCCTATTCATCTATAGCTTGAAAATCATGTGGTAACACCTAAGAAGAAAGTGTTCGATGAATGGTTATTATCTAGTAATTAAATTTTGTAAATAGTGTTGCAAACTCTAGGGAGGCTTGATAGGTTTTCAAATAATTAATTTCCTCATTACCCTAATCTTGTGTACAAGTTTTATATTCATCGAGAGTTTATTCTGGAAGGTAGTGAGGTGTAATGGATTAAATATACGGTTAATGGAAAAAGAGTTTATTTTTTTTCAAGGTATTGGTAATAGGGCCACAATGTACCACATGAAAGATTTTTTGATTACTATTTGGGAATTAGTCCACCTACCAGTGAGTTTTTTTGCTTTGAGATAACATTGAGGGAGTTGACTTGTAATAAGAAACATTGAAGGCCTATATCTTTAGAGCTATATGGTGAATGTAGACTTTTATTTATGTTAATCAATAATAAATTATTTCTCAGGAAAGGGAACATTTCCTCACTGAATTATTAGGATGTATATCTCATTAATTTTTTGAAGAATGGGCATAAATTGAATCTGTACAGGTATTTGGTAGTCCATATCAGTGAGATGATAAATCCATATTGTAAAACTAATTATTTGTTCTATGCATGAATTATATCTTCTATCCAAAACATAAGAGGATGGGTAGGTGAGAATGAAGAAACCATTTCTTCTTATAATGGAGTTTTCTTAAATAAGGAAATTTGAAAAAGAATGAAGATAAATTGGAATCCCCGGAAGTGGGAGTGGGTTGAAGATAAAGAGAAGTTGTATGAAAGATTAAATCTTATTGAGAGTCCTACTAGGATGAGAGATGTGGATGATTCTGGTCTAGGACCAGATGATGAGGTTGTCTATTCTGATGATGAAGAAGCTGAATATGCTAGATAAGAAGGGTCTCTTGTATATGATCAGAGTGACCATGATATTGTTGAAAGTCCAAGGGGAATTTCATATGGTCCAACTAGTCCACCTCTAGATATACCATCTATGGATCCTATTTTTGTTAATGATGATGATGATGAAACTAAAGAATCTGGTAGTGTGGAATTTGAAAGTAGATTAAACGGTTCAGAATAGGAATCTAGAGAAGAATTAGAAGAAGACATAAATCAAGAAGACAGAAAAGAAGAAGAAAGTGGACGTGGATCTAACATTAAGGAAGAAGAGGATGAATAAGATGGTGATAAAAGTAAATGAAGTGAAGGATATGAAACTGAGCATAAAAATGATCAATATGTAGAATGTGATAGTGATTCTGATCATCCTGTTGATGATCAAGGTGCCAATATAGAATTTCCTGGTCTTGAGAATCAACTAAATTTTTTTGAACCTCCTAGTCCTGCAGAAGTTGGTGCTAAGGTAAAAGAAGTAATTGAGATTGGTAATGTAGATAGAGCACTGGTAGGCCTAGTACCTCAGTTGGTGTATGTTATAAAGAGACCTCTAGTTGAGGGGGAGTAGTAGATGAGGAGAGATCAAATTGAAGGGGATCCTCAAACTAGGCAATTAAGAGTTGATACACTCACTCCTTTTGATGATTTTATTTTATATGAGAGGGAAAAGAAACCAGACTCTATTTCTATTGGTCTCGATTATCCAGATTCAGATGATGAGGAGAGGATAGCTGTTTCAAGTGGATTAGTATTTGAGGAACCTCCAACAGTCACATCAGCTTCAGTGACAGTGCCTTCTGATTATGTATATAAGGACAACATCAATGCCTTTAAATAAGAAATGGTAGTTGTTGTGAGATTAGTCCCTCCAGATCAGCCTACACCTATAGAACCTCTTAGTGAGAATGATGTAGATTTGATTGTATAAAGAGTTGTTTCCAAGCTCAAACCATGGTTGGAATCAGTTTTGGAAGCTGTTGAGATAGCTAGTCAGAAGATTTTTGAGGATATGGTCAATCTTGTAGCTGTTATTAGCCAACTACTTAGTGAATAAATCCACTATAGACCAAGCACTACAAATTCCTAACATATCTCTTGAATCCCTTATTGAGTATTATATTCCAACTCTTGATTTGGCCCTTCTGAAGTTCATATTCAAGGATGCAGTGATTAATGACTCAACATCTAGGGTTCCACCTCACTATGTTCCTCCTATTCAGCATTCAAACAATGAGGTGATTCCAATAGTTGTTATAGAAGAAATTCAGTCCGTAATAGGCCGTTCAGATAGTGAAAGCCTTAGTTAGTTAAAGAAAGATGTGAGAGGCATTGTTCAGGGGGAATTTAGCTCAACAGCTCCTATATTTTACCCTCCAAATATAGAGATGTTCAGGACTATCATTAGAGAAGAGATGATAACCATGATAGGTAGAACTGATTAGTAGAGTCTATAGAAAATTAGGCAGAAAAATGATCATATCTATGAAAATGTCATATTTTATTTAGATAAGGCTATAGATGCTAAAGAGAAAATCACCAATAAAGTGTATTTTTATTTCAAGAGGATATACACAAAGCATCAGTTAGACATCCACTTAATGTTTTTAGTTTAGAACCTAAGAATTCCTCCAGTGACCCAAGCCTTCAGAGATTAAGAAAAGATGCTTAAGGAGTTTACCGCAACAATTTCACAACTCATTGAGAATAAGGAAGATTTCACAAAGGCTATGCAGTATGGTGGAGAGATAATCATGGATTTCATCATCTTTCTGATGCCTTACCTACATGTCCATAGAATTTCTATTGTTTCCCCTCTTTCCCCTCCCACCATACCACATCTAGAACTGGTTATCTCTACTTCTTCCACCATGCCTTATTTGGAACTATCTCATGCTCAAGATTTTAGGTAGATTCGTCCTGCCATTTTTTGAAAAATTAATGGCCCTCCTTCCTCCACTAGTCCCAGCTTGACCCCTACTGTGTTTTCTGGAGTTCCTCTTCTTCCTCTCCGAATTCACTCTCAACCACCAGCCACTACTTCTACATTTCCTGCTCCTAACCTTGTAGCTTCTGATAAGGGAAATGTTGTGATGGACCCCTCCATGAAGAAGAATTAGTTTGGATCACTTATTTGATAGGGATGAATTGTTGTAATATTTTATTTTGTTCTTTTCCAATGTAATTTCACTTGATTATGAAATCCAGTATCTATTCATTTCTTTCATTCTTCTCTTTCTACTTATATTCTTCTTTATTATTTCATCATCTAATGCAATTTAATCTTTTTTATAATACCAAAAGGGGGAAGAGTATTATTATATCATTATTCATTAGTTTACCTATGGATATCGTAAGTAGAATTACTACTTTAATCATTATGAATCAACTGATTGTACTTTATAATGCCATGATTTTTTATCATCAAAAATGGGGAGATTGTTGGACCTCTCTAGTTTTAATAATCACAAATATTATTCAATCATGTTTATTTATGTTAAATCATGGTTAGTTAAGTTTAATTAAGGTTAATTATTTTTATCTATATTCAATTATAAGTTTAACATATTCTATTGATGATTATACTATAAGTCAGGTAAGTAGAAAAAATGGATTAATATGAGACACGGATAGTTAAGTTACATAATGACTCCATGACAAATATAAGACCGATTCACCAACAGAACTAAAAATTCACCAAAAGAACAAATGAGTCATTGATAGAACAATTGAGTCACTGATAGAACAAATGAGTCTCTAACAGAACAAATGAGTCACCGACAGAACAAACAACTCGCTAATGAACTAACTCACCGACAGATGAAATGACTCACCGATAGAAGTATAAAATACTGATGATAATGATTCACTAACGCACTGACCTATAGATGTAAGGAGTCACCAATGCACTGAACTACCAATATAAGGAGTCACCGATGCACTAACCTACAGATAGAAGGAGTCACCGACACACTGACATACCGATAGAATGAGTCACCGACATAATGACCTACCGATAGAAGGAGTCACCGACACACTGACCTATCTATAGAATGAGTCACTGACGTATTGACCTACTGATAGAATGAGTCACTGACACACTAAACTACCAATATATGGAGTCACTGATAGAATGACCAACCATTCAATACTTAGAAAATTGTCTTTACTTTAAAATTAAAAATTAATTATAATGGTCATATTTAAGTAACTTAGTACTCATATTATATTAATGATCATGTCTATCATTAGAAGACATTTTCATAGAATAGTTCAAGGTACGAGGAAGACCTCATCCTGATTTTTGACCTCTTTGGTATAAAAAGAAATCACCTAAGAAAAAAGTTGAAGCTCTTGATATATAGATAACCTGTGGGGAAAATCAAGAGACATACATGAAGAATACTCATTCTTGATAACTGTGAACAAGAAGGATTTGCTGAGAACCAAAGACTAAACATTCTTATAGAAACCAACCCTAGTTAAGAGAACCTTTGAAGTGAATATCACCTCACTAGAAACCAGAAAATAAAGCTTCCTCAACACTCTGTTGTGGTGTATGTTTTCAGAAGTGGACTCAAGCTTCACATCTTCTCTACTTAATGAGTCCAGAAGAATTAATAACACCACTCAGATCATTTTGAACACTCTATCATTATTTATTCTCTTTTTTGTATAATTTTAATACTTTTTGTCCAGTGTTTGTCTGATGTTTAACCACACACTTTCTCTTAAGAAATATTGGGGGATACAAGATATCCTCACTCACTCATCTTTCTAAACCATTTTTCACCTACATATAATTGTGGAAGAGGTCCATGTGTGTCCTGGTTGTATTTTGTTTCCCACTAATAATTGTGGTAGTGGTCCTGTTGGTCGGTAAGCCTTCTGTGTAATTTTGAACCCCGATCTATGGTGTGGATCATGTTTATAAATATAAACTCCTTGGTTGCAGGTGATCAACTAGTGGAGAGGATTAAGTATCTTATTGAGACTAAACCTCTCGTTTTTATCTACAATGTTTTTCAAATTTATATTTCTCTATGTTCACACATATTCTAAAAAAATAAATATTACTTTGATAGTTAATCCTAGTTAGTTCTTACAAATGATTTGATTTAGTATATTGATTCCAAAATTTATAACAATATTTCAAATTATTTTAACTAAAAATTAATCATGACTTTGAGAAATTAATTGAACATTCAAACTCTTTTAAATCTAATATATTGGTTAACTATGTTGTTTGAATTTTGAAATTGTGGGGATTTTGAATAAAGGTTTCAACATAAATTTACTTAGGAACTCAATTCAGCCCTATCTTGAGTGTCCTACTCCAACCAAAAGTACTAAAAAATTTCATTGATCACAAAAAAGTAGTTGATCAATGGAAATTTAAGGTCCTCCAAACAATAAATTTTTAATGATTTAAAAGGCCATATGATTCATTCGATATGAATGTAATAAGATAATTTTTTTAGATATCTTTTTCTTAAATTTGATCAATTCGTTTAATTTATAGTATATAAGGAAATATATTAACATGGTCCATTTTTATTTCATAAAAATAATTTCACAATTTGCTTGTGATTCGATCAATTTCCAATTAATACCTTTTCCAAAAACTGAATATCCAAAAATAAATTTTTTATGCCGGAAGCACTAAAATTCAATTCTAACAGATCATAAAATCCATAAAAGTGTGTCAAATATTTCTCTTTTTCATTAACTATTTTCCAAAACCAATATAGTTAGATTAAGTTAACCATTATAATAAATTAATCACTAAAACTCAAAAGTGACACTATTGTTTCATCATTAAAAATTCATCATCAAATAATTTAAAAATAATGTCACATTAATGAGGACATCATGTAGGCTAGTGGTAGGTGTGAAACCCTTATCATCCTTTGGTCATGGGTTTAAGACCCACAACCATTCCAGATGTGACAAGTAGTCCCCTAACATATTGGTTACCCTTTTTCTAAACTATATTAACATGATTACTATAACAATCCCTAAATATATTTTAAATTATATAACCTTTTTACTAAGGTTTTCAATACAGCCCCAATATATAAATATTTAATCCATTTTATTTCCACATATATCTTTCATTGGTTTAGGTTTTATGATTTTGAAGAGGTTATTGACTTAGATAATACCAATTTTCTCCATATTTAAGATAGTAAACTATAAGTAGATCCCTAAGAGGATATTTATTTAATTCCATAATACTCTTCAATTTCACTCAACAATTATTTTCTTTATTCTCTTACTTTTTACACATAAATCCTTTTTTTACGTTCTATTGAGACACTTTATTTGGTGTCTAATTCTATATTTCTTACATGTAAATCGAGCCTTATTTCTTATATGGTCTCTATCACTCATTTTCGTAGTGAAATTCATCCTTCTATTGTTTAGTTAGTCTATGAGGTAGTTAAAGTATATATTATTAATCATATTTCTAGAAATCTAATTAGGCACTGTAATGAAATATTTTAATACAATCATAATTCTATTTGGTTTCTCATAGTCACCACATTTTCCATCATCTTCCATGTTAACATTATTCCTTTAGGTTCCATCCATCTTTTAAAATGAAAATTGTATACCATGCGCAACAATAATCGTAGTAGGAAAACCCTATAATAATTTATAGGATGTCAAAATTATGACTCGTTATTTTCAATATAAGACACCTTAGTCTTGACATAGTTCAATAATTTTCATTATATATTCAAATCCATCATAATTTCTTGTAAAGAAAATGTGAATTATCTTAATTTTATCCCCGAGGATTGTCATACCAGGTGTGTGATAAGGCGTATTTTTATTTACTAGGTAACACTCGAGTCAATCTCGACACACCATTTTTTGAGTTATTACCCCTAGGAACATCTATACCAAAACCACATCCACTTGTAGTATCCATACACGGATGAATTTCAAGGAAGAACTAAATAATATCTACTTTACCATAACTTTAGGATTTTCAAAAACGTATGCTAAAGGTTTATCACAAGGTTATGTTCTCTAATCTATGTTTTCCTAAATTTATCTCCCATGGTTTCAATTAAAATTCCTCTAATACCAGCTTTAGAGACCTTGAACCTAGTAGACTAGATCCATTGCATGCTTTATTACATTTTCATAAGATATAAAGAATCCAATCGTGAAAGACCGAATAGTTTAATATCATCGGTAAACTAGATACATTCTTCAGTTTCATATTACATTTTAATATAAAAGTCACAACAATTTGTTTTCCATGAATAACATTGTTACATCCAGAATATAATTTAATATCAGTCATAATAAAGTTCATGCAATCATGGGTAAAGGAGAAAAATAAAGGTGATGTCAAATTCTTAGTTAGGGCTATGTAAAAGAGAATATATAATGAATCGAAAAGTATAATCAATATAGAAACATAAATAACTGAACGCACATTCCATTTATTAAATAAACTAAAAAGGAATCTCATCCAAAGATAATATCAATAAGAAAATCTATTAGAAAATAATAAATATGGTAAGTTAAATAACTGATTACACATTCCATTCAATCAACAAATTAAAAATCATAATTAGATTAGCCAAAATAAATATGAAAAGATAAATAAATTAAAATCCATGTCATTTAGTCAATAAAATGAGAAGGAAATGCATCCAGAGATAATATCATGGTGAAAATATCATAGATAATAATAATTTAATTCTTAATGAAGGAAATCCTTAATTATTGGATGACATGATGTCAGGCATCAAGATATCTATACCATCACTACCCTTTATAAAATGGTTTAATATATGGTAAAAACCTATTTAATGCTAGCTTAACATGATTTTCAAATGAGATCTACCGATGCATCAAGGGGCTATATAATGTGGGGCCACAACCTTCACTACAAGTCGAAATTATTCCTCATATATAATATAATATATTTAATTCATGACCAATGTGACTTATCATCAAATAACCATATTGCGTAAATAATATGGATTAATCAATATGAAGTGCCCAGATCAGTGTGAATCACTGAGAGGGGGAGGGGTGAATCAGTGATCCCTTTAAAACTTTTTACTAATTTATTATTATCAATTAAACCTCTATGGCTGGTTAAAGCCTCGATCCACTCTTCTTGTATCTATCAGCCTTTCCTTGAATGATGCAGTAAATGTAAAGGCACTGGACACAAGGATTTACAAGGTTCGGCACCAAAGGCCTACGTCCTTTCCCTGTTGGTTATACACCCCAACATGGTTTCTCCATTATAACCTGTTAGAATTACAATGGTCGATATAGAGTCCCATTGTATCTCTCCTGAGTCCCACAAGAGGGTCTTTATTCTGCATCCCATAGTGTTACCTGAGTCCCACTGGCCTGCTCTAGAATCCCACTGAAGACTTTTTCCTCCCTGAGTCTCACAGGGGACTTCTCCTAGCTCCTCGAGTCACACGAGTAGCTCCTCTTCTCTTTAAGCTCTTCAAGTGTGTTCAACAGCATGGGATAAAGACTATTGGTCTTGCTCAGAAACTTTGATCACTTCAGTTGATCAGTGCTTCACTTCTTTTCTTGGGCTCTATCTCCTTCTTCTGAGGATGACCCAGCCTCTATCATCTCAAATACTGAAAACTCAGGCAATATGATGTCTTTCACTTCAGCTTGGCTTCAGTCTCACTTCAAAACAACTTCATGAACTGAGTGCATGGAATCTCTGAATCCCCATGCATGATTGCATGGCTTCTCAAAACTATTCAAGAAACTTTGTTCTTGGACTTATCAAGTTTCACAAACTCTGATTCAACTTTGTTTACGTGTGCATGTGCATGCATGCAAGCATGCACTCCCCTTCTTTCCTTGTTGGTGTGATAAACACTCAAAGAGTGTAATTTCTTTATGCACACACACTACTTTTTCCTTCACACACTTTGTTCAATTTTTTTACATACACTTGAATGTGTGATTTACTTTACTGTGGATATATCTTTCTTATTCTTCTAGGTGTGTATACTTCTTTTTGCACACACCTAGGCTTCGGCCAACTCTTGTCTTGTATTCTTCAAGCATGCACAATCACTTTGTTATCTTAGAAAACACAAGGCTTGGCTTCCTCCTCTCTTTGCACACACACAATCCTCGGCCTCCACACTTCACTTAGCAGACACACAAGGAAAACCCTCGGCCAGCTTGTTTCTTTATGCACACACTTAGCCTCGGGTCTTCCTCCTCTTCTTGCACACACACACTAGGTGTGGTCTTAATACACCTGAACCCCTGTCTCAAATGAAGCGCGCAAGTGGTGTGCTACTGCCTTGGGTCACGTAGGGTATCAAAGACACCTACTGCCACGCAGGTCCTCGGTACAAGAGGCAAGCGTCCGCGCAGGGTACAAGGCACCTCGGGCGCGCAAGTGCAAGGCCTTGGGCGTGCAAGGTGCAACCGCCGCAAGCACATGAAGGGTGCGCATGTGCGCTGCCCAACCTCTTCCTATCGCACAAGGGGTGCACGCAGGGGTCCTTCGGGCCTCGGGTGGCACCGAGAACTTCAGTCATGAAAGTGCCTTACGCGGTGGCTCTTTCTTCGCGAGGCTCAAGAGCTCGCGGTTCTTCAGTTTTTCAGCAAGCTACAAAGAGGGATCGGCCTATCTTTTTTTAGGCAGAAATGCCTCATATCTTCCGTGTGAAATAAACTTGAATTCCTGAAGTTTTATGGTATTCAAGATTCTTCAAATATTGATTTTTATCCTCTGTCCAATGCGGGTTACCTCTTTTTCGGTTTCCTTCACGTCCATGTGCATTCGAATGTGTGCATGGCCTTTTCTCTTCCAATCCATGCAAAGCACGAACTCATGAAGCCTTGGCAACTTCGTTTGCCTCGGCATTCTTCGAAATCATCCATTAAATGTATACATGTACATTTTAAGGTATGTATGAGTTCATTAGGGCGAGATGAGCACGATGGTGCCTTCGACTTTGAGAGGGACAGTCGGGAGCTCGATCTCCGGTTCTCGGGAGGCGCCTGGTTCGTCGGAGGCGTCGGGGGAGGCTTCGGCTGAGCTCAAGGATGAAGACGATCCACAAGCCGTTGGATCTCCGCTTAAATGACCAGAGACGGCTGATATTAGAAGATCATGTCGCAGGATGGATCAAACGGTGAAGATCGAGCGCGAGATCAGGCAGACGGCTCAGATTAGATACCGGTTAAAATTACCATATCCGACATCGAAACGCGCCGTGGATTTTCTGTGGTTTATCATAGTTCCGCTCCCAATGAAAGACCAGTTGAATCTCCTCCTCTCTCGGTGCTTCCTCGCACTGTGTTCATCTGTGGGCGCGCTCTGCGCCCACCCTTGCCTCTCAGGGACGCCACTGGTGCCCACTATGCATGCTCACGGGCGTGCTCCTCTGCCCACACTGCATAGGGCCTGACTCCCCTGCGTGGCCCGGGGCTTATACACGGCCCCGACCTCCTCTTTGGCTGGCCCCATGGGATCACCATGGGCGTGGTGACCTTGAGTCCTACACGATCCTTGGGTCGAACCCTTAAGGCTGACCGTTGAGGTTGGCATAATTTTTTTACTTAAGTATAGTTTGGACTTTGTGTAAAAACAAAGTTAACCAAATGTAAAATGCCAAGCCACATAACATCTTCATTTTTGATTATCTTCCTCCATTCTTCTTCATTTTCAAAAGAGTACTTCAACATCACTTAGGAGGTAATTTATTCTTCTTCATAAGAATTCCACAATTCTTCTTAAACATTTGTTCTCAACTTAAAAATGGAATTCCCGAAGGTTCATCTTCTAATTCACATTCACTAAGAGATAGTGCATGGAAATCATTAATTCAATTCATCCACTTAGAAGTTGTGGATGGTTCTCCATTCACTCCTCATGCATTGTGAAGACAATTCATGGACTTCAAATCAATGTTGTGACATTGTATCATCAGGATACACGTTCTTTGAACTTTAAGATCAGCTCAACAATCGTCTGATGTAATGTTGAGAATTTTTCAACCATAATCTCCAATGACACTTAGTGAATACCCTAAGGGACATGCATCTTAGTAAAATGGTCATTCTCCATTCATCACTATCACTATCACATCCTTTTTCATTCACATATTGATACCCCTTGACATCCATTCAATCCATGACATCTTATGGTCAACATCATACCTTATTGACAACAAATGCAACATAGTACACATCACAATATAACTCTAGATAAATAAATAACATTCAATGTAAACATCATATGTAGAAATGATATACAGTTTTATCAATAAACATATCCATGATAAATATTATAGATATTTAAGGGAATTTAAATGTCCAATGATCACATGAAAGTAAATAATTCAAGAGAAAGGTAATTACAATAAAAATGAATCAAGGAAGTGAGTATTAGTATTGTCCTCGATCAAAATGATCATAAACCATCCACATAAAGAATAAAGATGGTATCAATACAACATACACTCATTGGAGTAAGAATAAAGTGTAGTTTTAATTTAATAAAGGAATCACCATAAAAAATATCTTTAAAAAATTCATGAGGAAAATATCTTTTTCATTTTAAAAATCACTTTTTAAAAAACATAAATCATTTTGAAAATCCCTTACTTTGAAAATTACTATTAAAAACAAATAATTTATATAATATTGGAAAAATATTTTCTTTTAAAATTAAACTTATAAAATTACAAAGGAAACTTTAATGAAATGATAGAGGATAAATCCATACATGTAGTACAATATATAATGAACATTCCTTTTGCACTGCAAAATTGTTAGAAAGTGCCTTTTTAGAAAACAACAACATGATTCCGTTAACAATTTTGATAAAATTGAAATAAACATTATTTTGAAAATGGAATAATGATTCCACTGATTTTATTTTGCCAAATTTCCTCTAATAAATCACTTTTAATAGGTTAAAAAAATATGATAACTCTTTCAGAAAACATGGTTTTGGAAGAAAATTGATTTCTGACCGAAAAAGGGAAATGAAGTCAAATTTTATTAGAAACAATTTTTCAATTAATTTTACATCCAAAGAGTAGAAAATATTACTATTAATTTAAAAATATCATGAATAAATATTAGAGAATAAAATAAAATGGTTTTTCAAAAAATGATTAGATAATATTCTTTAATTGAAATTCAAGAATAAAATATCTCAATAAGAATGAGATTAAAAAATTAACCGTTATAATGATCATGATGTTGAAGTAAGAATAAATGAATAAATTATGTGTAACAGCTATATATCCACATAAAATATGTGGAAATACAATATAATATAATAAAAAGTCATTATACACATAGTCACGGAATATCAAAGGCAATGAAGAAGTAATATAACCTAGTGAAAAGAATTTGGGATATGAAATTCTTTACCACTTGGAAAATTTTAATTAAAATCCCCTTAGGTGAAATAATTCAAATTGAAACCTAAAATTCTCAATAGTCCTCACATTAATCCTACATAACAAAGGCCATTTAAAAGAAAACAATATTTAGAAAAAGTGGACCACTTATCCATAAGGTTTTAAAATGAAACTAACAGGCGGTTGAAGGATATTGAGGTAAAACTCTACAATTTAGTCATATAAAATATATTTTCATTTCCTTGATTATGTTTTCCTTTATTTTTTTTTCTTTCGACAACCATTGATTCTTATACAACCATTTTATACTCTATGGGTAGAATAAAATTCTTTAAGACCAAAAAATTATTGACAATGGATTTGACAAGGATAAACCTCAGATAAATCCAACTCACGATGTTCCCAGTATGTCTCAAAGTGCATGTTTTCAGTTTAAATGTTTAATTTTAGTTAAAAAAGTGAACCACTCAATGAAAAGTGAGAAAACACACTCAAATGGTCATGTTAAATTAGTAAAATGATCCATATATCATTTTTTACATGTAGTAATAAATCGTACATTAATATGGTACATGATATTCCTGACATGATTTGAAGTGTGTGTTTTTAATTTAAAAATTACATTATAGTTAAAAAAATGTGTCCCTCACTAAAAAAAGAAAAAACACACTCATATTGTCTTTATATTTTAGGAGAATTATCTATAAGTCATTTTTGACATCTCGGAATTGACCACACATTAATATTCCACATTATGTGCTCGATATAACTCTAAATGCGCGTTTCCTATTTAAAATTGACAATTCAGTTTAAAATATGCATCAAATACTCAAAACTGATAAAACATTCTCCAATTGTCTAGAAACTGTAGGAAAATGATCTATATGTCATTTTGAGGTGTAATAATTAGCCACAGAATAATTGGATATAATGTGTTCTTGGTTTGTCTAAAGGTATGTGTTTTTATTTAAAATCAAAATTTTTATTCAAAACATGCATCACATACATGAAAAACAAGAAAAAAATCAATTATGTTGATCATTTAAAGTGATGATCCATAAACAATTTCTGACATGTAGTAATCAATGACACATGAATTTGATAGATGGTATTATCAGTATGACTCAAAGTACATGTTTTCAGTTTAAAAGAAAAATTTTAGTCAAAATGCATGTCACTTATCAAAAAATGATAAATTTTTCTTGTATTATCTTTATAATTTACTATAATGATCCATAAGTCATTTGTTTGTATAAAAATAAACCACACATCAATCTAACACACATAGTGACCAGTATAACTGAAAGTGCATGTTTTTATTTTAAGTCAACATTTTAGTACAAAACACACTTCACATACTCAAAACTGATAAAACATTATTGTTTTTCCTTTATGATTTATTAAAATTATCTTAAAGTTATATGATCTATGTAGGAATCAACCACATGCCAATCAGATACATGATGTGCCTGATATGAATCAAAGTGCATGTTTTTAGTTTCAAAGTAACATTTTAGTTCAAAACACATGCCACTGATTGAAAAATATGGAATAACACTATAATAATCTTTATTAAGTAGAAAAAATATACATATGTTATTTCTCATGTATAAAAATCACTCTCACATCATTCTGATACATGGTGTGGTTGGTTTGACTAGAAGTGTGTGTTTTTATTTTAAATAGTCATTTTGGAACAAAAATCACTTCAGATACTTAAAACTATGAAAAGTCATGTAGGATGTATTTATACATTGTAAATTTACTTATATTTTGATTTTTTACATGTAGGAATTAAGCTCACATCAATCTAACACACGATGTGACTGGTATGACTCAAAGTACATGTTTTTAGTTTAAAATCAACATTTTTGTTCAAAAACATGTGACATAATCAAAACTGAGAAAAAATTCATGGATTATCTTGATATTTTGTGAAAAATAATCCATAAATAATTTTTCACGTGTAGAAATCAGTTGCATCTCAATCTAGTATATGGTGTGACTGATATGTCTTGAAGTGCCTGTTTTCACATTAAAAAGTGAAATTTTAGTTAAAAATATACATCACTCACTAAAATCTAATAAAAGATAGGAATATTATTTTTATACTTTATTAAAATTATCCATAAGTCATTTTTGATGTTTATCAGTCAGTTTCACATTAATCTGATACATGGTGTGACCCGCATGACTGAAACTACGTGTTTTCAGTTTAAAATGAGATTTTTGCTGAAAATGTGTCACACACTAAAAAAGGAGAAAAATAGTTAAATTTTATTCATTTGTTAGAAAGATTATCGATGATTTATTTTTTTTAATTAAAAATCAGTCGCACATAATTCTCATACACAATGTGCCCTATATGGCTCAAAGTGTGTGTTTTTAGTTTAAAAATGATATTCTAGTTAAAAACATATATCACCCACTAAAAACATAGATAACACACTTGGACTGTCTTGATACTTTATAAAAATTATTCATAAGTCATTTTTTATATGTGCAAATAAAATTTATATCTATTTGGAACACATTGTGGCCGGTATTACTCAAACTCTATGTTTTTATTTAGAATATACAGTTTAGTTCAAAATATGTGTGATGTACTAAAAACTGACCAAAAAATTTATATTGTTTTTCTACATCAATATACTGATGGATAAATCATTTCTTGTTATGTATGAATCACCCTCACCTTAATCTAATTCATGAGGTGATCAGTGTGACTTGAAGTGTGTGTTTTCAATTTAAAAGTTAAATTTTAGTTAAAAACATGCATCCCCCATCGAGGTTGATCAAACGTATTGATATTATTTTAATAATTTAGGAAAACTTTCCGTGAGTCATTTTAACATTTATTGATCAGTTTCACATCAATCTAATACAATGTGTAATTAACATGTCTCAATGTACTAGTTTTTAGTTGAAAATATTATCTTAGTTTAAAAAAAGTCACCCACTGAAATCCAGGTAAACATTCTCAGATTTTTATGATAATTTATGAAAATGATCTACAAATAATTTTTTACCTATAGGAATAAGTCACACATCAATATTATATATGAAATGACGTGTATGACTTAAAGTATGTGTTTTCAGTTTAAAAATGACATTTCAGTAAAAAATGTGTGTCACTCACTAAAACTAAGAAACCAAACTTGGATTGTGTTAACAATTTATTAAAATGATCTATAATTTATTTTTGATATATAAAAATCAACAACACTTCAATTTGACACATGGTTTTCCTAATAAGACTCAAAGTGAATGTTTCCATTAAAAATTGATATTTTAGTTCAAAAGACACATGACATACTAAACAGTTGTATTTATTTTTTTAATACTTTAGGAAAACAATCTATATGTCATTTTTGAGACATAAAAATTGCTCGCAACTCAATCAGATACACAGTGTGATCGACGTGACTCGAAATGAGTGTTTTTAGTTTTAATGTGATATTTATATTAAAAATATGTTCAACACAATGAAAACCATGAAAATAATCATATGATATTGATACCTTAAAAAAACCATCCACAAATAATTTATTTAGTATAGTAATTATTCATATATCATGCTAATACGCAGTGTAACCAGTATGAATCAAAGTGCATGTTTTCAGTTTAAAAATGGAATTTTAGTTAAAAACATTCCACACTCTGAAAACCAAGTTAAAACAATTATAATATCTTTATATTTTGGTAAAACATTTCATAAATTATTTTTGATGCGTATGAATCAACCACATTTCAATCTGATACACAATGTGACCTATTTGACTTAAAGTGTGTGTTTTCAATTTAAAAATGACATTTTAGTTAAAAACATGTTTCACTAATTGAATCCCCAAAAATAATTTTTTATTTTCTATTTTTTACTTTATAAAAATGTTCCACATGTTATTTTTGATATCTATAAATCAACCATACATTGATCAGTCATAGGATATTGCTGGTATGGCTCAAAGTTTGTGTTTTTTTTAAAATTGCCATTTTAGTTCAAAAGGTGCATGACATACTCAAAAGAGAGGAACCATATTTAGATTTTTTATTCTTTAATACAATTTTCCAAAAATCATTTGAAATATATTTGAATCAGCTTCCCCACAACCCCATACATAGTGTGACCAATATGACACAAAATGCGTGTTTTCAGTTTAAATGTGACATTTTAGTTAAAAATGTGTGTCACTCACCAAAAACAAAGAAAAAGAACACATATAGTATTTATACTTTATGAAAATGTTTCATGATTAATTTTTTATGTGTAGGAATCAGTCACATGTCAATCTAATATATGTTGTTATTGTTATGACTCAAAGTTCATGTTTTCAATTTAAAAATGACATTTTGGTTACAAATGTGTATCACTCCCTAAAAACCACTTAAACACACTCAAATTGTCTTGATATGTTAAGAAAATAATCCATAAATAATTAGTCAAATGTAGGAATTTTTTTCACAATAATCTAACACACAATCTGACTGGTTTGACTCAAAGTACATGGTTTTATTTAAAATTGAAATTTCAGTTCAAAACATGCGATACATACTCAAAACCAAGAACATGCACTCATATTGTCTTGATACTTTAGGACAATGATACATAAATCATTTTTATGTGTAACGATTAAACATGCATTAATATAACACAAAACAAGTCTTGTATAACATGAAGTGAATGTTTTCAAATTAAAAAGTAACATTTTTCAATTCATTGTATCATCTTTTTGTTTTTTTTTCATTAAAGTATTACTAACATAAGAATTCTTTTTTATATAGGTATACTCTTTTGTTCGATATGGGGTGGTCTATTCGATGATCTGTTGCACGATTGATCTCTTTTGATAGGGGGTTGGGATCAAAAGATATTGGAACATCAATGTTTTTAAATTTATTTATGTTTGTGATAAATTTTTCATACCCATGTAATTTTATTTACCAATGTTTGAAATGATTTTAAGCATTGTAAAATATTTTTTTGTAATATCATAATGTTAATTTAATTAAAATTAAATTATATATTTATTGATATAATTTTTTGTAATTCCACCAACATACTGATAGTCTAACTTTTATTAGCACTAGAAATAACACGGATAGAAGTTCCCTTTCTCTGCACTAAAATAGTGCAGATAAAGGGTTCACTTTATTAGTTCTGATGAAGGGAAATTTTATCAGTGCTCTTTTTATAACTGACAATGGTCATTAGCTTCTAAAAGTTCTTACAACATCAGTGTTTTTTAGCACTAACAAAGCTAATATAATAAGATCTATTTTCAATGTAGTTATTTTCATAAGATATGATTTGAAGGATTGATTACTATAAATAGACACCTATATCAAAATTAATGGTCCTTTTTTATGGGGAAGTTTGATTTTTTCTTCTCTTAGAACATTAGTTATGTGAACAAGATTTGGCCATGATTCACATACACACACAATTAATAATTAATTAAAATTATAAATAATAAATAATAAATATCTATAGAAAATAAATAATAATAATAAAAATATATGATAATAAATTATTTTTATTAAAAAGTAAATAAAAACAATTATTAAATATTAATAATTTTTTAGCATTAATTTTAGCAGCAATTTATCAAAAAATGATGCTAATTAGAGATAGTTTTCAAAAAACTGCCGCAAGAATTAAATAAATAACTTTAAAAAATAAAATCAAAAATTTAGAGGTGGTTTCCAAAAATCAATTTATAAAAAATTATGAATAAATCATTTAACATTTGTTTTTAAAACCACTACTAAATGATTGTTTTTCTACAGCGGGTACTCATCTATAAATATATGGAGCGAGGTCAGGTGCACTGGACTTTAAATTTTCCCATTTAAGCTTATATTAAGACAGTGCATTGGAGTGATTATTCTTTTTAAATATATTGTTCCACTTCATCTAAAGTTGTTTCCTTCCCTTGGAGGTTGGTTCATTCGATATATTGGAATGGCACACAACAATAATAATTCTATATATAGTAGGATTGTTTGTGGCTTTGAAATAATTTGGATCATTCAAAAATAACATGTTCCACATGTTAATGCAATACACTTAAAAAGATCATGAAGGATATATAATTTCACTTCACAAGAAAAAAAATAAGTAATCAAAACAACTAAACTGAAATTATAAAACTAATATAACTCTAACTCATCTTCAAACATGTTGATTTGTTAAAAAATGATAAAGTTATAAAATTGTTCAATATTTTGATGCTTGTTCTGTTCGAGGTGGAACATCCATTCCTATTCTTATCTATATTTTTTATTTTAAAATTAAAAATTTAATAATATATTTAAAAATATTAGCATATTTTATTTTTGACCAACCCAATAATAAATTAATTTAATGACATCAATGGAGTAGACCAGTCAGGTAAAAATACTAGGATCCCACATGTCGTCTCGTTAGTCTATGAGTTTCTACATACTCAACCATCTTAAAAAGAGACCAACCTAAATGCATGTATCGTTTGGCCTCATCCTAAAAATCTATAATCATAGTGGAAAAAGATGTGACCCTTAATGATTGGCTCGTGGTCCACAAAAATATTTTTTCTGTTAAAAATATGATAGACCCATAATAAAAATATTATATACCCATGCTATTTTTAAATGATTATTATCCATTTTTTAAAAAAGTACATATAACGAATAATATTATGCATCACCTATAAACCTATTTAAATTATATTTTATAATTAGTATACATATATACAACATTTTTTTATTCATATTCTGCTTTTTTAAATTGTATTATCTGTTTAAAAAATAATATATATATATATATATATATATATTACATGTTTTTTACTATTTATTTTGCATTACTAATTAAAACTCTAAAAAGTATAAAACCTTAATTTTTGAATTAAAAAAAAATTCTCCAGCTCAATATTCAATGGATCCACAAGAATAGAGATCAGGACTACGATTTTACAATCCATATATTCTTAGCTTAAGAAACCTAATTCGAGGAGCATCACAACATCGGTTATAATTTCATAGTTTACACATGATGCAACCAACATATCCTACCTCACATCAAACATATGTCGTCACATTTTTGGTAAATACATCAAATAATGTGACTTTCAATACTCATTATTATTAATCTTAAATTCTACGGAGCAATAAACACATTCGTAGATAGGAAAATCCAATGACGCTTATGAATGTGGATTTCTTGTTGGCGGGTCTTGTTCTCATAATATCCTACTCTAGATATTTCCATTTACGTGCACCATGCAAAGGTGCCTCAATGTCTTATGAGTCTCCACCCCTAATAGCCTATATCATTTGTGTTTGTCAAATGATTTCATTTTTAAATAGAACATATTTTTAAGAATACCATCGTGAAACTTCTGGGTTCTCATCATAGCAGAGAACTGCTTTGACATTTGAGTGCAACCACAAATCATAGGAAATTATCACATTCTATGGTATGTATAAGAACAATCATGATGTGATAAAGAGTTTATTAATATTCAAAAAAATGAATATAGGTTATCAATAAGTACTTATAAGTTGGTTCTTGGGCACCAACTCAAACAATATTACCTTCTATGCTTGGTGTTTCATGCCATACATGGTATCAAAAACAATGTTATTCTCTAAAAATATTGGGGTGTTACATTCTCCTCAAATAAAATAATTACATCCTCATAATTTATACTTGATCTTGATAATCAAGGTTTGATATTTTCAAATTATTTTACTGAAAACCCCACATCATAAAAGGTTTAATAAAACAACCTCTTGATAAGTGAGAAATGTAGGTATGAAGGTCATATGGAATAAAACATAACTATATTCTAAATAAGGGAACATTGGTGATAAGTTAAGATATTTACATGGAAGATAAGCATAAATAATGATATAGAGTGATAAATGTCAATGATCAAAAGAAAATAAGTAATCAATGGAATGTTCAAGGCCTTAACCCCATAAATCTATGATGATTTAGAGGATCATATGATTCATTGGATATGAATTTAATAGGATAAATTTTTTGTTTTGATATACTATTCCTAAAGTTGAGGAATTATATTAATTTATATGAATATAATGAAATATAATTACCTGATACATTTCTATTTCATAAGAAAAATTTCATCATTTTTTTGTGTGTTGATCAATTTCCAATTCTTCTCTTTCTCTAAGAAATGAATATTTAAAAATAAATTTTTTATATATGAAGCACTAAAATTCACTTCTAATGGATTGAAAGATCTATAAAAGAGTTAAAAAACATTCCTTTTGTATTGAACTATTTTACAAAACTAATATGGTTAGAAAAAGTTATCCAACAAAATAAATTAATATCTAAACCTCAAAAGTAACACCATTGGTTAATCATTAATATTTACTCGTCAAATCATTTAATAATAATGACATATTAACTAGGATATCATGTAGACCAATGGTTGGTGTGAAACCCTTATCATCCTTCAGTCTTGGGTTCAAGCCCTGTGGACTTGTCGTATGTGATAGATTGTCATCTATCACGTTGGTTGTCCTTTTTATAATCTTTATTAATATAATTCCTATAATTCTCCCTAAAAATATAACGGACATCCTTGAAATAATGTTAATTATTAAATAACCTTTTTACTAAGGATTTCAATATAACCCCAAAATATAAATACTTCATCAATTTTATTTTCACATAGGTTTTTCTTTGGTATAGGGTTTATCCTTTAGAAGATGGAATTGAATTAGATAATTCTTAGGTTCTCCCCATTTAAGACAACGAACTATAAATGGATCCCTAGGATGATATTAATATTATTCCTTCATACTCTCCATTTTACCTTAGTAATAATTTTATTTATTCCCTTACTCTATAAACATATAACATTTTCCAGTTCTATTGAGTCACTTTCCTGGGTTTCACCTTCTACGTTTCTTACATGTAATTTGATAATTCTATCCTCCATGTTCTCCATCAATCATGTTCTCGGAAAAATTCATCCATATATTATTTGGTGAGTTTGGGAGTTGGTTAAAGTATATGTTGTTAATCATATTTGGGAAAACTAGACTGGAATAATTAAGAAATTAGTCACTCATGTCATCATCCCATTTGGTTTCTCATAGTCACCACATTTTCATTCATGTTCAATGTTAACATGATTCTTTTATGTTCCAACCATTGATAAAAACCAAAAAGTATATTGGGATCAATAATAATCATTGTGGGAAAACCATATAATCATTTATAGGATGTCTAAATTATGACACTTTATTTTCAATATAAGACACCTTAGGTTTGACCTAGGTCATTCATTGTCATTATCTATTAAAATCCTTCATAATGGTTTGTAATGAAAATGTGAAATATCTTAATCATATCCCTCAGGAGTGTCAAAATAGGTGCACAATAAGGCCCGTTGTCATGTACCAGGTAATGCTTGATTCAATCATGACATACCATTTTGGAGTTATTTCCCCTACTTACATCAATGTCAATACCACATCCACATATAGAATTCAAAAATGGATATATTACATGGAAAAACCAAATAATCATTACCTCACCAAAACTTTAGGATGTTCGTATACTTATATTCATGGTTTATCATAGGGTTATCTTCATTAATCTATGTTTTCTTAAATCTAGCTACCAAGATTTAATATAAACATTCTTTAATACCAAATGTTGCGACCCCAACCCTAGTAGCCTAGATCTAGTGCCTACTTTATTAAATTGGAAAAATATTCAAGGAATTTCATCCTAAATGAATGAATAGTTTAGTAGTATTGGTAAAATAGATACATACATGAGTCCCATATTACATTTGAATATAGAAATCACAACACATTTTTTTTAATAATAACATTATTCTCTCTAGTATATCCATTAATACCAGTCATTGTAAACTTTATGAAATCCTTGGGAAAATAAACAATATAAGGGTGATATCAAATGATCATTAAGATATAAGTATAGTGGAATCAATCATGAATAAATAAGAATAATCAATATAGAAAGGTGAATAATTGAACAGACATGCCTTTTAATCAATAAACTGAGAAGAAAGTGTTTCCAAAGATAATATCAATAATGAAATATCATAGATAATAATCAACATGGAAAGGTAAATAATTGATTACACATTCCATGTAATCAATAACATGGATATCATAATTAAATATGGAATAATAAATATGGAAAGGTAAATAATAGAAAACACATGTTATCTAATTAATAAACTGAGAATGAAATATATTTAGAGATAATATCATTATGAATGTCTCAGGTGTAATAATTATTGAAATCTGAAATAAAGAAATGCCTAATTATTGGATGCCAGGATCTCAGAAATCATGATACCTCTTCCTTCAAGACCTTTCACAATACTATTTAATCTATTGGTAAAAACCAGTTTAATGCTATCTTAACTTGATTGTCTCACGAGATCTATCGATGCACTAAGGAAAAATATATTTTTAGTCCTCACCCGTCAATGCAAGTCAAAACTATTCCTCAAATATCAACTAATTTCATAACTAATGTAACTGATCATAAAATATCCATATTGAGAAAGTAATACAAGTTTTTCAATATTTCCCCAGATAAACAAATAAAATTCATTGAAAACACATTATGTATAAAGGATATATGTTTTAATCAATAAACCTATCTATGACAAATACTATGGATATTTAGGGTAAATTTAATATCCAATGATCATATGAAAGTGAATAATTCAAGGGGTAGTTAGTGACTACAAAAATGATTCAAGGAAGTGAATGTAAATACTTTCCTTAGACAAAATGATCATAAAACATCCATATAAAGAATAAGAATGGTATCAATACAACATACACTCAATAGATTAAGAATAAGGGGTTTCTTTCACTGATGAATAAAAATACCAAAAAATGATCCTGAAAAAATACTCGAGGAAAGTATCATTTTAATTTTAAAAAACACTTTTTTAAATAAAAAAAACATTTATAAAATATTTTAAATTTAAAATAAATTTTAAAAATTATGAATTTATAGAATATTTGGAAAAAAATTATTTTAAATGGAACCTTATAAGCATAAAAAGGAATCTTCATGGAAATGATGGTAGGTAAATCTTTAAATGCCATACAAGATAAAAATAACATTCCTTTTACACTATAAAATGGTTAAAAATTTCCTTGTTCAAAAAAGTAATAGAATATTCATTTTACATTTTCTATTAAATACATAAAAAATATTGTTTTGAAAATGAAAAAAATATTCCTTTGAAAATATTTTGTAAAAATTCTTTTAATAAATCATTTGAAGAGGTTATTTTTTTTAAACCTTTTTAGAAAACATGGTTTTGGAAATAAATCAATTTCTTACTATAGAGAGGGAAAGAGTTATATTTTCTAGGAAACATTTTCTCAATTAATTTAATTACCAAAAGTGAAAAATGGTACTATTACATTCAAAATATAATGAATAATCATAGGAGAATAAAATAAAGTGTTTATAAACAATGATAAAATAATTTTTTTCAATTGAAATACAACAATAAAAAATACCAATTAGAATAATATTATATAATAAAACCTTACAATGATACTAATATTTAAGTAATAATCAATTGGTAAATTATGTGTAATAACTATGATTATATATAAAACAAGTGGAAATACAATGCAAGATATTCAAAAGTCATTATACAGATAATCTTGGAATATCAAAGACAATGAATAAGTAATATAACCCAATGAAAAGAAATTTAGTTATGAAATTATTTACAACTTGGTAAATTTTAATTCAAATCCCCCTAGATGATATAATTAAAATTGATACTTAAAATACTCATCAGTCCTCTTAAAACATTTATACCAAAAAGGCCACAAAAAAGATGTAATCATTAAAAATAGTTGTCCCCAGGGCCATATGGTTTGAGAAGAATCTTACAGGTGGAAAAATATTCTTAATACCTATGATATGACATTTAAACTCTACAATTTAGTCATATGAAATATATTTTCATTTCCTTCAATAATTATTCATTAATTTTTTTAGGAAGAATTGGTGTTTCATTACAATCAATTTGGATACATCAGAAATAATTTTTTTTGGATTCAATTCTTGAATTATCAACAAATCAACCATACATGAGGTTGTTTATCAAATTTTATTACACTAAAATCAACATTTTACAAGTAAAATTCATGTTATACATTTTATATTATGTATTGATGAAATTTTTTAATGAAATTAAAATGTTTAAATATCTTAAAAATCAGGGTATTATGACGGTATATTAGCACAAGAATCATGTCAAACTCTACATCTAGATAAGTATTTGGTTCTCTATAATAAAATTTAATTATCAAAACATATTTCAATACAAATTACTTATTCTTTTCAATGCTTCTGTATTGTCTGAAACAAACTAATGACATAGATTTTTGTTATTACATTTGAAATTTTATGAAGGATATCATGTTACATCAAAAAAGTAGAATCCCCAAATTTGTATTTTTTATTATATTTACATTTTCATTTAAGATCATTATTAACCATTTTTTTATTTATATTGTTCTACTAATACCAAGATTTTTGATTGTATGTGTATTCAAATGGAAAAATACATTTGTTTAGATATGAGTGGGAATAATACAAGGTGTCAGAATGTATACAGACATCATGAAGCAGTGACTTACTACTACATATTTAGTTAATTTTCTCATCATTTTTATCAACTACTTATTTAGTTAAATTTTATAAAGACCAGGAAGAGGTGACTTTATAATAAATTGATTCTCCACTAACCATTTTTGTCTCTATGAAGAGCACAAAATTCTTTATAAACAATCAATTCATGTCCAAGGATTTGACAAGGATAAACCTCACATTAATCCAACACACGGTGTGACAGGTATGACTCAAAGTGCCTATTTTTAGTAGAAAAGTTTCATTTTAGTCCCAAAATTTCTACACCGACTAAAAACTGAGAAAATACACTTCAAAAGTATTGATACATAAAAAATGATCCATATATCATTTTTGATATTCAAGAATCAATCCTACATCAATATGAAACACGATGTTCCAGGTATGACATGATGTATGTGAGTTCGGTTTAAAAGTGACATTTTAGTTAAAAAATGTGTCACTTACTAAAAATATAAAAAACACACTCATATAATCTTACTATTTTAGAAAAATTATCCAAAATTCATTTATGACATCTAGTAATTGACTGCACTTTTATTTTACACATTATGTGCCTAATAAAACCTAATGTGTGTGTTTCTAGTTGGAAATTTACAATTCTGTTAAAATATGAATCACATAATAAAAACTAAGAAAAAAATCTCATATTGTCTTGATACTTTAGGAAAATGATCCACATGTCAATTGTGATGTGTAAGAATCAGCGGCACATTAATTTGATACACTGTGTTCCCGATATGATTGAAGGTGTATGTTTTGATTTAAAATCGACTTTTTAATTCAAAATACATGTCACATACTCAGAAAAGGGAATAGATTCTTGGATTGGCCTAATAATTTAGGGTAATTATAAATATATATACATATATATATTGACATGTTGGAATCAACCACACATTAATCTGACACACATTATCTCTCGTATGACTGAAAGTGCATGTTTTCAGTTTAGAAGTAAAATTTTAGTTCAAAATTCATGTAACTTATTAAAGACTCGGAAAATGCGGTTGGATTATCTTCATAAATTTTCACAATGATCTATAAGACATTTTTGTTGTATAAAATCAAACACACATCAATCTAACACTTGGTATGGCCAGTATGACTGAATGTGAGTGTTATGATTTAAAATCAACATTTTAATACAAAATAATCTTCACATTAACAAAACTTTTAAAACAAGCTCAGTTTTCCTTTATAATTTAGTAAAAATAACAATATGTTATTTATGAAATTTAAGATTCATCCACACATTAATCAGATACACGGTGTTCTAGATTTGACTCAAAGTGTGTGTTTTTAGTTTAAAAGAAAAATTTTAGTTCAAAATGCATGTCACTGATTGAAAAATAATAAATCAAACTCAGATTGTCTTGATAAATTAAAAAAAGATATATAATTCATTTGTGATGTATAGGAATCACCCGTACATCAATTCGATAAACAGTGAGGATGGTATGACTAAAAGTGTATGTCTTTATTTAAAATCTAAATTTTATTACAAAACAAACTTCATATACTTGAAACTATGAAAACCAACTCAAGTTGGGTTGATATTTTATACAATTACCAACATGTCATTTTTGTTCATGTAGGAATTAAACACACATCAATTTGATACACGGTATGACCGATATGACTCAAAGTGCATGTTTTCAGTTTAAAGTAGAAATTTTAGTTAAAAAAACATGTGACATACTCAAAATTGGGGAAACTAAATTGGATTATCTTGATATTTTTGGAAAACCAATCCATAATTAATTTGTTACGTATAAGAATAAGTTGTATCTCAATCTAATACATTGTGGGACTGATATGACTCGAAGTGCATGTTTTAAGTTTAGAAATATAAATTTTAGTAAAAAATTTGGCCACTCTCTAAAAACCAACAATACACATTTATATTATTTTGATAATTTATTAAAACAATCTATAAGTCATTTTTAATGTTTATCAGTCAGTATCACATCAATTTGATACACGGTGTGACCTGCATGTCTCAAAGTTCATGTTTTTTGTTTAAAATTACATTTTAGTTAAAAACATATCAATCATTGAAAAATGATAAAAACACTTATATTATCTTCATGTTTTTTAAAAATTATACATGAGTCTTTTGTGTTAATTAAAAATACGGTGTGCATCAATTTGATACACAGTGTGATTAGTATGGTTCAAAGTGCATGTTTTTAGTTCAAAAAGATATTCTAGTTAAAAATGATCGTTACTCATTAAAAACCTAGAAAACACACTTTTATTCTCTTGATACATTATAAAAATGATTCATATGTCATTTATGATGTCTTTGAATCAACTGTACATCAATCAGACACACGGTGTGGCCAATATAACTCAAAGTGTGTGATTTTATATAGATTTGATGTTTTAGATAAAAATATGTGTGATGAATTCAAAAACAAGAAAAAACAATTATATTGTTTTTATAATTTAATATATTTATTGATTAATCAATTTTGATATATAGGACTCAACTTCACCTTAATTTGATGTATGGTATGATCGGTATGACTTGAAGTGTGTGTTTTTAGTTTAAAAGTAATTTATTTGTCAAAACACGTGTCCCTCACAAAATCTGATCATACAAATTGAGATTATTTTAATACATTAGGAAAATGATCCATATGTCATTTTTAACATTTATTTATCAGTCTCACATCAATCTGATACACTGTGTAATTGGTATGAATCAAAGTTCATATTTTTAGTTTGGAATTAAATTTTAGTTAATGTTGTTTCACTCACTAAAAATATTGGAAAAACACTTAGTTTTTTTATGATATTTTAGGAAAATGATCTATAAATAATTTATGACATATAAGAATCAGTTGCATGTCAATCTGATACATAATATGACTTGTATGAATCCAAGTGTCTTTTTTTGTTTAAAAATGAAAATTTAGTTAAAAACATGTCCCACTCACTTAAAACCAAGAAAAGACACTCATATTTTATAACACATTATGAAATTTATCTATATTTCATATTTATTTATAGGATTAAATCACACATCAGTCTAACACATGATGTTCCTGGTATGACTCCAAGTGTGTGTTTTTATTTAAAATTTACATTTTAGTTCAAAAGGTGTGTTACATACTCAAAACCAATAAAACACATCTATATTTTTTAAATACATTATGAAAACAATTCATAATTTATTCTTGACATGTAGAAATCATCTGTAACTCAATCTGATACATAGTGTGACCGACATTAATTGAAATGTTTGTTTTTAGTTTAAAAGTGATAATTTAGTGAAACACATGTGTCATACATGAAAAACCAAGAAAACACACTCTTATTGTATTGATACATTAATAAAACTATCCATAAATCATTTATGGTGTATAAAAATTAGTCACACATCAACCAGATACACAGTGTGACTGGTGTGACTCAAAGTGCATGTTTTCATTTTAAATTGATATTTTTTTAAAAACATGCCACTCATTAAAAACCATGTAAAAACAAAAATATTTTATTTATAATTTTGGAAATTTTTTCATAAATCATTTTTGATGAGTATAAATCAACTGTATGTCAATTTGATACATGATGTGACCATTATGACACAAAGTGAGTGTTTCAGTTTAAAAATGTAATTTTTTGTTAAAAATGTGTTACAATCATTGATAACTAATAAAAAATACTTGTATTTTCTTGATTCTTTATTAAAATTTCCCATAAGTTACTTTTTGATTTTTAGAAATCAACTATACGTCATTCAAACACAAGGTACGGCCGAATTGACTCAAAGCTTGTGGTTTTATATAAAATTGTAATTTCAATTCAAAAGATGCATGACATACTCAAAAGAGAGAAAACATTTTAGATTGTTTTAATACTTAAGATCAATGTTACAAAATTCATTTGTGACATATTAGAATCAATTGCGACATAATATCATACATGATATGTCCAATATGACTCAAAATTTGTGTTTTCAGTTTAAAAGTGATAATTTAGTTTAAAACAATTTCCACTTGCTGAAAACTAAGAAAAATCACTCATATGGTTTTGATACTTTAGGAAAATATTCCATTAGTCATTTGTGATGTGTAAGAGTAATTCAAAAGTCAATATGATATATAGTGTGACCGGTAAGATTCAAAGTGCATGTTTTCAATTTAGAAATGAAATTTCAGTTAAAAGTGTGTATCACTCAATAAAAACCAATAAAAACACTCAAATTGTCATGATATTTCAGGAAAATGATCCATAAATCATTTTTGATCTCTAAGAATATATTCTATATTAATTTGAAACATGATCTTGCTGGTATGAGTCAATGTAAATGTTTTTATTTAAAAGTTACATTTTCATTCAAAACATGTGCCACATACTCAAAACGAAGAACATGCAGTCATATTTTCTTTATACTTTATGAAAATTATCCACAAATTATTTTATATCTGTAGGGGTTAACAAAAAATTAATCTAACACACAATGTCTCATGTATAACTTGAAGTGTATGTTTTCAGTCTAAAATAGAAATTTTATTAATTTATTGTATGATATTTATGCTTAATTTATTTATATATTCAATTACTAACATAATAACTTTTTTTTATATACTTACACTCTTTTGTTCAAAATTTAGTAGTCTATTTGACACTCGGTAGTATGAACGAACTCTTTTGAGAGGGGGATGAGGTCCAAAAATAGCAAAACATCAATGTTTTTGAATTTATTGATGTTTTTGATAAATTGTGTGACCCATGTAATTGTATATAAAATATTTGAAATGTTTTTTATAATTGAAAAAAATGTTGTATTATGATGTAAATTAAAGTGAAATTAAATTTTATATTTGTTGATATTGTGTGTTGTAATTTCACTAGTACAGTGTTATAGTCTGAATTTTATTAGCACAAGAAATAACACTAACAAAATTTCCCTTTATCAGAATTAAAATAGAGCCAATAAAGGTTTCACTTTATCAGTTCAGATGAAGGGTGATTTTATTATGGCTTTTTTTATCACTAATAAAATCTATTGGCTTTTAACGTTGCTTAATACATTAGTGTTTTTTAGCACTGGAAAAGCTCATATATGTAGATCTAATTTTGTTTTTGGTCTTTTAATAAGTTTTGATTTAGCATAATTTGAAGTATAAACAGACTTCTATAGGAAAATTTTTGTTTATTTTTTATGCTACAGTTTGATTTTTATATTATCTTAGAACATTAGTTATGTGAAAAATTTTTGGCCATGATTTTCACACACACACACAATTAATAATTAATTAAAATTTGAAATAATAAATAATAATTTTATATAGATATGAAAGAATAATATTTAATAAATATTAATAATAATTTGTATTCATTAATTTTAGGAGCGATTTATAAAAAAACACTGTAAATTAGAGACAGTTTTCTAAAAATATCAATAAAATTATATAAATAATTTTTGAAAATAAAATTTCAAATTTAGTGGTGGTTTCCAATAAAAAAGTTCTAAAAATTATGATTATAATATGTTTTTAAAACCACTTCTAAATGACTAATTTTTTTCAGTAGGAGTTTGTCTATAAATAGATGTAGTGGGGTCACAGACCCTAGAGATGAAGTTTTTACATTTAAGCTTCTATTAAACTTGTGCATTAGAGTGATTGTTCTTTTTCAATATCTTGGTCCACATTGACTAATTTTTTTTCTTTCACATGGAGATTTGTTCATTCTAGATATCAATAATCCACACAACAATACTAATTCTATACATAGTTAGAATGTTAGAGGCTTTGAATTAATTCGGATCTTTTGAAAAAGAACATGATGCACATGTCGATGACATACACATTAAAAGATCATGTAGGATGACACAATATATAATTACATTTCACAATACATAAATAAGTAATCAAAATAACTAAAGTGAAATTATAAAACTATTATAACTCTAACTCATCCTTAATAACATTGATTTGTTAAAAAATGTTAACATTATAAAATGGGTCAATATTTTGATACTTGTTCTATTCGAGGTGGAACATCAATTGACATTTTAATTTTAATTTTTTATTTTATAATTAAAATTTAATAATGTTTTTTAAAAAATAGACTAGTTTATGTCTGAACAACCCAATAAAAAATAAATTTCAGAACATCAATGGACTGAGCCAATCCGATAAAAAGACAAAGAGCCTGCATGTCATCCTATTAGTTGATGAGTTTCTACAGAATCAAGATTCTGCAAAAGAGGATGACCTAAATGCATGTATCATTTAGCCTAATCCAAAAAATTGATAATCCAAGTGGACCAGGGTATGAGCCTCAGTGATCGGCCCACAGTTTACAAAAATGTATTTTTTTAAAATAAATATGTTATTCCCATAAAAAAATTTATATACAAATTCTATTTTTAAATGATTAGGATCAAATTTTTAAATAAGTACATATAACAAATAATATTATGGGTCACCTAGAAACCTATTTAAATTAAATTTTATAATTTATATACATATATAAGACATTTTTTGATTCATATTTATATTTTTTAAATTTAATAATCTAATTAAAAAATAATATATATTGTTTTTACATGTTTTGTACTATTTATTTTGCATTATAAATTCAAACATTAAAATGTTATAAACATTAATTTTTAAAATAAAAAATCTCGAGTCATTCCACTGTTCTATGGATCCACATGAATAGATATCAAGACTACTATTTTACGATCCATATAAAATTCAGATTGAATGGTCTGGTCCACAAAAGATAGGACCATGTGGACAAACCCCTGACCTGCCCCGACCCGACCCTCCATTTAACATGCCCCTTTTATAGGGTCATATCCTAGCCATCTATTTATCTCAATACAATAAAAAATATACATACTTAGTTTAATAAACTCATTTTATTAGAATCACGGAGTTAATTATAATTTCATATTTTACCTTTATTTTTCTTACACTTTGTTAGCCTGTTCCTGAGCCCCCAGCTAATGATCTAGGTCTATGGCATCATCCATGGAGTTTTGGGGTATGATATATCATCAGTTTCACATAGATGTTTAGTATCTATATAGTTTTTACTCCCATTTATATTATAAATGTGATCACCACTTATTCAACTATGAATAATCTTTCAAATGGATGCTTCTAATTCATTTCATAAACATATTTTGCAATTTTTTGTATGGTTTTTTTCTTCCATTTGAGATTCAAATTTATGCCTTTGTTTTTATAGTTTTCCAAACCCATTTTGATAATTTATTTAATATCTTGTATTACAATGATAAAAATCTATTGATGAAATTATACAAACCTTATGTAATTTTATTTGTGATTTCAAATACCTTTCTCATTTTATTTAAATCTAGTGATTATTCTTTTTCCCATTATTTTCTGTCCTTTTAGTATGTCGCGATTAATTCTCACTTGATCATATTATTTCTTGGGTGTATATATTGAATGATTATCATATCTTTCAAATGTTTTTAGTTATTATTTTTCTATGATATGTATGCTTTTCATGTGGTTTATTGTCCCTTATTCATGCTAACATGCTATGCCAAATGAGGAATTAACCTAAAAATTCTTTTACAAATACAATATTTTTATTCAAATGACCTTTTTTATTACATCATCATCATATGAAATATAATTATTCTTATGTTTTAAAAAAAATTAAAATAATTTTATCCATACATTATTTTCATCAATTAAATTGAGTCGAACTCTTTTATTGGTGTCATAATTAATGATCTAATTAAATAAAAAATTATGGAGTGAAATATACTTCTAATGGTTAGTGAATATGCACAATATATATGATGGTCATTGAATAGTAGATGTACCTCCATCACTTGGTTGGTATAATGTCAATTTTTTTTAAAAAAAGGGTAGAAATTTCATTTTTATATTATATTTGTAATTAAAATATGGGCATTGAGATTTCTTGAAGGGGATAATGTAACACCACTCTCCTTATTTTCACATTCCCTTTCCACCCCCAAACAATCCATGTTTCCCTATTTTATGTAGATATTTCATAGGTAATAACTAATCTATTTTAGTGATGTGTCTATGAGTACACCACTTTTCCTTCCTTTAATTTCTAATTCTATATCTGTGTAAAAAAAATAAATCCCCAATCTTCATGTCTCTTCTATTATTCAATGATTTACTAAATTGTGTTGATTCCTTCATTTTAATTCCTCTAGATAGTGTTTCACGTATTAATCAGTAGGCATCCCCTCCTCTCCAATATAATATTAAAGTGTTTATGTTATTATCGACATGGGGTAGAGTGAGATATAACTGAAATTATGTTTTCTAAAAAATTTATCTATTTAAACTATTTTCATTCTAAATTAATTTAATTAAAAGGATTTTTATTTCATGTTATGATTTTAATTTGTTATTTGAAGAAATTTATGGAGTTAAATTAGGTTGCTTAGTATTATTTACTTTAAATCCACGCTATGAGATTTTTATCATGCATGTTATGAGTGAATTCATTGTTTATTTATGCTCTAAATTTATTTCTACCACATATTGGAGTGGATTATGTATTTAACAAGGATAACCTTCCAGAAAAAGGTAAATTTATAAGAAAATTCCACCACAACTTGTTTATACTAGATTCTCATGTTATAAATGTTGCAAATGAACTAGAATGGGTTTCATGTTGTAAGATATACCCTATGTTGTGGAATATGATAAGCATGTGATGCATACCACAAACTATGAGATCATTATATCCTATATTGTAGCAACACCAACCCCAGTAAACTGAATCTAGTTCGTAATTTATTAAATTGCCATAAGATATAAGGAATCACATCTCGAAAGACTGAATAGTTTTGTAGTCTTAGTACACTAGATACATTCTTGAGTCCTATATTTTATTTGAGCTCAAATGACCAGTAAGGGTTAGGTACAATAGAAGCTATCATGAATCAATAAGCATAATCAATATTATGGTTGATTAGGACTCAATAAGTGCATCCGAGAGACCTGAGATCAAATCCGGGTGGAGGCATATTTTTTGGTACTATAGCAGTATTGTAGCAGGTACTGTTGCAGATAGAACTATTCATTCATCTGGGACATTAGGCCACCGGTTTGGTCCTTCGGTTCTACATGGATTTCAGGCCACTCAAGGCCTTTAGGATAGTTGTATCTTAAGTACTTTAGGATACCTCAAGGCCTTTGGGCCACCATAAGGCCTTTAGGCCGCATGAAAATGTAGATGTAACAGTAATACTACAAGGGACAAGGCTCCAAAAGAAAATTCTGAGTAGAAGTATTCACCAGAGAAAATCTAACTAGAATTAGAAGAACAAGAGGGTATGATATTTCCATAGGTACCAGGCCTATTCACCTCTTCACAAGATAGCTAGTCGACTAGCCTTCAAAGGTGGAGTATTGATATCATGACATGTGGTGGGGAGGAGCAGTTCCATGTTTTCTGGTCTTGGTGATTTCCTATAAGACTCATGGGTCATGTAATTATCTGTAAGACTTCGGGCCTTATAAGTTTTTCAAACCACCCATTGAAAGTTGTATTATCTAAATAATTAACAAAATGAAGGCATGCAGGCCATTCAGTTAGTAAATAACTGAACACACAAGACATTTAATCCATAAACTGAAATATGTACCCATAGACAATATCAATACAAAAATATCATGGATAATAATCTATATGGAAATGTAAATAATTAACCATAGATTATATTTAATCAATAGCTTTACTATCATAATTAGTTTAGGAGTGATCAATATCGAAAAGTAAATAAATAAAAACAGATGACATTTAATCAATAAACTAATAATTAAATTCATCTAAAGATAATATTATTATGAAAATATCATTGATAATAACAATTGAAATATTAATGAAGGCAATGTTTTATTATTGGATGCCATGAGATTAGGCATCATTATACCTCTATTTCCAAGAACATTCCAAAGATGATTTAATTTATTGTTAAAAACATGTTTAATGATAGCGTAACATGGTTTTCTTATGAGACTTACTAATGTTTCAAGAGGCTATAAAATTCCATCCCCACCCGTCACTGAAATTCTACATAATTACTCATATATTTAATAATCGATTTAATTTATGACCACTGTTCTCTATGATCAAATATCTATATTGAGTAAAGGATATGGATTTATCAATATTTCACCCAATAAACAAATAACATTCAAACTAAACACCCTAAAAGAAATGATATATGGTTTATGTAATAAACTTATCATTGATAAATAATATGGATATTTAAGGGAAATGTAATGTCCATTGATAACATAATATTTAATAATTCATGGAAAAGTTAATGACCAAAAATATGAGTCATGTAAGTCAATCTTAGTACTTTTCTCGGTCAAAATGATCATAAACCATCCATAAAAAGAATATGGATGGTATAAATACAACATACACACATTGGAGTATGAATAAAGGGTTGTAGTTGATGAATATAAATATTATAAAATGATCTTCAAAAACACTCTTGATAAAAATATCCCTTTAATTTTGAAATTCACTTATTAAAAAACATAAAATATTTTGAAAATCCTTTTATATTAAAATCACTTTAAAAAACTATGATTTTTTTGAATACTGAGAAAAAATATTATTTTAAAAGTAACCTTATAAACATGAAAAATAAGATTCATAGAAATGATAGTTGGAAAATCCATACATTTCGTACATGTTAAAATGAATATTTCTTTTTTATTGTAAAAAGGTTAAAAATTGCCTTTCTCATAAAATGACAAGAAGATTCCATTCCCATTTTCTTTAAAATCCAAATGAGCATTATTATGAAAACAACATAATAATTTCATTGGAAACATTTTTTAAAAATTAATTAAATTTTTTTTTAAGAGGTTAAAAACATTTTTTAAAACCTTTTTAGAAAAAATTGTTTTGAAATATAATATATTTCTGACCGAAGACAGAAATGAAGTGAAATTTTTGTAGAAACATTTTATGAATTAATTTAAGTGTCAAATAGTGAAAAAATGGTACTATTTAATGAAAAATATCCTGAAATAATTATCATATTTATATATAAATTATACTTTCTATACCCATCATAAATGTCTATTCTGAAAAATAAAGCACACTACAATCATGGAAACAGTAGACCGTACGTATGCAAGAGTATTGTTTTCATATTTAAATGATTGTTATGGAAAAGAGGTAAGTAATATTTTATCCTTACATAATTATAATATAATCATAAATACCATATTAATTCTTTAAATATATTCATAGATATCATCCATGTCGTGTGGGGATAAAAAGAGAGCCACAACGCGTCATGAAGGTGGTAGTCCACATGTACATGAGTGATGTTATCATATTTAAATGAGTGAAAAGGAAAAAATAAAATGATATATATTATCTTTAATGTGTGATAAATATGTACTAAACATCATAATTATATCATTTTTATCACATATAATCATTAACATTATCCTTATCACTTTCCATATGAAGTGTTATTAAAAGACAAATCACATCACTTTGCAAGGCGGTAGCCCGCCTTACACACCAGTGACCTTATCATATATCTTATAGAATGAAATGTAAAAAGATATATATGAAATTATGACTCTATAGGTATAAATATATTTTAAAAATCACATATATACATTATATACATCATCATACCTAACCGTGAAAGGTATAAATGCAAGAATGAATGACATCGGTTCACAAAGCGGTAGTCTGCCGTATATTTTAACGATGATATCATAACCCATTTGAAAGAATTGAAAATGGGTTTTGGTCATGGAATTATTATAAAAAAATCCTAGTATATAGATGATAATGAGTTTTTATACCAGAATGGCTTAATATTAATTAAAAGAAGTGGGGAAGGAAATAATATAAAGATTCCCATTGAAGAACACTACCAACTCATCGGGTATCCTCTGTAGGATTTCAAAAAATCCTTCCATGGTTAGTGTTTTTACAAAAATAAGGCTTCTAGAATGAGGGGGGGGGGAGTTGGGAACCAATTTTGGTATGTCTTGACTGAATCAAAGTGGTGTGAAGGTGTGAAGAATGAAGGAATGTGGGTGGCCTTTTACTAGTGGGGGAGATAAAATACTTGGTATTTTTGAAATGAATTGAGTGATCCAATGTTTTTCATATGTCAAATGGTTCAAAAATAGATCATTATATAACCATAGATATGTAATCTAGTAGTTATTAGGCAAGTGTATAATTTATTTTTACAACATTTTCCTAGACCATTTTAAAGATAAGCACGACCTTTTGAAATATACGGTAAGTTGAGCTCACCACACTCCTCTTTCACCTTGATGAAATAATTTTTGTTGTAAATATATTTCAACCTTGAATAATACATCATATTATTTTAAAAATTAATTAGACTTTTTTTTCACGTCCATTCAACAATGAAAATGCGATTTTCATTATTAGGTCTTCAAACAATGATTTTTTCTAACTAATTTGAGTTATAGATTTTGATGTCATAACATACTCAACATTCATTCTCTAATTTTACCTACCCGACTGGTATATTAAAAACCACAAATATAAATAGATTTATTTATTTTATACCACAATTCATACTTAATATTTCCTTTAATATATAATTTAATGATCCATATCATTTGAGTTTTAAGTTAATCTAAATTTTTATTATTCGATTGATTAATCGTGAAACTAGAAGTTAAACATGGTTGAAGGAGGAATGAGTGAGGTTGAAAGGATGGAAAATGATGTGGGTTGGTGCTAGAGAAGCATGGGGTACTCGATTTCCCCATATTGGGAGCCTATTAGTCTTGAGGGGGTGTGGGAGGCTAATATCACCCATAATTAAATGTTGGTGCATAAGAACCGGATAACTAATGGTCACTGAATGTCCAATGTACCCCATCTGGTACTCTGTAGCTATAATGTTTATTTAAATCCAATAAGGGAAAAGATGTCTTTTTTCATATTTTATTTATAACTAAAAGGGGGATTTGATATTTCTTATTGATGATGACCCAAAAACCCATCTCCTCATTTTCTAATTCTCTTTCCTCTCCCAAATCATCCATGCTTTCTTATTTTAGTTAGACATTTCATAGGTTGTAGCTAGCCTATTTTACAACATGTCTAAGGTTAGACCACATTTCCTTCCTTTAATTTACACTTTTACCTCTATGTAGGAAATATTAGTCTCCAATATTCATGTCTATTCTATTATTCAAATATTTGTCAATTGTGGTGATTCCATCCTTTAGATATCCATTAACATGTTAATCTGTAGAGGAACCCTCCTCCCCAACATACTATTATAGTGTTTATATTAGTATTGCCATGGGGTTGAGTGAGATTTAACTCAAATTACATTTTATACTAAAAATATATTCTTAAACTATTTTCCTATTAAATTAACTTAATTAAAAAGATTTTTAATTTCATGGTATGATTTTCATTTGTTCTTTGATAAAATCTTCTTCAGTTGAATCATGTTGTTCACTATTATTTACTCTAAATCTACGCTATTATATATTTATCTTGCATGTTATAAGTTAGTCACAATTTATTTATGCTCTGAATTGATTTCTATAACATATTCGAGTATATTATCTCTATAACAGGGATAACCTTCTAGAAAAAGATAAATTCATATGTAAATCCCACCACAAATTTTTTATAGGGGTTCCTCAAGTTATAAATGTTGAAAATGCACTAAAATTTGTTTCATATTGTATAATATACCCTATGTTGTAGCATGTGATAAGCATGTGATAAATACCACAGATTATGAGATCTTCGTATTGTATATTGTAGTGACCACGACCCTAGTAGCTCGGAGCAAGTGTCGTCTTTATTACAATTTCATAAGATATAAGGAATTACATCCCAAAGAGATGAATAGTTTTTCAGTATTGGTAAACTAGATTCATACCTAAGTCACATATTACATTTTAATATAGAAATTACAATACATTTTTTTAACAATAACATTATTCCCTCTAGAATATCCCTAGGTACCTGTAATAGTAAACTTCATGGAATCTTATGGAAATGAAAAAAATAATGGCGAGGTAAAATTATTAGTAAGGGTTAGGTATAACGAAATCTATTTTGAATCAATAAGAATAATCAATATGACAAAGTAAATAACTGAACACATGTGTCTTTTAATCAATAAACTAAAAAGGAAGTGCATCTAAGGATAATATCTATGCAAAAATATCATGGATTATAATCAATATGGGAAGGTAAATAAATAACCACACATTCCATTTAATCAATAACTTGACTATCATAATTAGATAAGTCATAATTAGTATGGAAATGTAAATAACTAAAAACACATTCCATTTAATCAATAAACTGAGAATGAAATTATTTGAGAGATAATATAATTTTGATAATATCATTGATAATAATAACTGAAATATTAATGAAGGTAATGCTTAATTATTAGATTCCATGATCTCAGGAATCATGATTCATCTATCGTCAAGATCATTCACAAGATAATTCATTCTATTGGTAAAACCCTATTTAATTCCAACTTAACATGTTTATGTTGTGATACTTAATGATGGATTGTGGAGATATATAATTTCAGGCCCCACCCATCAATGCAAGACCAAAACATTCCTCATATTTCAAATAATATATTTAATCCATGACTAATATTCCTTATCATCAAATATCAGTATTGATTAAACAATATAGATATTTCAATATTTTCCCAGATAATAAAATTAGTTTCAAAGTAAACAACATGTGTATAAATGATATATGGTTTATGCAATAAACATATCCATGATAAATAATATAGATATTTAGGGGAAATTTAATATCAAATGATCACATGATATTTAATAATTCAAGGTAAATTTGAAGATGGAAAAAATGAATCAAGGACGTGAATGCTAGTACTTTCCTTGGTCAAAATGATCATAAACCATCCATAGAAAGAATAAGGATAGTATTGGTACAAAATACTCCTATTGAAGACATAAGAAGGGTTTGTTGTTATTGATGAACAAAAATACCATAAAAATATATTTAAAAAAATTCCTGATGAAAATATCCTTTTCTTTTTGAAAATTACTTTTTTAAAAACATAATACATTCTAAAAATCCTTTTCTTTGAAAATCACTTTTAAAAACATAGAATTTACAGAATATTGGGAAAACATTTTCTTTTAAAACTGAACTTTTAAACATAATAAGGATGCCATAAATAAATTATGGAGTGTAAATTCTTACATGATATATAAGATCAAAATAATATTTATTTTCAATTGTAAAAAGGTTAGAAAGTTCCTTGTTCGAAATACGATAAGAATACTCTTTTCACATTTTTGGTAAAATCAAAACAAAAATTGTTTTGAAAAAAACAGAAATATTCCATTTTTTTGTATAAATGGCTTCAAAAAATAATTATTAAGAGGATAAAAAAAATTTTAAAAACATTTTCATAGAACATGGTTTTGGTAGAAAATATATTTCTGACTGAAGAGAGAAATGAAGTCATATTTTCATAGAAACTTTTTATCAATTAAATTATGTTCCAAAGAGTGGAATAATATTACTATTAATTTGAAAATATCATAAAATAATTATCATATTAATACATCAATTATACTTTTAAAATGAATCATGCAATTTTTTTATGAAATATTAAGTACACTATGATCATGAAGATGATAGACCGTACACATGAATGTATAACATTTTTATTGTTTTAATGATCGTTATGAAAAAGAGGTAAGTAATATTTAATCCTTCTAGAATTATCCAAAAATCATAAATACCATATTAATTATTTAAATATATTTATATATCTCATCCATGTTGTGTGGTGATAAAAAGGGAGCCACAACACTTCGTGAAGGTGGTAGTCAACACATACAAGAGCGATTTATCATCTTTACGTCATTGAAAAGGAAAGAAAGAAAATGATATATATTATATTCATATAATTATAAATTTTTCATTCATATCCTAATATTTTCATGTATATCATATATAATCATTAACTTTATCTTTATCACCTTCCATGTGAAGACAAATCACATCGTTTAGCGAGGCGGTTGTTCACCGTACACACCAGAAACATTATCCTATCTCTTATGTAATGGAAGGTAAAAAGATATATATATATATATATATATATAATTTAATGACTCTATATGTGACATCCCGGCCTAGGAGCCACTGAATTATGCTCAGAGCTGGTTGGCCAGATGCCCCCAAGCACGTTTCCCCATACACCAGAGGGTGTCGACTTGCAGTGATGGTCTAGTAAGTCAGTCCTGGCGAGACTATACCCTCTTCTATAAGAATAAAAACCCAATGAATGAAATTTTTTTTACCAAGTGTGTAAGCATATAAATAACCATAACAATACCATGGAACATGATAGTGAAAACCAAAAAAATACAATAATCGACTAAAAGTAAAATCATGCTATGATAATGCAAGTGTCAAGTTTCTACTATGAAACAAAAAGTAAAGACACAACAACTCCACAGAGGGTCCCGAACCACGTCTAGTTCCCTCTCTCATGCTCAAATACCAAACAAAAACATATCCTAGTGTCTTGCCCCTATCCAATCCTGCAATAACAAAGTCCCCTTGGGTGCCTATCAGGCGGCCCAAATAGCATCTGAGTACAACTCTCTTGGCCACCCCCAACAGTGTCTAAAACGTGTCCAGTCAAAAGATCGTTTATGTAGTTTTATGAAGCAATAAATACAATGCATAATTAAATAGTTATCACATTGTCATTTAATATTCAATCACCACATTATTCCAAATTTAATTCATGTTTCCCATGTAAATCATCATTCATTATTATCACTCATTTGGTGTTGAATGTCATGTCAAGCACCACAATCTCATTTGAACCATCATTCATTATTATCATTCATTTGGTGTAAGTCGCTATTCCTAACAACCTAAAATATCATAGAGTGTAGGTCATCATTCCTAACACTCCCTTTCACATTCAGTGTAGGTCATCATGCCTAGAACTCCATAATCTCAAGCTTGGATAATTACTAGGGAGGAATTTCCTGTCCATGTCCCAACTTCTAATTGGTCTAGACCGCCATGACTAGAACCACAAAATTATCAGCCATTCAAACATTAATTAATTCACAAAAATTTTCCACATCATTTCATTACTCATCCAATAATTTGTTAACCATTTCAAAGTCTATTAGTTAACTCAAAATATAACTAATAACGTAATCCATTAATTAAATCATCAACTAATTAATCAATCAACACAATTCTTAATCCATAATTAATTATTCACAATTAATTATCCATATCAAATATCAACTTGTCATAATTAATTCTCACAATTAATTATCTTTGATCAACATCAGGGTAAATAATTAATTCTCACAATTAATTTTATATGGTCAACATCAAGGCACATAATTAATTCTCGCAATTAATTAACACTGGCCAACATCATGGCACATAATTAATTCTCACAGTTAATTGTCATACATAGCCAAACATCATTTCATAATTAATTCCCGCAATTAATTATCTTAACTCAATCAATTCAATATCTCAATTACAATATCTCAACCCATAAAAAATCTCCAAAATACAAATATCAATTTGGGAACCCCCCCCCCTTCATTTTTTCTGGGATTTAATTATCAATTAATCACTAAGGAAAATCACAAGTCAAATTAAGAAATCAATTATAAAGGGATGCTAGAAAATCATAAACCCACTTTCATATGTCATAAATCATGACTGTGGTAGATTAATTTTGACCAAATACCTAAGTTTATTGATGGATGTTAGCCCAATGGAAATCCCTAAAATCCCAGTGGAACAACGTCATCGATCAAGCTATGGAACTAAATCACTAAACCAAAATTAAGATCAAAGGCATCCAGGACATTCAAAACTAGATCTAGATCCACAATCCTATATTTAGATCTCAAATCATATGTTTAGGTCCATGGAAACAATTGATATCTTCTTTGAAAATATCAAGGAAAGATAGAGGGAAGAACAATAAATACAGTGTGATGAAATCCACTTCCCAAGAAGAGAGTTGATCTTCACTCAGGGCTTCTGATCTCAAATAACATCATTCAGATTGACTTTGAATCCCTCTAGAAGACTTTGAGAATTCATAGAATTCATTAAGCCCGATCCAAGGTTAAAATATGGATGTCCTGAAGGTTTGAGTAGTTTTAAAATTGGATTTTCAGATATTATTTTCCTCATACATAGTTTTCTAGGAAGAGATGCACTGTTAGGGAAAACCGTGCCCCAACTATGTGGTCTTCCACTACTTGCACAGCTTGATGGCACATGGTTAGGAAAACTATGCACCAACCATGCCGACCTCCACTATCTGCATGACTAGATTTTGCACGGTTTGGCCAAATTTTTTCTTAACCCATGCACAACCCCATGTCTTCCCAAGTTCCTTAAAAACTTCACCCAAACAAACCCCAGTTCATCCCCCAACCCAATGGTACTTAATTACAAAAAGAAAGTACTGAAAAACATGCCCTAGATTTCTCTAAAAATGTTCGGGATCTTAGAATTTCCACACCCAAAAACAGGTTATCCTCGAGCTGCACTCCCAAACATCTCTAAGATTCTAAGCCAAAAAAATTGGGCCATTGAGCCCTCTTGTATTCTTCCCATTTCCACGTTTCCTCTTGACCAATTACATGATTCCATAACACATGAACTAAGGGCACGATCATTCCCCGTACCACTTTCTCACTATGACCCATCACACGTATAAGATGCTCCTTAAAATATGCATCAATCTCGAGGTCAACCTCTTCCACATCAATCACATGAGAAGGGTCAGGGTGATACAGCCATAGTTTTGAAAAATTGAAAACATCATGCATAGCGATGAATATATGTGGAAGTGCTGATCGGTATTCCACTAACCTGATTCACTATAGTACCTCAAACGATCATAAAAACCTAGAAACAAACATTCCCTACCTCCATATCATGTGGTGACCCAATCTTGGAGACACCCTAAGGAATACATTATCACCCTCTATAAACTCTAGCGGTTGTCTCTGTCTATCAGAATTTGACTACATATAACTCTGAGCCATAGCCGTATGTTTCCAAATCATCTACACCTTCTCTGATGTCTCCTGAACGAGACTTGATCCCAAAAACTCTGACTCACCCCTCCTTAACCAAAATAGTCGTGATCTAAAAGGTCTGTGATAAAGAACCTCGTATGGTGCCATCTATATAGTTGTCTGATAACTATTGTTATAATAAAACTCCACTAAATCCAATTTATTCTCCCACGAACCAGCAAATTCAAGCACACATTATTGCATCATATCCTTTAAAACCTATATGGTACGCTCCAACTTCACATATGACTGTGGGTGGAAGGATGTACTCATTAAAATCTGTGTACGACGCACCTTATGTAAACCTTTATAGAAGCGTGAAGTAAATCACGAATTGCGATCTGAAAATATAGTCCATGGAATCCCATGAAAATGAAATATCTCTCGCATGTACAATTTTTCTACCTTCTCTACTGTAAAGGTTTCCCTGATAGTCAATAAGTGTTCTAACTTCATTAATCGATCCACAACTGTCACAACCCGTCCCCCGGGGCCCATGTCGTAACTACCCCAAGCCTGCCTTCTATAGGCCAGGGGCTGGCGACTAGCACCGGAGGCGTAAATTCCTATAACCAGGAAGGAATTGCCTCTCTAAAACACAAACACACACACAAAACCAGAGTACAAGAGGAAGTAAAAACTATGTAAGGAGTACAAGCGTGCAGGAAATACAAAGGGGCCAGAATACAAGCCCAATAGAAAGGTACAACCACAACTGAAAGTAAATTACAAGAAAAAGAAAAACAACTGGAAGTGACGAGCTGCTCCTGGGTCGTCCTCCGGAGTTCCTACCTGAAGGGTAGGTACTGATGGCTATTTCATCTCTTCTCGTCTGTCAGTCACCTCCGTGCACCGTCTTGTCGTGAAGTCCACCTCTGGGTACCGTCTCGTCGCAGGATCCACCTTCAGGTACCGAATCGTCGTGTGATCCACCTCTGGGTACCGACCCGCTCTACAAGCCTCAACCTCGACCATTTTTGTTCGTCGTCTGTAACCAACACAATGTAGTGTGGGCAAAGCCCGTGTAGGGGTGAGTATACGCTACTCAGTAGGGACCCCAAGACCCCCGAAGGTCTCCCAAAATCCACAAAGTATAACCACAAGAAAGATAACGATCACGAAGTAACATTCAACACAACATAGTTATATGCCCATAAATATACCTACGTCATCAATTCTAGCTCTGCTCACGAGCTCAAGTATATCCCAGTCCACACAGGAAAGTAATTCCAGTCTTTACAGGAAACCATTTCCAGTCCACTCAGGTAACCACCACCAGTCCACAAAAGAAAACTACACTAGTCCACACAGGTAAAACAGTACAGCTCCACACAGGATAACACTACTAGTCCACACAATAAAATAGTACAGGTCCACATAGGATATCACCACTGGTCCACTTAGGAAAATAGTACAAGTCCACACAGGATAATGATACTAGTCCACACAGGAAAACAGTACAAGTCCACACAGGAAATCACTACTGGTCTACACAGGAAAACAGTACAAGTCCACACAAGAAATCACTATTGGTACACACAAGAAAACAATACAGGTCTATACGAGATAACACTACTGGTCCACACAAGAAAACAGTACAGGTCCACATAGGATATCACCACTGGTCCACACAGGAAAATAGTATAGGTCCACACAGGTTAACGCTACGGGTCCACACAAGAAAACAGTACAAGTCCACACAGGAAATCACTACTAGTCCACACAGGGAAACAGTACAGGTCCACACATGATAATGCTACTGGTCCACAGAGGAAAATAGTACAAGTCCACACAGGATAACACTACTGGTCCACACAGGAAAATAGTACTAGTCCACATAGAAAAAATAAAAATCGTGAAGTAACAAGCAACACTACTTGGTATATTCCCATACATATACCTAATTCATCATTTCCAGCTCCGCTCCCGAGCTCAAGTGCATCCTCATCCACACAGAACGACACAACAAAATATCAAGTCAACTCATCGAAGATGAGGACCAAAAGTCAAGACTCAGCTCACACATGTATGCCACAAAGATGATAGCGGTTAGATGATCAGTTGTAGCCACTGGATCATCTAATCTGTTGGACCCACACAGGATCAATAGGTACTAACCCCCACAATGACTCACCCTGAGTCGGTATGCGCTGACCCAGATAGAGTCACTGAGCACTGGTCCACATAGAACCACGCTGGTCCACATAGAACCAGTGAGCGTTGGTCCACAGAGAACCACGCTGGTCCACACAAAATCGGTATGCACTGAGCCACACAGAATCGATGAGCGTTGGTCCGCACAGAACTGGTGATCGTCGTCGTCATCATCGAACCCACGGAGGATTCTAGTACTGAAGTCGATGCAGTCGCAGCCAGCTCTAGGGTTCCCGCACACAACGTGCTCATTCCGGGAGGATCCTCTCCACGAGCCAAGGGGTCGATACATCAATTGTCACGTAGATCAGATTTGATGTATCGCATAGTTCCGTCATTTCAAAAGGAACTCAACGCGACTGACGGCGGGTCAATCGGACGCCCGGTTTGAGAGTTATTGGCTTTTTCGTCCCAGGGGCCCGGTTGGTTTTTAAGTCATAACCAACCCGACCATACTCTAACTACATCCAAACCTCAAGCGGATTAATCCAAAAGGTCCATCTCACTAAGAGGAAACCAACATAGTCGACGACACGTCAATCGAACGTCCGAACCTCAAGATATAGGCATTTCCGCTCCGAGGGCCCGGTTGGTTTTGTGTTCAAACCAACCCGGCCGAAGCCAAAGTTCTTCGAAACCTTGGGTATAGTAAAAAGAAACAACCATATCAATCCAAGGATATCATTGCAACTGACGGTTCGTCAATCGTAGTTCTGTATCCCATGATATGGGCGTTTGAACAGAAATGTCCGAAAACAGGTGGTATGGGCCTGGCCCGACCCGGCCCAGCACCCCCTAGGCCGATCCAAACCGAGTCGACCCGGCCTAGGTGGCGACACGGCCCGATGGCTCGGCCCGGCCGGCGGCGCGGCCAGTGTGGCACGCCGTGCACCCAGGAAGGGGGGGGGGGGGGCGTTGCCCCCCCTTTTTAATATCGAACCGGCGCGGCATTAAGTGTCGTGCTTTTGAAGAAAAATGGCCCCCACGTGGGGGGGCACCCATGCCACCACCGGGGCTTAAACCCCCGGTTCATTAAGATCTTGGACGGCCCTAAGGCCGACCATTAGCTCCTCGCGGGACCCTCGGTGTCCCGCCTCCTTGACATCTGCGACAGACATTGCCGACCACTTGGCTGAACCCCCGCGACTTAGCCGCAGTGGGCTTCTCCGACGCCGCGCCGCTATCGCCGGTCGTCGGTGCCACCGTTCCTGGGTGGCGCACGGCCGCCGGCTTCCGCGGACCACTGGACGTGTTCTGGTGCTCCGTTTTGCTTGCAGTCTTCGCCGATGGTGATCTCGGGATAAGATCTTCACTGTGGATCCCTCAATCTTCTGGTGCGCTTCCGCTTCGTCGTCATCGACATCGCGCACCAACAACAAACTACGGAGGGTTGTTGGGCCATGTTCGTTCGGCCCGCGACCTCCGTGTTAAGTGCTAATGATTTGGTAAAATCATAATATTTGAATCCAAAACTTTTCAAGCACAAACTTATCAAATAAAAAAACTCCTAACAATTTAACCCCGCAACCAACCCAAATGAACGAATCGTCCGCAGATCAACTGGGTAATGGTTTGTCCGCGCTCATTGTTCTTTTCTCAAGGGTTAAAAAGAAAACCAAATTAAGTTCCCCTACCTCATTTTCGGTGATCATCGATGGAGTTGCGGTAGACGGACGTCGCGGAAGACGGACGTCGTTCTGTCAATGTCAGAGGAGGAAGAGCTCGGCGAAAACATGTCGAGGTGACATTGTCGATGAACTTCATGGGCGGCGGTGCTTCCCTTCATTGTCCGGATGGAGAAGGAATAACTTGATGCTCGCTGTTCTTCGGAGATGGCATGTGTTCTTCATTGGAAAAAGTCAATTCCAAGAACTCCAGAGCTCCCCTAAGAAAAACACCAACCAAAATAAAATAATAGCTTCTCTATTATTTTATGGTTGTCCTGCATCCCAAAAAGAATTCAAAAGTTTTCCAATTAAATTAAGTTACTTCCCTTCATTAATGGGTGAAGTTGTCTTAATTAATTTTAGAATGGAAGGTGAATAATTCTATTAAACCATTAAGTGAATTGGCACATTGGTGAGGGGATGGTGGAGAGTTGTCATCCCTCATAATGGTGGGGGTTTATGGGAGTTCAAGCTCGTGTGGGCCCCACCACATAATATCCTCCCAATTGAGTTTATGCGCGGGTGGCCCCCACCCCAACCACCCATTGGAGGATTAAACCGCCACATAATAAAAATTATGTAACACATATCTTTTATTTAACTAATTAGAAAACCCCCCAAAAATAACTTCCGCTCTTGTTAAAATGCAACTGCGGTGAAGGTTTCCTTAAGATAAAACCGGTGATGCGAGTTCAACGGTGCCCTTGGATATCAATTCCGAGCACCGGTTCAAAAGATATAAAATCTCGCTCGTATGTTTACTAAACGTACCTGAACAAAACTTCTAAAAATGATTTCGGGCACACCGGGCCTTGGAATCAAGTGCTGTCAGAGACTACGGACTTGTAAAATTCCAAAGAAAATTAAGAAAAAATTTCCCTTGAAATTTCCGGGTCTTTACATTACACCCACCTCAGGGATTTACATCCCCGTAAAGCTTCATCACAAACTAGGGGAAACAAAGTGGAACTGAGCACGCATCTGAGCCTTACGCTCCCATGTGCTCAGCTGGAGGTTCTCATGCTACCCGCAAAAGCACACTAGAGGAATCAACCATCCACGTAGGACCCTCTCCTGTCGATCCTCGATCTACACTGAACCTCTGAGAATTTCACCCTATCATCGACGTCCAACCCCCCGTGGTTGATGATGTGTGAAGAAACATGCACGTATCTCCTCAACTGTGATACGTGGATGACATCATGCACCCAGTGCAATTGAGGTGGTAAGGTCAAGCGGTACACTACCTCACCTACCCTGCTGATGACCTAAAAGGTCTATTGAACTTCGGATGTAACTTGTCGCCCCATCCACATCTCCACAAACCTCATCGAGGTGAGACCCACATAAGGATGAGGTCATCATCCTCGAACTCTGGAGGCCCTCACTTCCCGCTCAGAACTTGAACTCAAACTTCTCCTACCATGAGGGTAAGGTTGATCGACTCAAGAGTGGTCGGCCACACCCTCCTATGAAATAGTTTTATCCTGTGTTGCCTGAGGTTTCCTTTTCACCGACCAAGGAAAACTCATCCCAACGTTGTAGATAAACCAAAGCCTTTTTCCTAATACAGTCAACCTGAGTATGAACTATGAATCCAATCCATACCCAGAACAACTTTGTAAGGCCTCGACGCTGCCACTAAGAGATTCCAACCGAAACTCTCTCCTAGAGGTCAAATCACACTGTTGGCGTAAGTGTGATTATCGAGTCTCCTCCCAAAGGTATCTCCAGACGAGAGGGTCAAGTCAACGGCTTACCCCGAACCTCTAGGTCTTGGACAAGATTTGTGGAAGGATCGAATGATTGGTACATATGTATATTGATATGGCAGCTTGTAGTAGACATAGACTGTACCTCGAATCATTCTTAGAGCCCCTAGGTCATACTTCTTGACTGCATGCAGCTACTCTCTTCCCCTTCCCTCTAGCTCCCTGAGCCTGGCAGAGACTAAAAAGGCGGGTGGCTGTAACTTGTCGAAAATTACACCACCACATGCTGCTCTCCAAGCTCCACTTCAACATCTTCTACTCTGCATATTCATCTATCCTTAATACTTCCTCTTCCTGAAACATTTTACATGCCCAAGTCACCGAGGCTGGTGCCAGTTTCCTGCCTTTCAACTACTTACATTCACCGGCTGTACCCACTCAGCCAAAGAATTTACAACCACAAAGGTTCTCTCTAGCACCCTAGCATAATTAGGAATGCATAGAGTAAAAAGTGATGGCTCGGATGTCCTTTATACATACTTCGTTCAGATGTTCGAGTCTAAAGCATTGATCACATCGTATCCAACGAGTACCAAGAACGATTGGTACGCCTCGTTGAATGCTCAACTTCCGACATGTCGTACTGCCAAAGCTGTATAAGCTACAGAGAACTCACAACCACCTCCTCATGCCAGTTCTTAGCCACCTACGATTCAGGCTTGTCTCAGAACATGAGGGATATCTGGTGCTAAAACGAAAGTAAGGCACTAGGCCTATGAGTGTCCTCTACCGGTAGCGCCGGTAGTTTCTGCTGACCAATAGGTAGTGTCATAGTTGGCGCACTACCCGAAGGTACTATCTCAAGCATCGGTCTATGTACCGAAGCCTCATTACTATACGAACCAACCTCGTGGTCTCTCACTAGAGGAATCTAGTAGCGAAGGTCACCATCCGATCTACTAGTGTCTATGCTAGGCATAGAACTCTAGGAATCGCCTCCATCCAGTCCAATACTACCTGGGAAAAAATGTCTCGCCTCGTAACCTCAAAGGCCTTTGCTACTAAAACTCGTGAATTACACTCTGTCAGCGTGCACTGTCAACTAGTATGGCTGGTGGCATCTTCTTCCTAACGGGTGGTGGTGCTGCTGGTACACCACCCAAAGGTGCCAACATAGAAAAAGGGCCCCGCACCGGAGTCTCGTCGCTCGGTGGCCGTCATCGTGTACTCTCTTTAGGGAACCCTAGCTGGCTGTCTTTGCAGCGGCATCCTGATAAGAAACAGGCGCACCACGGTCAAACGATTTATACCTGGTGAGCTGACTCAATGTAATCACAAAGAAAACTTTTAAACACATATGAAATCAATGTTTTTGTGCATTGAGTCGGAAATCAGAAGTAAGGGTCCCAGTGTATGGATACGTCGGCTGCCGCACCAACACTGGACTCCCTGGACTGATAACCACACTCAACACCCTCAACACTATTGCTTCACAAAGAAGAAAGATCAGATTCTTGAGTTCTGCAGTAGAACCGAACTCCTCTGATACCAATTTGTGACGACCCGTCCCCTGGGGCACGTGTCGTAACTAACCTAAGCCCGCCTTCCATAGGCTAGGGGCTGGAGACTAGCACCAGAGGCATAAATCCCTATAACTGGGAAGGCATTACCTCTATAAAACACACGCGCACACACAAAACTAGAGTACAAGTGGAAGTAAAAACTAAGTAAGCAGTACAAGCATGCTGGAAAAACAAAGGGGCTGGAATACAAGCCCAACAGAAAGGTACATCCACAACTGAAAGTAATGTACAAGAAAAAGACAAACAACTAGAAGTGACGAGATGCTCCTGGGTCATCCTCTGGAGTTCCTACCTGAAGGGTAGGTATAGATGGCCACCTCAGCTCTCCTCGTCTGTCAGTCACATCCATTCACCGTCTCGTCGTGAAGTCCACCTCCGGGTACCGTCTCATCGTAGGTTCCACCTTCGGGTACCGACTCGTCGTGCGATCCACCTCCAGGTACCGACTAGCTCTACAAGCCTCAACCTCGACTAGTGATGTCTGTCATCTACATCCAACACAACGTAGTGCGGGCAAAGCCCGTACAGGGGTGAGTATACGCTACTTAGTAGGGACCCTAAGACCCCCGAAGGTCTCCCAAAATCCACAAAGGATAACCACAAGAAAGATAACGACCACGAAGTAACATTGAACACAACTTAGGTATATGCCTATACATATACCTAAGTCATCAATTATAGCTCCACTCATGAGCTCAAGTATAACCCAGTCCACACAGGAAAGTAATTCCAGTATTTACAGGAAACCATTAACAGTCTACACAGGTAACCACCACTAGTCCACACAGGAAAACTCCACTAGTCCACATAGGTAAAAAAGTACAAGTCCACACAGGATAACACTACTGGTCCACACAAGAAAATAGTACAGGTCCACACAGGATATCACCACTGGTCCACACAAGAAAATAGTACAGGTCCACACAGGATAACGCTACTAGTCCACAGAGGAAAATAGAACAAGTCCACAAAGGAAGTCAATACTGGTCCACACAGGAAAACAGTACAAGTCCACACAGGAAATCACTACCGGTCCACACAGGAAAACCGTAAAGGTCCAAACGGGATAAAACTACTGGTCCACATAGGAAAACAGCATAGGTCCACACAGGATATCACCATTGGTCCACACATGAAAATAGTATAGGTCCACACAGGATAATGCTACTGGTCCTCACAGGAAAACAGTACAAGTCCACACCGGAAATCACTACTGGTCCACACAGGGAAACGGTACAGGTCCACACAGGATAACGCTACTGGTCGACACAGGAAAACAGTACAAGTCCACACAGGATAACACTACTGGTCCACACAGGAAAATAGTATAAGTCCACATAGGAAAAATAACAATCATGAAGTAACAAGCAACACTACTTAGGTATATGCCCATAAATATACATAAGTCATCATTTCCAGCTCTGCTCCCAAGCTCAAGTACAACCTCGTCCACACAAAACGGCACAACAAAATATCAAGTCAACTCATCGAAGATGAGGACTAAAAGTCAAGACTCAGCTCACACAGGTATGACACAAAGAAGATATTGGTTGGATGATCAGTTGTAGCCACTGGATCATCTAAGCTGTTGGACCCACACATGATCGATAGGTACTAACCCCCGTAACGACTCACCCTAAGTCGATATGCGCTGACCCACACAGAGTCGCTGAGCCCTGGTCCACACAGAACCACGCTGGTCCACACAGAACCGGTGAGCGCTGGGCCACACAAAACCACGCTGGTCCACACAGAACCGGTATTCACTGAGCCACACGGAATCGCTGAGCGCTGGTCCACATAGAACATGTGATCTTCGTCATCATCGTCGAACCCACAGAGGATTCCAGTACTGATGTCGATGTAGTCACAACCAGCACTTCCACAAAAACAATTTTTCACAGTGCCCCCCTTTATCAGTGCTAACGAAAAAGCACATATAAAGGGGGGGTGCCTTTATCAGCACTCAAAAAAGCGCTGATAAAAGGTGCCTTTATCACCGCTAAAAAAAGCGCTGATAAAAGCTCCCCTTTATCAGTGCTTTTTTTAGCACTGATAAAGGGGGGGCCTTTATCAGCGCTTTTTTTTAAAAGCGCTGATAAAGGGTCGGCATCAAAAAAAAAATTAATATATTAATATATTAATATTTAAATATAGTTATATTGATATATAAATATAATATATAATTTTTAAATATATTTTAGAGAAGTATAAATGTACATTTACACTTATTATATTTAATATATAAAATATTTAATGAAAATGGCTTCTTAAAAAATTAAAAAAATATTTTTAATTAATAATTTGCTAATCATTATGGGGTAGTAGTCATTTAATAATAATTTGAAGACTAAAAAAATTAAAAAAAATTCAAAAAAGATCCAAAATATGTTGAAAACGCATCTCAAACTTCAAACGACCATAACTTTTGATCCGGGAGTCCGTTTGAGCTCTACCACATATCAAATCGAATCCAGTGACAAGATTTACGTCTCTATGACCGGGATTTCCCCAGTCAAGGGATTTTTGAGCCCAAAAAAGTCCCAGAAGGCCTCTAAAACTGAGTTTTTAGTCGGGGTACCCTGATTTTTTAACATTTTGTGGATTTTCAGCCTCGTTTAAGGGGGTATTATTGGATTTTTTTGGTGGGGTCCAAATTTATTCTAAGGTATTACATTCATATTGATATTATGTCTTTGAAATTTCATCGTTTTTTATAATGCACTGCTATTTATAATCAAATATATAACAATATATTCATATTTTTTATATATTCACACCTAAAAGTTTAATTATAAATACAAATAATAAAATATATTTACATATAAAATATATTAGCTTTATCTAAATAATAACTAACATCCATTTTATTTAAAATACAAATATATGAATATTTATATACGTATATATTAATATAACTATATATATATATATATATATTAATCTAAATATATATATATTAATCTAATAACTATATATATATTAATATAACTACATATATATATATTAGTATTATTATAAATATATATATTAATATCACTATAAATATATATATATATATATATATATATATTAATATCACTATATATATATATTAATATAACTATATATATATATTCATATAACTATATATATGTTAATAGAACTATATATATATGTTAATATAAATATATATTACTATATGAATAAATATAACTATATATATATATATATAGATATAGATATATATTAATATAACTATATATATATTAATATTACTATATATATATTAACATAACTATATATATATATTCTAATATAACTATATATATTCTAATATAACTATATATATATATTATAATATAACTATATATATATTATAATATAACTATATATATATTATAATATAACTATATATATATTATAATATAACTATATATATATATTAATATAAATATATATTACTATACGAATACATGTAACTAAATATATATATATAGATATAGATATATATTAATATAACTATATATATATATATATTATAATATAACTATATATATATTATAATACAACTATATATATATATTAATATAAATATATATTACTATACGAATAAATATAACTATATATATATATATATAGATATATCATTAATTGGAAGACAGATCAAAATAGAGTAGTGGTAAAGGCTTAGGCGCGCAGGGGGAGGTCTCGAGTTCAAATCCTGGGAGAGGTAGGGGCGCGCGCATGGGGGAATTTAGCAGAAGGGGGTGTGTGGGGTGCGTGGGGTGTTGTACAAAGCACTGTAAAAGGGGGGGCTCAAGCGCCATAAAATCCCCCCCCCCCGATCGGCAGTATTTTTAATTTTTTTTTAATTTTTTTTTTAATTTTTTTTAAATTTTTTTAAATTTTTTTAACTTTTTTTAATTTTTTTAATTTTTTTTAATTTTTTTTAACTTTTATCAGCGCTAAAATGAAAGCGCTGATAAAGGAAGCACTGATATAGGGCCCCTTTATCAGGGCTAAAAAAAAAGCGCTGCTAAAGGGGTACTTTTATCAGCGCTATTTTTAGCGCGGATAAAAGACCCCTTTTATCAGCGCTTTTTTTAGCGCTGATGAAAGGGGTCGTTATCAGCACTTTTTCGGAGCTCTAATAAAGGGGACCCCCCCTTATCTTCGCCAGCTTTATCAGCGCTTTTTCTAGCACTGATAAAACCCATTTTTAGCACTGATAAAGGCCGTATTTGTAGTAGTGTGCAGCTCTAGGGTTCCCGCACACAGCATTCTCGTTCTGGGAGGATCCGCTCCACGAGCCAAGGGGTCGATACATCAACTGTCACATATATTATAGTTGATGTATTGCAATGTTCCGTCACGTCAATAGGAACTCAACGCGAATGACGGCGCGTCAATCGGACGCCCGGTCTCAGAGTTATTGGCTTTTTCGTCTCAGGGGCTCGGTTGGGTTTTAAGTCATAACCAACCTGACCATACTCCAACTGTGTCCAAATCTCTAGCAGAGTAATTCAAAAGGTATGTCTCACTAAGATGAAACCAACATAGTCGACGACACGTCAATCGGACGTCTAGAGCTCAAGATATAAGTGTTTCCGCTCTGAGGGCCCGGTTGGTTTCGTGTTCGAACCAACCTGAACGAACACAAAGTTCTCCTAAACCTTGAGTATAGTATACCAAAACGAACGTCTCGATCCAAGGATCGCATCGCAACTGACGGTTCGTCAATCGGAGTTACGTAGCTAAAGATATGGGCGTTTGAACGGAAATGTCCGAAAACAGGGGGTCTGGGCCCCGCCCGACCCAGCACCCCCTGGGCCGGTCCGAACCGGGTTGACCCGTCCCGACGGCGCGGCCCGGTGCGGCCGGCGTGGCCAGCGCGGCACGCCGTGCGCACAGGAAGGGGGGGGGGGGGGGCGTTGCCCCCCCCTTTAATATCCAACTGGCGCGGCATTAAGTGCCCCGCCTTTGAAGAAAAACGGCTCCCACGTGGGGGGGGGGGGGGGGGTCGCCCATGCCACCACCAGGGGTTAAACCCCCGGTTCTTTAAGATCTCGGCCGGCCCTGAGGCCGACCGTTATCTCCTTGCGGGACCCTCGGGGTCCCGCCTCCATGACATCCGCGGCCGGCATTACCGGCCTCTTGGCTGAACCGCTGCTACTTAGCTGCGGCGGGCTTCTCCGATGGCGCGCCGCTATCACCGGTCGTCGGTGCCACCATGCTGGGGTGGCGCGCGGCCGCCGCCTTCCGCAGACCACCGGACGCGTTCCGGTGGTCCATTTTTCTTGCAGTCTTCGCCAGCGGTGATCTTGGGATAAGATCTTCACTTCGAAGCCCTCAATCTTTTGGTGCACTTTCGCTTCGTCGTCGTCGACATCGCGCACCAACAAAAAACTACGGAGGGTTTTCCGGCCATGTTCGTTCGGCCCGCACCCTCCGCGTTAAGTTCTAATGATTTGGTAAAATCATAACATTTGATTCCAAAACCTTTCAAGCACAAACTTAACAAATAAAAAAACTCCCAACAATTTAACCCCGTAACCAACTCGAATGAACGAACGGTCCGTGGATCAACTGGGTAATGGTTGGTCTGCGCTCGTTGTTATTTTCTCAAGGGTAAAAGAGAAAACCAAATTAAATTCACCTACTCGTTTTTAGTGATCAATGATGGAGTCGCGGTAGATGGACGTCGCAGAAGACGGACGTCGTTCCTTCAATGTCAGAGGAGGAAGAGCTCGGCGAAAACATGTCGAGATAACACCATCGGTGCTTCCCTTCATTGTCTGAATGGAGAAGGAAGAACTTGATGCTCGTTGTTCTTCGGAGATGAGAGGTGTTCTTCGTTGGAAAAAGTCGATTCCAAGAACTCCAGAGCTCCCCCAAGAAAAACACCAACCAAAATAAAATAACATCTTCTCTATTATTTTGTGGTTGTCATGCATCCCAAAAAGAATTCAAATGTTTTCAAATTAAATTAAGTTACTTCCCTTCATTAATGGGTTAAGTTTTCTTAATTAATTTGAGAATAAAAGATGAAGAATTCTATTAAACCATTAAGTGAATTGGCACATTAATGAGGGGAAGGTGGAGAGTTGACATCCCTCATAATTGTGGGGGTTTATGGGAGTTCAAGATCGTGTGGGCCCCACCACATAATATCCTCCCAAGGGAGGTTTTGCGCGGGTGTCCCCCACCCCCAACCACCCCTTGGAGGATTAAACCGCCACATAATAAAAATTATGTAACACATATCTTTTATTTAACTAATTAGAAAGACCCCCAAAATTAACTTCCTCTCTTGTTAGAACGCAACTACAGTGAAGGTTTCCTTAAGAGAAAACTGGCGATGTGAGTTCAACGGTGCCCTCAGATTTCAATTCTGAGCACCGGTTCAAAACATATAAAATCCCACTCGTATGTTTACTGAACGTACCCAAAAAAACTTCTAAAATTGATTCCAGGCACACCAGGCCTCAGAATCTAGCGCCGTCAGAGACCACGGACTAGTAAAATTCCAATGAAAATTAAGAAAAAATTTCCCTTGAAATTTCCGGGTCTTCACAACAAAGACCCAAATAGAATCATTCATTGGAAGAGTCTTTGGATGTTCGGCAACGAAATACATAGTCATGTCATCCCACTTCCCTTCTAGAATAGGTAACGGCTGCAATAGGCATCCAGGTCATTGATCCTCTGCCTTCATGTGCTGACAGGTGAAACATCTAGTTAGAAACCCTGCTACATCCTTTTTCATACCTGGCCACCAAAACTATCTTCATATGTCATGGTATATTTTGTTTCACCCCAGGATGTACCATCCACTTTGAGGCATGAAATTATTTCTGGAGTTCCTCTCTCATACTAGTAGGCACAACAACCAGATTTTTTGCATAGATGGTATCATCCTCTTCTATTATCTAGTCTGATGGTATCTCTCCACCTTCAAGGCTTTACCTAAAGTCTAGACACTCTGGATCCTCATATAAATGTACCTGATCCGTCTCAAAATTGTAGACTCCACTGCTATTAAAACTAGAGTCATCCTCTACTGACTCTCCTGAACTACGAAAGGTATTTTTTTCCAGCAAAGCCATCATCTTCCACTCTTCACTCAACTCATGTACCAACTGAGTTTGAGCTTTCTTGATCAAGGTATCAGCAACACTATTCCCCTTTCTGAGTGTATATGCTAGTTAAAAATCAATGGACTGCATGTATTCTACCCATCTTCACTGCTGAAGATTCACATCCTGATGTGAAATGATGTACTTCAGGATTTGGTGATCTATAAAAGCAGTATGATTTTCACCCAAAAGATAGTGTTGACAAAACATAAGAGCATAAACCACTACCTCCAACTCGAGGTCATGCATAGGTAAATTCTATTCATGTGTTCTCAACTGCTGAGACCTGTATGAAACGACTTGATCCCCTTGCATCAACACAACTTTGAGTCTGATCCCTGAAGCATCACAATATATCGTTTACTCCTTACCCAACTCAAGTAAGCTAAAAATTTGTTCTAATGTCAAGAAATTTTTCAACTCCTAGAAAACATTCTCGCATGCTTCTATCCAATCAAACTTTACCCATTTCTCTGTCATACCTGAAAGAGGTGCTTCAAATCCAGAAAAGTCCTGGATAGACCCCTTCTAAGAACCAGCTAATTCCAAAAATATTCTAATATAAAAAACATTTTTGGGATACTCCCAAGAAACCACTTCCTGAACCTTTTCTTGGTCCACTACCACACCTTCTTCTTAGATGATATTCACCAAAACATTTGCCTTGTCAATCCAAAATTGAAATTTAGATAGCTTGGAATATATCAGATTCTTTCTCAGTATACCTACTAGGATGTATGTTGGGCATGATCAGCATCAATCTTAGAGTACACCATGATTTCACCCACAAACACCACCACAAACTGATCAAGGTACAGATGAAAGATCATGTTCATTAAGTACATAAACACTTGAAGTGTGTTTTTTCATATTAAAAGTGATATTTTTGTTGAAACATGTTTCCCTTACTGATCAAATCTGTTCAGATTGTTTTAATATTTTAGTAAAATGATCCATAAGTCATTTTTAATGATTATCGATTAGTCTCACATCAATCTTATACACTATGTAACTAGAATGAATCAAAGTGTGTTTTTTTAGTTTTAAAAATAACATTTTAGTTAAAAATGTGTCACTCCCTGAAAATAGTGAAAAAACACCTAGTTTGTTCTGATATTTTAGGAAAATGATATACAAATCATTTTTGACTTGTAGGAACCAATCGCAGATCAATGTGGTACATGATACGACTTGTATTCTCAAAGTGTGTGTTTTTAGTTTAAAAATGATATTTTAGTTAAAAACGTGCATCACATAGTAAAAAATTAATAAAATACACTGATATAGTCATAACACATTATGAAAATGATCTATAATTCATTTTTTATATTTAAGAACCAACTGTGCATAAATCTGACACATGGTGTTCCTCACATGACTCAAAGTGTGTGTTTTTATTTAATATTGATATTTTAGTTAAAATTACATGTGACATACTCAAAACCAAGAAAATGTGTTAGAATTTATTAATACTTTATAAAATTAATTCATAAGTCATTCTTGATTCATATAAATCATCTGTATCTCAATCTGATACATGGTGTGACAGACATGACTCGAAATGCATGTTTTCAATTTAAAAGTGATATTTGAGTTAGAAACATGTTTCACTCAATAAAAACCACGAAAACACACTATTATAGTATTTATACATTAATAAAACTATCCAAAAATAATTTATGATGTATAGAAATCATTCACACATCGATCTGATACACAGTGTTACTTATATGACTCAAAGTGTGTGTTTTCAGTTTAAAAATGTCATTTTTGTTAAAAACATGCAGCTTATTAAAATCTAAGTAAAAATAATCATATTATCTTGATATTTTTGGAAAAAAAATCATAAATATTTTTTGATGAGTAGAAATCAACCTTGTGTCAATATGGTATATGATGTGACCTGTATGACTCAATGTGTTTATTTTTAGTTTAAAAATGAAATTTTAGTTAAAAACATTATCTACTAATTGATAACCAAGAAAATATACTTTTATTGACTTGATATATTAAAAAAATGTTCCATAATTTATTTTCGATGTTTAGAAATCAATCGTACATCAATCAGACACACGGTATGGCCGATATGACTCAATGTTTGTGTTTTTATTTAAGATTATATTTTCAGTTCAAAAGATGTATGACATACTCAAAAGTGAGAAAAAAGATTTACACTATTTTGATGCTTTAATAAAATGATCCAAAAGACATTTGTGACATATAGAAATCAGTTTCACCACAATCCCATACACGGTGTGACTAATATAACTCAAAATGTGTGTTTTCTGTTTAAAAGTGATATTTTAGTTTAAAACACGTGTCACTCGCTGAAATCCTAGAAAAATCACTCATATAGTCTTGATACATTAGGAAAACATTATATGAGTCATTTGTTATGTGTAAGAATCAGTCACATGTCAATCCAATATATAGTGTGACTAGTATGATTCAAAGTGTGTATTTTCAATATAAAAATGACATTTTAGTTAAAAGTGTTTATCACTCACTAAAAACCATGAAAAACACTAAAATTGTCTTGATATTTCAGGAAAATGATCCATAAATCATTTGTGATATATAAGCATTTTTTTCACAATAATCTGACACATTATCTGTCTGGTACGACTCAAAGTACATGATTTTATTTAAAATTGGCATATTAGTTCAAAACATGTATCACATACTCAAAATCAAGCACATGCACTTAGATTTTCTTGATACTTCAGGAAAATTAATTATAAATCATTTGTGATTTGTAGGGATTAATAACACATTAATGTAACACACTGTGTGTCTTGTATAACTTGAATTGTATGTTTTCAATCTAAAAGTGACATTTTATCAATGTATTGTATCATATTTGTGTTTAATTTATTTTTTTATGTCTTTCTAACATAATAATTGTTCTTTTACATAGCTAAACTCAATTTTTCAAGATCGGCTGGTTTTTTTGGCACTTGATAGTACGATTGAGATCTTTTGAGAGGGGGTTAGGGTTAGGGTTCGGGTTGGTATATACCACTGTTTGTAATTTTTGTAAGCATTGTACAATGTTTGTTTGTTGTATCATGATGTAAATTTAATTGAAATTAAATTCTATATTTGTTGATATAATGTTGTAGAATTTCACTAGCATGGTGCTATAGTTTTTCTTTTATTAGAACAAGAAATAACACTGATAAAAGTTCCATTTATGAGTGATAAAATAGTCCCGACAAAGGGTTCACTTTATCAGCACTGATGAAGGGCACTTTTATCAGTCCTTTTTTTATCACTAATAACATTTGTCAGATTTTAAAGGCACTTACAACATTATTGTTTTTTAAGGATGAAAAATCTCATTGATGGAGATCTAATTTCATTGTAGTTCTTTTCATAATCTTTGATTTTACATATCGTGAAGTATAAATGGACATTCGTATTAAAATTTTGGAAGAGGATTTATGTTCCCGCTATACCAGAG